>JACEFZ010002786.1:0-27967 GCA_014155875.1 Cepaea nemoralis | reverse complement strand
ACAGTTGTGTGTTGTGTGAAGTCAGGAGACTGGAAAGTGAGTGAGAGAAGAGACTTACTGCGGGGCAGGTCGTTTCAGGAGTGGAGTTTGAGATACCGAGGTAGTCGGTAGTCCACGGACAACGGGGTTGTGTTATGCTCCGAGTTGTGAAGACAGGCCTGAACCAGAGTGGGTTGCATAGTTGAGCAGTGGCTCCAACCCAATGTGTGGGTTGTATTGTGGGAGATCCAGCCGTGGATAGTAGCTGGATTACCTGTCTTGTGCATGTGATGAGAAGCAGGCCGTGAGAAGGCATTGAGGTGTGCTGGTTAAATTGTGAGGAGGATATTTATATTCTATGGATTACATTGTTTCTGGATGTATAATCATGTTCCGTTTGTCCGTCTTATTTCTGTAATAAAGGATTATGTGCGCCAACGGAATCTTGTTTAATGCCTGGTGAATATGCACTGCGGGGGTGAGTTGGATTAAGAGTCAGTTAGATATCTCCATTGACACACCATGAACATCGTTACCTAGACAACGACAATCACACGACAATATCAAGCAAAGATAATCAAGAACATTGATATTATCATCAAGAACGACGTGTGACACAAGTAAAGAGCTTCAAGTACCTAGGAAGTATAATATCATCAAATGGCAGATCAGAAGACGAGATCGAAAATAGGTGCAATAAGGCAAATCAACTCATTGGACAAATGGCACCAATACTAAAGAACAAACATGCATCAATAACTACTAAGAAAGCACTTTACAACACAATCTTCCTACCAACTCTGTGCTACCAATGCCAAACCTGGACAATGACAGAAAAAGAGAAAATGTAACAGAAGTAGGGTATTAGTGTTAGCTGGGAAAAGGCTGTGGCACGATTGAGCATCGGGGGAGAATGGGAGGAGAGATGCTCAAGTCGTGACGTAGTGGGTTGTCACGGGGCAGTCAAGATCCCGGCCTGGGACTGAAAGGACGCCATGTTTGTAGAAGTTGTCATCAAATGGAAATAAACCTTATTTATACAAAGCCAACAGTCCTTGTTAGTCTCACTCTGTTATAGGACGAAAGTTGGTGCCCACGACACAGGATTCGAGCCTGGTACAACGCGGAGTCTCAAAATGCTGTCTACTGTATAACATCGCGGAGTCTCAAAATGCTGTCTACTGTATAACATCGCGGAATTTCAAAACGATGTCTACTGTAAAATACATCGAAGTAGCTCAAAAAGTATGAAGATCCTTGGTACGTTTGTGTCGATCGCCAGAGACAGAATTGCAGCACGGTTCTAAACAAGTATTGAACATAACAAAGCGCAGTTGGAAAAATGGCCAAAAAGTTATCTGTGAGAAATACAGCAACCAAAATCCCGGCCAGGGGTGGTTGTCTGTAAGTCTTTTTCAAGACTTGCTATCAAAATTTAATTGGCGTCAGGAGAAGAAGGAAAACCAACTTGCCGTAACGGGTTGCAGCGCCTGCGATTGTCATCAAACTGGCGGACATCAACTGTAAACACCATCCTGGCGGCTCCTCTTGTCCATTCATCTAGCGGACGTGTCAGGAATGTTGCTGAAGGTCAAGCCAGTTTAATCGTTGTCTCGAGCGAGCAGGAGTTTTGCTGAAGGTCAAGCCAGTTAATCGTTGTCTTGAGCGAGCAGGAGTTTTGCTGAAGGTCAAGCCAGTTGATCGTTGTCTTGAGCGAGCAAGAGTTTTGCTGAAGGTCAATCCAGTCTGATCGTTGTTTCAGGTGAGCAAGAATTTTTCAATAGCACAATCAAGTTCAGCCTCGCCTCAAAGCAAAATTGCAGAAATTAATAATAAACTTTAAGACTTATTCAAAATTTTTCCAGAATACTAATAAATTCGGACAACGTTAATGAGTTTTGTTTTGGAGCTCACTGGCAACTGAGTCGTGATAGAAAAAGGAACGTTGTTTAAAGACAATCAGGACAGCAGCTAAATATCTCGTTCCTTCATTGATTGGCCCATGTTTTTTTGAAGTACTCAGACTATCTCGGGGCTCCGCTGCAAATGAGAGCCGCTCGCTAATCCTTTTGGGCTCTGTTACGTGTGAGTCGTTCTCAAGACGTCGATTTGATGTACTCCATCTCAGAAGGGACCCAACCAAGGGTTGAAGTACTGTACTGAGGCATCCCAAGAAGAGAAACTAACTTAGAAGAAGGAACTACCTGAACTGCGCGGTTGGTTTCAACTAATACAGCCTTTGAGTTTAACCTGACGGCGAACCTAGAAGAATACGTCTTGCTTGGATCAGGAAACGAGAGTAGGGTAATCTGTAAACTTATTAGCTGGTCGAACTGTTATTGGTGTATATGTGATTTGTATTTCTTAAATTAGCAAGTTACAAATGTGAAATTGTTTGCTTGGTCTGTATAAGAATATTTCAGCATGGCGGAACAAGACTCCTTGGCACAAGTTTTGACGGGGGTAGGAACAGCGGTAGGTAGACTTAATACGGTAATAAAACAACAGGGAATGGCAACCGAAATTGTTAAGTTTAGTGGACAGGCCAGAGAGTTTAAGAAATGGATTACTTCCATAGAAAAATATGCGTATTTGGTCTCGGCATCAGATGAAGAAAAAATGAGACTGGCTTATCAGGCGGCAACAGAACCGGTTTCGGATCATATCAGAAGAAAGTTAGAGGCTAGAGTAGATGAGACATGGGAACAATTTAAGGAAGACCTAGCACGTAAGTACGCGGAAATAACGGATCCACAACATGCGTTTTCGGTGTTGAGACAGGCTAAACAAAACAACGGAGAGACGGTACAATTGTTCAGCGATAGGTTGATTAACCTGGCTGAAGAGGCATTCTTAGGACAGAATGTACGAGGAGAAGAGGTGGAGAGGATGTTAGTCGGAATTTTTGTAGATGGCATAAAATCCGATGGTTTGAAGTTTAAGCTGATGAGGGAAAACCCTGAGAGGTTATCACAAGCGGTAGATATCGCGGTACAAGAAGAAAATTTGAGACGTAGATTTAGATTGAGAACAGGACGAGAAATAGGAATTAGTCGAGAAGATAGAGTTGAAGAGCCTATGGAAATAGGACAAACAAGGTTCGGATGGAGTAGGAGAGGAGGTATACAGACGTTGCAAGGTACTAATAGAAATGCTTATGATGAAAGAAGACAAATGAGGTATCCTACAAGTGAGACAGTAGGTAGAACAAACAACACAAATATAGTCTGTTGGTTTTGTGGTCAACGCGGACATGTGTCTCGTTTTTGTGGAAACAGGCGTGTCCAGTCGAATATACAAAGTAGAAGTGGAAATAGCAGGTTGAATAGGAATGTGGAAGATAGACACAGAAATTTTACAGGTACAAGAACGCAGGAAAACCGCCACCCTACCTACTAAATAGGACCAGTGGTAGGAGGGAAAATAACAAGGTCCCAAGATGTAAAGAATATTTTAATAACAGATATAACAAGACGAGTAGAGAGTGCTCTCAATTAGATGAAATCAAACAGTTTACAGTGAAGACAACAGATCATAGTTCGTGTATAATAGAAATAGGAAAATATAGAGTTCGGACATTAATTGATTCAGGAGCTCAGGTTAGTGTAATTAAAGAAAGTTTTTTATATAAAATAATGAGAAATTGTAGAATATTTAAGAGTCATAATAATCTTCACTCGGTTACAGGACAGAATTTACAAGTAATTGGACAAACAATGATCAATTTTAAATTAGGAGGGATCAACGTAAGACATCTTTTTCAGGTAGTGAAAGATTTAAATAGAAACATGCTGATAGGAAGAGATTTTTTAATAAAAAATGGAGTAAGACTTTTCTTTGATTTACATAAATTAAAATTCAAGGACGTCTATGTGGATATGGAAGAAGACATGCATATATCAGCACTAGTTAGAGTTAAAATGTCCACGACATTAAAACCACAGTCGGTTAATTTGATACAAGCAAAGCTGAAGAGAAACCCATATTATGTGGCAGGAAACACAGTCAGAATCACTGAGTTGCAAGAGGAAGTAATTGATGAGCCTGGTTTGGAAGTTCCGGATGGAATTATAGCATTGGATAAACACTTAACCTTTCCAGTGATGATTATCAACAACACAGGTAGAGAAATCAAATTATACAGAGGATGTGTAATAGCCAAACTAGATCATAACATTAGTGACATATTGGCAACGGATAGAGTAGAAAGGTCGGGAACAAGTTATTCAGAAACTTCTAGTGAAAGAATTAATAACAGACGCGGACGCGGAAGAAGAGGGAACGTACAAATGGATGAATTGATCCATCCATCCAGAAGAAATACAGCCCAAATACATTCACTAGACAAAGTGACAAGGGAACAGGAATTGTTGGCACAGTTAAAAGCTCCGCCAGAAAATAAGGAAGTATTAGAACAATTTATAAAAGAAAATCAGGATGTATTTGCAATTAATGATTTGGAATTGGGTAAGACAAAAACAGTTACAATGGAAATAGATACGGGAGACCATCCACCAATTAGTTTAAAAGCCATATAGAACTCCATTAAGAAATAGAGAAATTCGTGGAAAAGGCAATAGAAGATATGCTGAAAGCAGGGATAATAACAAGATCGAAGTCAGAGTTGTCATCTCCGGTTGTCATCGTGGCCAAACCTGATGGTTCGAGTCGCTTCTGCTGCGACTACAGGGCGTTGAACAAAATCACTAAGAATGTAGCGTACCCACTGCCAGTAATTGATGATATTTTGGGGCTGCTTAATGGCTCTACATTTTTCACGACGCTGGACGCAAGATCAGGGTTCTGGTGTATACCGATGTCGAAGGATGCTCAAAAGAAGAGTGCTTTCTGTACTCATATGGGTTCTTACGAATTTTTACGAATGCCTTTTGGGGTCAAAACTGCGCCGTCTCACTACATGCTCTTAATAAATGAAGTATTAGAAGGTATGCAAAAGTTTGCATTAGCATATATAGACGATATTCTGATTTTTACGGCAGGAGATGTGGAGGATCATTTAAAACATATTAGATTAGTATTCGATAGATTAAGAGTACATGACGTTAAATTGAAGCTTAGTAAGTGCCAGTTTTTAAAGACAGAAACAAAATATTTGGGTTATATTATAAATAGAGACGGAATTAAACCAGACCAGGACAAGATAAAGGTTATTAAAGAGTTACCTCCTCCAACTAACGTAAAAGAAGTGCGTGCGTTTATAGGAACCTGTGCGTATTATAGGCGGTTTGTCCCAGCGTTTTCAAAGATAGCAGAACCTATTACACATTTAACAGGCAAATACGCTAGATTTAAGTGGGATGATGAGTGTCAAAAAGCATTCGAGTTTTTGAAAAAACAGTTTAACATTGGTACCACTATTGACGCATCCAGACTTGAACAAACAGTTAATACTATATACAGATGCTTCGGACAATGCAATAGGAGCATGTTTGGTTCAACCATATGAAGGAAAAGAGTCTGGAATACCAGGGGTTAAAAATGAAAGGCCAATTTACTTCTTGTCTCATAAACTTAGCAAGTCGCAACGGAAATGGACGACTATTGAAAAAGAAGCATATGCTATTCATTATGCTCTTCAGAAACTAAATTACTACTTACATAACGCAAATTTTGTTATTAGAACTGACCATATGCCTTTAAAGTCTTTTTTAGAAGCTCCAGTGCAGAACAGGAAAATACAGACCTGGGCATTGAATCTACAGGGATACAACACAAAAATTGAGTACATTCCAGGTAGGATTAACACATGCGCTGATCTATTGTCTAGGATCCCGTACCCACAGTCATCAGGAGACACAGAAGATGAAGCTGAACCAGAGATAGACGACCGAAACTGGCAAGTAAATATATTAGATTCTGCCATAATAAATAGAGAAGAGTTTGAGAGTTTACCATCGGATCAAGAGTCTGAACATAGAGCAGAAGACCCACATTTAGCACAATTTAATATGAAAGAAGAACAAGAATTGGATCCAAAAGTCTTACAAATAAAACAAAAATTAAGAGAAACGGAGGAGAACAAATATAAGAAGAATTATTTGGTTTTACAAGAGGATGGACAGTTATACTATATGTGTGAAAGGAACGAACAGCTAAGGAAATATATTCCAAAACATTTGGAAAATGAAGTTTTAAAAGCATATCACAATGAGAATGGACATCTCGGTCGTGATAAATTGGTGAAAGCACTTACGAGCAAATATTATTGGCCAAACTTGTTTAAATCTGCTTGCAAATATGTAGATACGTGTGAAAAATGCAGGTTAAGGAATATGAAAACAATTAAGTGTCCCTTACAAGATACAGATATTCCTCAGTTCCCAATGCAAAAGATTAGTTTAGATATATCGGGTCCTCACCCTAGAACATTGTCAGGAAACGTGTATTTAATTCATATAGTAGACGTCTACAGTCTTTGGCCGGAAGTTTATGCAATCCCAGATAAGAGCGCAGATACTGTCATTAATATTTTTTTACAAGAGTTCGTACCAAGATTTAGTTGCCCACAAAGTATACTTACGGATAATGGTAGAGAGTTTGTAAACAAAAAATTCGAAAAGTTATTAAAAGATTTGAATATAAAACATATAAAGACCTCATACTATAGACCTTCTTCAAATGCTAGGAACGAACGTCAACATAGGACATTGTATGATATCATAGCAAAGATTGTTGATGAACATGAAAAAGATTGGGATCTATTCTTAGGACCTGCCCTTAGCGCTATTCGCACAAATCAAAATGAGAGCACGGGGTTTTCACCATTCTATTTAATACACGGGAGAGAACCAATACTACCTATAGATAATCTGTTAAAACCAAGACGGAAATATATGGGGGAAGACTTTCAAGAGACCATCATACAGGAAATGCATAAGGCACACGTAAGACTAAAGAATAATATAATTAAAGCTAGAGAAAGACAGAAAAAGTACAAAAATCTGAATACAAAGTTACAGGAGTTTAAAGTAGGTGATAGAGTTTATTACAAGAAGCATAGAAGGAACTCTAAGTTTGACTGCTCGTTGGATCCCAGGTTATTACGTTTTAGAAAAGTTAGGAAATGTATCGTATAGTATCAAGAACCAGATCACGGGACATGTGGCAAGGGCACACGTGGAACACTTAAGAAGAGATGAGGATGAGAAAGGAAATGATAATTGTAATAATAATTATTATTCAGACACCGGATACTTGGATGAACAGGTTGTCAGGAGAACTACAATAACCCCAGGTTTTAGAAAAGATCCAGCACAAAATCAGTTGATAACGACTCCAGTTTACGATGATACTCAAGAACAGACGATACCGAAAACAATAGAAGAAGAAAATGTGAATGAAAGTCATTATAATAGTATGGAAGAGGAAATAGGTGCTCCATTTAAGAATACTAGACAAGCAACGAAAAGAAGAATGGATAAACAAAGAGATAGAGAAGTAAAAAGACAGAGGAGAATTAGAGATTATTCAACAAGCGGCGAAGATATGCCTCTACTAGAAAGGTCCTTAAGAAATAATGATAGACAAATTAGATGGGATATTGAACAGAAGAGATTAGCGGCTGCTAACGAGAGACAAACAGACGAAGAAGAAGAAATGGATGAAAAGTCAGAATCAATTAGTAGTATGGAAGAAACTAATAAGTTGTACGAGGAAGAGGATATTGATGTAGAGTTAGCACTTATTCAAAGAAACTTGGAGTTATTGAAGAAGTGGAAACGTAGGAGGTAGATAGATAGAGAATACTGCAGATAGCAAGTTATAAGTTTCAGGATTTGGAAATGAAAGTAATGCTTGAAAAAGGCTTCTATGGATACTTTTTATAAATGGTCTTGAGGAGTGGTTAAGCAGTGAGATAAATAATATAGAGGTAGTTTCGAGAGAGACATATATATATATTTTTTTGCTCTCTGTGATAGAATTGCTGGTTGCTTTTATGTTTTTACTTCTTGACTTTTCGTAGATTGGACAAATTAAGTATTGGTACAGTAGGTGGATGTACTCTATAGCAAATAGACAAGTTTTTTTTATCGGTGCTAGAAATGCCGTGTTTAACGGTAATGATTAAGAAGTTTTAATGATGTTGGTCCAAGGGAAATAATTGGCAAGCCGAGCCACAAGTTAATTGATAAGTAAATGATGGCTAGTACATTGAGTTGACATTGGAATAGTCGCCACATTAGTAATAGACAAAATGATTTGACCTGTAGTTTACAGTGCTTACTTAAGATGATATTCCGGATGTTATGATGTGTTAGGAAATAGGATAGAAAAAGATAGAAAGTTGTGAGGGGAGAGAATCAATGATGGTACGGTCAGTGTTGATTATTGATTTTTTTTTGTGTAGAGAGAACAGATATTGTTCTAAGTTAGGATATTGGTCTGTAGATAACAGATATATATATACTGGGCAGTAAGTTGTTGTGTTTTCACGATTATAAAAATCGAATGAATTGTACGAATAAATATGTGTTACATTGATTCGTATAGGAGGACAATGTTGATGGGCCACTGTACGTAGAAAATTTGAAGTGAATTATGTTTTTTTTTTTTGAAGACCTTCTCTTTAACGAGAAGACATTTGTTTTATTGAATCTGAGTTTCAATGCCTCATATATAATATGTTTTTTTTGCTTGATTTGGTCTTGTAAAATGATTGTGGTTATTTGGTTAATTGATTTAGAATAGGATTATTGTGTTCCTAGTATTTTGAGTACAAACTATTGGTCCGTAAAAGTGTCCAATAGTGATAGGTAGTAATAGAATATTTTATTCTGATTTGATAAAATGCATGTTATGTCATTTTAAAATGTGTTTTCTTTGGATAATTTTGATTTTGTTTCGCTTAAATGACTGGTTTTGTATATTAAGTTACATTGTTAATGAATAGGTTATAAATTTAGTTAAGTAATTTTAATTTTCAAATACATGGGGCTTTGTTTAAGGCCTTTCGTTCAGAAAAGAGTTCATAAAACTATTGAGGGATAATATAGAGACATATTCTCTTTGCGAATATTAAGTTGCTTGAAGAGGTTTTTATAGATATGAACTGTTAGTAAAATAGGAGTAGGGTTATATGAAGATATAAGGTTGGGGGAAGACTGTGAATGGCAGCATATAAGTGGGGATAGATATATAGCTGGACAAAGAAGCAGATCATGGGATGTATGGGGGCAAGATATAGGTGCTGTGAAAAACCAGCGTTAATTAAATAAAAAAGTGTTCATGGAATATGAACATTGGCTCGGGGTTAAAGAGGAGATATCGGAAAAATGAACAAGATTGTGGATGGCAATATAAAGGTTGAAAATATAAAGGTTAGATAAATTTATATCAACTTGATTTATAGCAAACAAAGGTGTATTTCATATGATGTATTTTAAAGAAAAATTTTTACAAAATTTTTTTTTGTTGGCAAGAGAGGTAAATGTGATTGTGTTGATTATTCGTCCCTATGTGTAAACGTGATTGTGTTGACTATTCATCCCTTTATATTTTTCACTCGGTGCGCACCGCTTCTTTACTTTTTCTAACTACATTGTTTCTGTCTATCCTGTGTTGTAAAAGAATGAGAAGAGTTTTATAATGTCAAACGTACGATAACGATTTATATGAGCTGTTCTTATGATGCATATATTTTCTATCAGAACGAACCTTAAGGAGCCAAGAACGAGCCAGAAATATATAACTGTATAGTGGATAACTATATAGCAGGAGAAAGAGTTAAAGAAATAGAATATTTACTTAAGTTGGAGTTGGTTTGGGGAAGATTAGAGGAACTGTGAGAGGTAAGGAAAAAGAGGGAATAGAGTAAGGGGATTAGGAGTAAAGATTTTTTCCTTTATAGGAAAAATTCTTTAGTAAACAGAGGGAGGTGTAACAGAAGTAGGGTATTAGTGTTAGCTGGGAAAAGGCTGTGGCACGATTGAGCATCGGGGGAGAATGGGAGGAGAGATGCTCAAGTCGTGACGTAGTGGGTTGTCACGGGGCAGTCAAGATCCCGGCCTGGAACTGAAAGGACGCCATGTTTGTAGAAGTTGTCATCAAATGGAAATAAACCTTATTTATACAAAGCCAACAGTCCTTGTTAGTCTCACTCTGTTATAAAAAGAAAAATCACAACAACAGAAATGAGGTTCCTGAGAAGAATACTCAACGTATCAAGAAGAGATAAGATCAGAAATGAAGAAATCAGGACTAAAGTGGGGGTTAAAGCTACTCTAGATTTTATTAGAAAAAGCAGCAGGTCAAATGGTTTGGCCATGCAAGTAGGCTACCAGTCAACAGCATGCCACAACAAGCAATGATGTACAGACCAGATGGAAACAGAGGAAGAGGCCGACCACGTAAACGTTGGACGGAGGGAATAACAGAATCCATGGGAATGTCGATATACGAAGCCCATAACCGGGCACTCTCACGAAGTTTATACTTCACCTCGACACCGCAAGGTACAAGAGGAACATGATGAGATGAGATGATGAGATGAGTATTATGATTATTGGTAACACAATGAAAGAAATTAAACGACGACTATCAATTGCTCTTCAAAGACTAATACAAATACAACTGAATAAATTATGGAATGGGACAGACAGAACTACAAAAATTAGATTTTTAAGATCATGCATCTTTCCCATAGCAACATACGCCTGTGAGACCTGGACACTTACTAAACAAGTTGAACAGCGCATAAATACCTTTGAATATAAATGTTATAGACGAGTTCTAAGAATATATTGGGTAAAGGAAAGAACAAATGCATCCATACTTCAAGAGCTGAATATTGAAGAAGGCTCGGTACTAAAAACGATAAAACAAAGAAAATTGAAATATTTTGGTCAATTGAAACGTCACGAAAGTTTGGAGACAACAATAATGGAGGGGTATATGCCTGGGAAGAGAGGAAGAGGAAGGCCAAAGAGAAGATAGGTGCAGGATGTGGCGGATGATCTCCAGATGGGTGTATCGGACGCGGGACATCTTGCTTATGATCGAGAGTTTTTCAGGAAGGTTATTATGGGAGCGACGTTCTGCAAAGGACATGCTACTGAATGAATGAATTTCCCTTCACCGGTTGTAGGTTTTCATTTATTTCGTTTGCTCTATTTAAAACAATGTTTTCTTGTTGTGAATGTGAATAGTAAAGATAAACAATAACAATGCTAGCCACTACACCACAACGGTCTCCCAGTTGCCATCTGCTCACGCATTAATCTAGAGCAGCACTGGTAAAAACATAAAGGGAAATAATGATGGAAATGTTATAAGGGCAATAATACAAACAAAAATTATTTTTAAAATATATATAAGAGTATTATTTTATTACTTTAAAAACGGCTTATATTTTTCTTGTTATTCTAATAACCATATTTTATGTATCTACAGGATTGAAAAGTTTAGCAGATATTATGTTTCTAAAAAGTATGCCTACAAATAACTTTATACTATAAATAATTTTTAAAGAATTTTTTTTTAGAATAAATGTTACTCGTGTCTTGCGTTAGATGTTATCACAATCAGTAGTTTGCAAGTGCTAACGCACTTCTTTCTGAACGAAAATTCCTTTTTTTGTAAGGCATATTCATATATGCCAATAGAAAATCAAATGTTTGCATATACTTATCATTTCAGCGTCTATTTTGTTTGTTTGTTTATTTATTTATTTTTAAGTTATGTCTCTTTATTTCACTTCATCGATTGTTCGTCGTTTTCTGTATTAGTATTATGATTACAGGATACAGAATAGCGAGAAGACATGTGAGTAGAATAGTAAAGAGGGAAAAACAAAAAGACTGGGAAGAGTATGGAGAAACCCTAAATAAAAACTACAAGGAGGCAACCAGAAACTTCTACAAAAAGATAAGTGCAATGCGAACCAGAGGAGAACCCTTTGACCCAACTGAAATAATTAACAGCGAAAATGGAGAACCAATAAGTGAACAAAAACAGATCCTAATAAGATGGAAGCAGTATTTCGAACAACTTCTCAACATCCCATCAGATGTCACAGGAATTCAAGAGACCTACACAGATGTCACCGAGGAACTAGAACCAGACATACTAAAAGAAGAAATTATAGAAGCCATCAGATTAGCCCCATTAAACAAATCACCAGGACAGGATGAAATACCAAATGAACTAATTAAAGCAGCAAGGGAAGTAGGAACAGCTTGGCTACATAGACTATTCAACCATGTTTGGGTAGAACAACAGACACCACGAGACTGGGGAAACGCAATAATTATCCCAATTTGGAAAAACAAAGGCAGCAAAAGAGATTGCACACAATACAGAGGCATTTCACTGTTGAGTCATACTGGGAAAATATTTTGCAAAATTCTTGAAAAAAGATTACGAACTACTTTAGAACCCCAGCTAAGCGAAACGCAGCTTGGATTTAGGAAAAACAAAGGATGCACAGACGCCATTTTTGCTCTTAGACAACTTATAGAAAAATCAATTGAATTCAATGAAACACTCTACTTAGCCTTTGTCGACCAAGAAAAGGCATTTGATAGGGTAGATAGAAATAAGCTGTGGGAAATCCTTAAACAATATGGAGTGAGTACACATCTAACAAACCTATGTAGAAGTTTATACAACAACAGTGAATGCATAGTGAGAGCAACTGGAGAACACTCAGAACCCTTCACCATAAGATCTGGAGTACGACAAGGTTGTGTCCTGTCCCCTCTCTTGTTCATAACATATATAGACAACATATGTAAAGAAACCAGCCAAGCAGAGACAGCAAGAATACCGCATGACGAGAACACAGAAGAAGAACCATCTGCAAATCTAACCATTAGAGAACTCCTGTTTGCGGACGACCAAGCACTAATAGCAAAATCAGAAGCTGAATTACAAGACCACATGAATAGTCTAAACGAAACGTGTAGGGAACATAACATGAAAATTAGCACAAGCAAAACAGAGGTAATGACTATAACTAAAGAAGAACAAACAGCAACAATTCACCTAAATGAACATCCCTTGAAACAAGTAAAGAGCTTCAAGTACCTAGGAAGTATAATATCATCAAATGGCAGATCAGAAGACGAGATCGAAAATAGGTGCAATAAGGCAAATCAACTCATTGGACAAATGGCACCAATACTAAAGAACAAACATGTATCAATAACTACTAAGAAAGCACTTTACAACACAATCTTTCTACCAACTCTGTGCTACCAATGCCAAACCTGGACAATGACAGAAAAAGAGAAAAGAAAAATCACAACAACAGAAATGAGGTTCCTGAGAAGAATACTCAACGTATCAAGAAGAGATAAGATCAGAAATGAAGAAATCAGGACTAAAGTGGGGGTTAAAGCTGCTCTAGATTTTATTAGAAAAAGCAGCAGGTCAAATGGTTTGGCCATGCAAGTAGGCTACCAGTCAACAGCATGCCACAACAAGCAATGATGTACAGACCAGATGGAAACAGAGGAAGAGGCCGACCACGTAAACGTTGGACGGAGGGAATAACAGAATCCATGGGAATGTCGATATACGAAGCCCATAACCGGGAACTCTCACGAAGTTTATACTTCACCTCGACACCGCAAGGTATAAGAGGAACATGATGAGATGAGATGATGAGATGAGTATTATGATTATTGGTAACACAATGAAAGAAATTAAACGACGACTATCAATTGCTCTTCAAAGACTAATACAAATACAACTGAATAAATTATGGAATGGGACAGACAGAACTACAAAAATTAGATTTTTAAGATCATGCATCTTTCCCATAGCAACATACGCCTGTGAGACCTGGACACTTACTAAACAAGTTGAACAGCGCATAAATACCTTTGAATATAAATGTTATAGACGAGTTCTAAGAATATATTGGGTAAAGGAAAGAACAAATGCATCCATACTTCAAGAGCTGAATATTGAAGAAGGCTCGGTACTAAAAACGATAAAACAAAGAAAATTGAAATATTTTGGTCAATTGAAACGTCACGAAAGTTTTTAGACAACAATAATGGAGGGGTATATGCCTGGGAAGAGAGGAAGAGGAAGGCCAAAGAGAAGATAGGTGCAGGATGTGGCGGATGATCTCCAGATGGGTGTATCGGACGCGGGACATCTTGCTTATGATCGAGAGGTTTTTCAGGAAGGTTATTATGGGAGCGACGTTCTGCAAAGGACATGCTACTGAATGAATGAATTTCCCTTCACCGGTTGTAGGTTTTCATTTATTTCGTTTGCTCTATTTAAAACAATGTTTTCTTGTTGTGAATGTGAATAGTAAAGATAAACAATAACAATGCTAGCCACTACACCACAACGGTCTCCCAGTTGCCATCTGCTCACGCATTAATCTAGAGCAGCACTGGTAAAAACATAAAGGGAAATAATGATGGAAATGTTATAAGGGCAATAATACAAACAAAAATTATTTTTAAAATATATATAAGAGTATTATTTTATACTTTAGAAACGGCTTATATTTTTCTTGTTATTCTAATAACCATATTTTATGTATCTACAGGATTGAAAAGTTTAGCAGATATTATGTTTCTAAAAAGTATGCCTACAAATAACTTTATACTATAAATAATTTATAAAGAATTTTCCAAGTTTTATTCTTTGAACAACGTGTAAGTTTGACGCCGATGTTCAATATTCCTTGAAGGGATTAAATTACCTGAACGAAAATTTACAGCTAATATTCACTGAATGGACTAACATTAATTTCGCTGTGTGAAATTGTGTATTATTTCCGGATTTAGTGGTGATATTCGTTGTTGTTTTGATTTTCTGGACATTTCCCCGGAATTATTACCTGAAACAACACATTTTTCAATATGTATTCGAAGATCACTGATGTCGGGATCTCGATAAATGACTACGATGTCCAGCTACTCCACCAGTCCGGAACGATAGTGTGTTCCATAACTGGTCCCGGGGCGGCTGCTAAAGCAACACCCGCACTTATTATGAGTGCCCTAACTGGTCCAGGAGGTGTACCTTTTGGGGGAGTCGTGGACCTGCATAGGTTCGAAATTCCCACTAGGTGGTACTTTCACCTGTCAGCAGAGGCTCAGAAAGCCGTGTATGACAAGATACACGGCAAAAAACTTTCGCTACCAAGTCTAGGGATAGACATATCACTACAACATCTAGACAAAGAAAGGGACAGGCTGACCATCCACTGGCTACCTGTCACGATTGCTCCTCAAGGAGTTAAAAAACTGGTGCACAGTATTACAGGAGACGACAAGGCTGAGGTCTTTAGGATAAAGAATGGGGCTGGCAAGTGGGGAGCGCTCTGCAACCCAACAAAGGAAGTTCCCCATTACATACGGATCTACACTCCCGGTATAACGAACAATAACCACAGAGTGTTGATCACGATGCCGGGGAGAAAGACCGATTGTCCAGCTTGTGGCCAAAACAACCACTGGGCAAATAAATGCCCTAGTCGACGACAATTCGACGACACCAATAGCAGCAACAATAAGGGTTCAAAGCCAAGAAGATTTCCCACCGCTCGAAAGAGAAACCTCTCCACAGGGAGAGATCGAACTGACACAAACCTTCAACAGTCAAATCAACACACAAGAAAATAACACACAAGAAATTAATACACAAGACATAAATCCAAGGAATGAAGACTCTGACGGTTTTCAAGTCGTCAGCAAACCAAAGAAGAGAACATGGGCTAACAGAAGACCGCAGTCAAAACACAGCGACGACACAGAAACAGACGATTTATCACTGCCAAAGAAAGAAAAAGTCAAAAACACTATAGGCAAGACAAAGGAAACTGAACAAGAACAACAAGAGGAGACACAAGTACAAGACGAAGACGACACATACAGCATACCAGACACTCTTTTCGTAGACACAGACACAAGTGATAAGAAGCGAGGAACAAGACGATCCTCCCACACAAACCTTGACGCTACAGACCTGCTCGCCTAAATGTACTCAACAAGGATAATAATTTTGCGTGTGATTCTATACACTTATTATATCTCATTCATTTGATTTTACTTAAATTATAATGACTAGTGATTTAGTTATTATTACTTTAAACATTTGTGGTATACGTACAAAATTACAACATATTATCACACTAATAAACAAACACAAACCAGATTTTCTACTACTACAAGAAACAAATATATGTTCAAAAACATTCGCACAACATATCACCACACAGCTAGGCCTCAGACATTCATGCTTTAGTTTAGGCACACACAAAATTGGGTCAGGAACAGCTATTCTGCAGACATCAGACAGGTGGGACATAATTAAAACACACACGGATAACCATGGACGAATCTCCATAATACAGGTAGAAAACACTATACAAGCATACACCATAGTGAACATACATGCACCACCAAATTACAATCACCAACCAAACTTTTACCAAGAATTAGACACCTTACTTATACAAACATACAGAGGGCAAAATATTATCCTTGCAGGGGATTTCAATTTTGTACTCTCAGATTTGGATATCGTAGGGGCAGGCAAAGCAGGAATCAAGACACAATTAAGGAGAAATGACAGAAGTGGAATACATCAACTGGATATACTAAAGAATACCCAAGACACACACAATCTAATAGACGCTTTCCGATACAGACACCCTAATAACATTGCAACAACACACAAAAATAGGGCTTACAATAGATCAGCCAGATTAGATAGAGTATACTCACCTTCAACACACCAAATAATACACACAAAACATCTACAAGAGACATTACAATACACAGATCACAAAGCAGTACTAACACATATCACTACAGACACTACAAACACAAGGCCATCAAAAAGAACATCACATTGGAAGTTCAATAACTCCTTACTCCAACATACAGGTTATTTACAACATGTGACACAACTTATTCTAACATACACTAATAGTACACCCACGGACAACATAACACAAATTTGGGATTTACTAAAGAATACAATACGTTATAGAACACAACAGTTAGCATCCATCATACATAAAGACAGACTACAACAAGAACATATCATACAGACAGCAATACAACTCACAAAACAGACTGACAGGAATGCATCACACCTAAACACACTAGAATCACAATTAGAACAACACCAGCAACACACACTCCGCGGTGCACTCCTTCGAACTAAACTTACTTAACATATCAGAAGAAAGTCCCAATAGACAGCACCTTGCATTAGAGCAAAACATTCAACGCAACAGACAAATAGGAGCAATAACAGACATGCAAGGAAACACACAAACAGAGACAGTACATATACTAGAAACATTCCAACAGTACTACACTGACCTATATACAGCAGAACCCGCCAACACACAAACACAAAATAGATTCCTAAAATACACAAAAAAATTGTCAGACACAGATAAAGACACACTAGACACAGAGCTTACATTAGCCGACATAATACATGCACTCAATCAAATGCAAAAAGACAAAACACCAGGACCAGATGGACTCACAGTAGAATTCTACCAACACTTCTTTCCTATCCTAGGCAATTTCCTTCTAAAAGTCTACCAAGAAGCTTTTCATAAACAAGAACTCCCAAACACTTGCAACATGTCATATATAACACTCATACCTAAAGACAACACAGACAAAACACAGCTGAAAAACTATAGACCCATCTCCTTATTAAACACAGACTACAAAATTCTAGCAAAATCACTTGCAAACAAAATTAAAAACTTCATGCCATCACTCATCCACCCAGACCAACAGTGCAGTATTCAACACAGAAACATACACCAACATACACACTTCATTAGGGATTTCATTACATACACCCACCAGAAAGACTGTCAATCCTCTCTCTTATCTTAGACCAGGAGAAGGCCTTTGACAGAATCTCACACTCATACTTACACAAAACACTAGCACACTGCAACATAGGACAGTACTATAGACAGTGGATAGAAATATTGTATAAAAATCCTGAAAGTAAGGTACTGGTGAATCATTCACTCACTGGCAGTTTCAAAATCAATAGATCTGTCAGACAAGGGTGTCCACTATCACCAGTCCTATATGTACTCACACTAGAACCACTCTTAGAAGCAATTAGACAGGACACTAACATTAAAGGTACATTTATACAAGGGTCTGGAGAGCGGAAATTAATTGCTTATGCAGATGACACCGTTTTCTTCCCTACAACCAACACTTCCATAACGAACATACTTCACACCTTCAGACAGTTTGGTGAAGGAAGTGGGGCCAAAATAAACATACAGAAGTCTAAAATAATGGGTCTGGGGAAGTGGAAGAATAAAGCAGATTTCCCCCCGGATCTAACAGTCACAGATAACATGAAGATTTATGGGATCACTTTTCCATCCAATCCCAGAAAAACACACACAGGAACATGGCAATCACTGACAAAACAAATTATAGACATACTACAGAGGTTCAAATACAAGACATCAACAATTTTTATACGAAGCACTATTGTAAACACCTTCATCTTTCCTAAAATACTATATATAGCCACAGTGTTAGACCCACCAAAACAAACAATCACAGACATAAACAAACACATCAGGAAATTCATCTTTAAAAACACAATCCACAATATAAAGCACAAGACTTTAATACAAGAGAAGACTAGAGGGGGAATTTCACTACAGGACCTTAACACAAAAATACAAGCATTAAGAATCAACCACATAGGACGCATCATCAATCATCCAGATCAACACTCGCTAGCATTATACTATATTGCAATTAGATTACACAGAATTAAGAAAATAGACAAAACAACACCGCACTATTACGGCACACTACCGCACTTCTACAAAACATGTATGCAAGCAATTCAAGGTAATGAACACTTAATACAACAGACAACCAAGCAGATATACACATATTTAGTACAACAACAAGCCCCACCACTACACCTGAGAATCAAAAGAGGATGCAAATATCACTTGAAAGACTACAGTTGCACCTTCACTAACTTACACAGCAAACATATCACATCAAAATCCAAAGAAATAACATACAGGCTAATTTATAATATGACCCCGACAACTGAGAGAGCCGCACAAACATCAAAACAAATAGCCCCATGCAAATTATGTAGACAAAATATTCAGGAAACAGAGGATCACCTCTTCTATGAATGCCCAGCAATCACAGCCACTAAGATTGCACTGCAACAATTAATAGAAACACACACAAACAAGAAAACTGACGCTTATAAGGCCATTTTTTTAAATACAATACCCACAGCCACAAAAGACAAACACACTAAACTTCTTGTTGCACTGGCGGAGTATAGAAACGTAATATGGTCGAGTAGAAACTCGGCCACACACAATCACCAAACAATACAACCACACACACTAGCAAAGATTTTTCAACAAAAAATCGCCCAGCTATTCGCAGATTAATAAACAAGAACCACCCCCATCAAATTTCACACTACATAACATACATGTTCAAACACACTCTCACAGTATATTTCTATACTCCGCATGTGTACCACTAAGCCCAATCATTGAGGAACAAAGCGCCAAATAACTGAATAAATGTCCTTTCTTTGTTACTGAGTCCTGGAGCCCAACCTAGACAGAACAATTGGACGGTGGCCTTTGTGAGTCAGTGGTCTTGTCGACCGAAGTTTGACCTCGGTCTGAACAGCTCTCTCTCTCTCTCTCTCTCTCTCTCTCTCTCTCTCTCTCTCTCTCTCTCTCTCTCGCTCTCTCTCTCTCGCTCTCTCTCTCTCTTTCTCCCCCCCCCCACCCCAAACATGAATGACTATACGCTGTATTCGCAATGTAAAAGCCTGTGTTTGTACATAATAAATGGAATATTTATGTATACGCTGAATTCGCAATGGACAACTTAACAAATTCCAATCTGTTTACGCGCGCTCTCTCTTTATCCCTCCCCCTCCTCTCCCCCTCCCCAGCTCCCTCTCTCTCCCTCCCTCCGCGTTGACCGCGTTCCTGGTCTCAACCCACCCCACCACAAGCAAATCCTGGGCACTTGCGATTAAGTCGTGGGCTGTCATTCAGCAATAATATTGATTTCACTTACAGGAAGTAAGCTTGCATGAGACTGCCAGCAGTGTAAAACGTGGGGCGGCTTTTGCCGTTTCGACCTTGACACCAACATTTCCTTTAATGTATATATCTTCGGTGTGGAAGAGAACGCGTGATGTGTGTTGAAAGTTTATAAGCGTGTGAGAAAGCTGGGTTTAGAATGAACGAGCGGAAGGAATCATCACCACACCATAGTCGTTGTTGTCTCCGTCATTATCATCACCATTATCATCACCATTACCATCACCATTATCATCATCATTATCATCACCATTATCATCACTATTACCATCAATCACGTTAGAATGGGATGACTGAAAGCGTACGTCATTATCATAACTGTATATGTATGTTTTTGTTTCATTAACGCATATGACATAACACTAACAAACGGCAACGCTCTGTAATATACACAAACAAAGAAACACGCATTACACCTTGTAAATATACATTGCTTTGTATAAAATAAACGTATAAAAAAAAAAAAAATTCCTTTATTTGTAAGGCATATTCATATATGCCAAGAGAACATCAAATGTTTGTATATACTTATCATTTCAGCGTCTACTTTGCTTGTTGTTTATTTATTTTGAAGTTATGTCTCTTTATTTCACTTCATCGATTTTACGTCTGTTTCTGTATTAGTGGTTGCCGACACTCCTGTCTATTCCATTGTTCACATAGGGCAGTGAGGAGCATTTTGTGTGATATTCACTGGCACAGGGACGGAGCAATATGGGGACGACCCGTTGCCGTGAAGTTGGTACCGCGACTAACTAACTAACTGACTAACTTTCTATATCTAGTATCATGTATTCACTATGTATAAAGTATTCCTTTATTCATACTTCACTATGTATAAAGTTTCCCTTAATTTCTGAAAAATGAAAAAAAAAAATTTCGGGGAGACCAACCAAGGTAACCAAGGTTACAAGCGGAGATAGCCACTGCCATGCTACTGGGGCCACGATGAAAGTTTAACACAAATGTATAATACAGTCAAACACATGTCCCGATGACGTCAAGTATGTCACGTCACTAGCCTTTGGTTGCGAATAGACACTTCGTTGATGTATTGGGGATACCAATCTGGAAAATTATTCTTGATAATTAAACAGCCATACTTCAACTATGTATAAAGTATTCCTTTATTCATACTTCACTATGTATAAAGTATTCCTTTATTCATACTTCACTATGTATAAAGTATTCCTTTATTCATACTTCACTATGTATAAAGTCTCATCTCATCTCATCATGTTCCTCTTGTACCTTGCGGTGTCGAGGTGAAGTATAAACATCGTGAGAGTGCCCGATTATGGGCTTCATGTATCGATATTCCCATGGACTCTGCTATTCCCTCCGTCCAACGTTTACGTGGTCGGCCTCTTCCTCTGTTTCCATCTGGTCTGTACATCATTGCTTGTTATGGTATGCTGTTGACTGGTAACCTACTTGCATGGCCAAACCACTTGACTTGGTGCTTTCTAATAAAATCTATGGAATAGAGAGAAAAAGCAGCGGCTGCAGCAGGATATAACAATATGAAATGGGAACAAATAGGTATTTTAAATTCCTGCGAGAAAAGAAACGAACTAAGCATTAACAAACGTTGCACATACCTTACAAGGAGATAATAAAATCTAGTGCTGCTTTAACCCCCACTGTAGTCCTGATTTCTTCATTCAGTTATCAGTTATCAGTTATCACTTCAGTTATCAGTTATCAGTTGGGGTATCTTCATTGCAACCCGGACATGTCCATAGGTGCTCAGATCCTCCCCCCCCCCCCCCCCAGCATATGCATCAGCGTCCGGTGGCTAATAGTGCCAGTTCTGTGTTGGTTGACGAGGCGCTTTGTTTTCCCGATGTACCTCTCGCGTCTGGCTGTGCCGATTCTTACTCCCATGTCTTTCATCCTGGACAGCGATGTGGAATCACTGACGTCAAAGTCCTCTGTTCTCGCCATATCTTTAAGGACGTTAATAACATCGGCACGATCCATGGGCTGGCCATCTACAGGGGGTGCAGAGCCAGCCAGTTTGTCAGCTCGTTCATTTCCCTCGACTCCCGCATGTCCCGGGACGAAGATAAAGGTGACTTTACGGACAACAGACTTCCGCAGCGATTCAGTCCACTGTCTACGTACAGATCCAGCTTCGACCTTCTGAATCATGCTCATTGAATCACTTAGTACACACACGTTGGTATAATGCTGTGATTCCAGCCATATGAAAGCCTGTGTAATTGCCATCACCCTCATCGTCATGCTGCTCGTGGTCATAGAGTGGGCACCACTGGATTCTTGAACGGTTCGGCCCGCTGAACGGGCTGTAAATGCCCACGCACTTCTCTGCTGCTTTACAACAGATCCATCTGTATAGATGAGCACTTCGGGGCTATCTGAGTGTTCATAGATGAGCGCGTTAACCTCTGCATTGACAGCGGCAGGGTTCTGCTCTCTGCACCGTCTGTCGAGTGTGATAATGCAGGAGAAAGTACACTTAAAAGCTGGAGGCACCGGCACCAATTCCTTGCTGGGGTTGATACTGGTAAGACTGCAGACCTGTCTGACGACATCTTCCGCCCGACCCATCCATGATTTGCCCCTCTTTAGCCTGTCACCCTTTTCTCTGAATATAGCGTCATGCAGAGGGTGCTGCTCATCTGCACTTATTTTTAAGTATGCACGAGCTCTCCAGATCTTGATCCTGTGTTCCATTGTCGGGAAGTCAAGGAGGTATCTCATTGCTACACAGCTGGTGTCTCTCGTGCAGCCCAAAATGATGCGAATGGCTTCGTTTTGTACCTTTTCAAGTCTTCCAATCTGTGTAGGGCTGACAGTGAGGATGGCCAGGGCATACTCGATGCGTGAAAGCACAAGTCCTTGGAACAGAAGTATTAGCAGTCTTTGCTCGATATTGGCAGTCGCCATGACTCTCATTGCTGCCAAACCTTTTCGAGCCTTCGTTATGACATAATCGACATGATCTCTGAAGGACAGGCTACGATCAAGCCTCACGCCAAGATATGTCATTGACTGGGCTCTACTCAGAATGCTCCCATCCATTCTTACTGCCGGCAGGTCAGTTTTCACAATATGGTTGTTTAGTGAGAACCATGTAACCGTTGCCTTTGCAGGGTTGACAAGGGCGTCGGCATCAGCACACCATGAGGAAATTCGATCTAGTTCGCCCTGCATATCATTGGCAACCGCCTGTCTATCTCGACCCTGTCGATACACGAGGATGTCGTCAACGAATGACAGTGTCCTAGCCCTCCCGTCCAACTGTTGTTCAGTGATCGGCACCGATTTCTTCATTTCTGACCTTGATTAGTCTCACTATGATTATTGCCCACAGGGGGGCAGAAGGACGAAGAGTATAGTCGAGAAAGCAGCTTTACACCAGCACAAAGTAAACATAACATTAGAGTAATAGCACGAACCCATAGTTGCCATTCTAGATATTTTATATCCAGATCTAGAGGTTTTTGCCGGCACCTGGATACCGTTTTCTGACGTTTGGATGCTGGATACAATTCTAGATACTTTTCATTTGGAGTCGGATATTTTGAATACTTTCTAGATTTTACTTTTCTTTCGGTGTCATTTACCCATTTTATGTTTGGTCTGGACGCGCGTAAATTATGGTAACTGCCATTATTTAAACTTTGAACTGACTTGGGTCAACGCTCAACAATCTGGCAACCCCCTGGTAATGAGTAAAATGGCGCATAAATTATAATATTATTTGAACTGTGAACACACTGTGCTGCGACTTATTGCTGTAATGCCGACTTTGTGATTCTTTTCACGTGAATTTGGCTGCAACTGGTACAGATAATGCCTCGATAATGGTTGATATCAACCATAACGTTTATATAAAATCTAAGGAAGATATCCCATCTTTAATCCTCATAAAATGTGCGTATCATTCCTTGCAGCTAGCATTATCACATGCCTCATCAGAATGTTTACTAAGGAATTTGCAATTCCTTATTGCTGAAACACATAACTGGTTCTCCAAATCATCTGTCAGACAACAGCAATAACAATTTACATAAAGCATTAAATGATAGTTCCCCACCACTGAAAATTCTGTCATATTGCAAAACTAGATGATTATCAATTCAACCAGCTGTTGAAATAACTGTGAACCGATGGTTGGAGTTGAAGACGCACTTTGAAATAACAAGACAAAGAGAAAAGTGCTACACAGCTGAAATACTATATGGAATGTACAGTGATGAAAAAAAAAATACGACATTCCTTCTCTTTTTACAACCCATTTTAAGTGAAGTGCAAAAATTTAATAAACTGTTTGAATCTCAAAATGTTGATAAAGTTAAATTACTTGACGACCTCATTTTGCTATTTCACTCAATTGGTAAAAGACTTATATTGCCAACTTGTAAAGCGGACGTATTCACTTGCACTATAGAGAGCTATTTGGCTCCCAAGCCATACCTGGGATACCAAATCGAATCAAAAATTGATGGTTTAAAAACAAAAGGACTGTTAACAGAAAATGAAGAGAACAACTTAAGAAAGCGCTGTCAAGATTTTCTTGTCTCATTATTCAATCAACTGAAGCAGAGACTTCTTGAAAATTTAGATGTATTGAAAATATTTCATTATTTTCTATTAACAACCAGCCAGTAAAGGCCATACCTAAATATTGTCAAGTTATTAAATTTTTAAGGGCTACTGATAATAGTGTGGCGGAAGCAGAATAATAGTTTTTTATTTTTATTTTGTGCATATCCCTTACAGGACGTTGCAGTCAACATCAGCATTTTTCAGCTGCTGTTGATGTGCTAGGCAAGATTACGCTCAGTAGTTTGCCATTGCTTTCTGAGCGACCTGTTCACATACCCCTTAAATTACCAGCGCGGCTCGAACCGCTGCCGGTTCGGGTGCAGCTGCGTTACTGACGAGAATATACGGGATTACGGCGACAGCCGTAAACTCTACGCCAGGGAGACCGGCAGTCACATCAATACATATGTAATTTCTTACTTTCTCAATCTGGATATTTTTCCTAGATACTTTCCAACGAAATCTAGATATTTATGGATGTTGTTAGGGCCATTTCTAGATACTTTTGGTCAAAAAAAAGTGGCAACCCTGCACGAACTCCACGGCCTGATGCCGGCAGACAATAAGTTGACCGTTGGGACCTCCCGTGTCCCGTCCTCTTGGCAAATAAATTGGCTACAGTCTATGTCTGTAAATGCCCAGCTTGATCCTCTGAAGGACATATTGACATTGTGTGTGTGCACGCGTCATTGTATGTCAGGTGGGTACAGTAGACGTGAAATTGCTTACTTAAAGTTGAAACTGCGGCAGTGCAGTGAACTGAGCAAATAAATGAAAATGTAAACAAACACGTAACTTAATCTTAAAATATTAAAAAAAAAAAGGTTTATTAATATAATTAAGACTAAAACTAAAAGAAAAGAAGGCGATTTAATGGCGAGAGGATTGACTTAATTGCACCGATTTATCCTTGATAGATCAGTCTCTTATCCTCAGGGCCGCCTACCGAAAGCGTCACACAAAGCACAAACTCCCTAGCTCCAGCGACACCCCCTTTGGAGTCTCCAAGAAAACTCAAGCTGCACTCATGAACCGAATACATGATGGAGTCCTCGGAATCAAACCCACAACTTTTGGAAGTGGTCCAGCGGATGAACTACTTGGCCACGAAGACCCCAATGTAAACAATTTAGTATATAAAGCGTAGAGCAGCTTTACACAATCACAGAAAACAAAGGACGTTGTGGTGACACACATGCCTTCATCAGGAAACAAAAATGAATGATGAATTACACCCGGGTAAAAGATCTCAGGGCTGGCCTCTCCTATGGTACAAAGATGTGCTTAAGCAGAACATGATTGAAACAGGCGTTATTGCATCTTTGGAGTCAGTCGCTGCTGCTCGCATTGTATGGAGGGAGAAAATGGTTGCAGGTACGTCACACAATGAGTGTGTAAGACATCAGATGATGCATCATGGTGGAAATGACTGTGTTCACATGCATCCATTGTCAACAAACCACACAAATTGGTCTGATCAGTTACATTTGCTGCCGCCATGTGTTGTAGTTATTATGCCTATTTTAAAGTATGTCACAAACTATCGTCTTCGTCCTTGACTTGGGGACATAAATTACAAGTACCTCAGAAGTCAGAGTGGGTTTGCCAAATGGCGAGGAACACTGGTAATAATAGAGTGATATGTTGTACCATTTGCCAGATTGATATGTTGTATCATTTGTCAGATTGACATGTACCATTTGTCAGATTGATATGTTTACCATTTGTCAGATTGATATGTTGTACCATTTGTCAGATTGAAATGCTGTACCATTTGTTAGATTGACATGTTGTCCCATTTGTCAGATTAACACGTTGTCCCGTTTGTCAGATTAACACGTTTTCCCATTTGTCAGATTAACACGTTGTCCCATTTGTCAGATTGACACGTTGTCCCATTTGTCAGTTTATATGTTGTCCCATTTGTCAGATTGACATGTTGTACCATTTGTATTTACATGTTGTACCATGTGTCAGATGGACATGTTGTACCATTTGTCAGATTGACATGTACCATTTTCAGATTGATATGTTGTACCATTTGTCAGATTGATGATATGTTGTACCATTTGTCAGATTGATGTGTTGTACCGTTTTTCAGATTGATATGCCCCGGGAAGGTTAACCCGGTCAACAAATGCCCGCAGAAGTCGGATGTGTCGGCCTAACGGCGCAAGAACGCAGCTCTGCTGTAAACAGGCACAACGCAATCACATCTGGAAAAAAAAAACTCCGGATGAACGAAGAAGAAGAAGAAGATTGATATGCTGTACCATTTGTCAGATTGATATGTTGTACCTTTTGTCAGATTGATATGTTGTACCTTTTGTCAGATTGATATGTTGTACCATTTGTCAGATTGACATGTTGTACCATTTGTCAGATTGACATGTTGTGCCATTTGTCAGATTGATATGCTGTACCATTTGTCAGATTGATATGCTGTATCATTTGTCAGATTGTTATGTTGTATCATTTGTCAGATTGACATGTTGTACCATTTGTCAGATTGATATGTTGTACCATTTGTCAGATTGACATGTTGTACCATTTGTCAGATTGACATGTTGTACCATTTGTCAGATTGACATGTTGTACCATTTGTCAGATTGACATGTTGTACCATTTGTCAGATTGATATGTTGTACCATTTGTCAGATTGACATGCTGTACCATTTGTCAGATTGTTATGTTGTACCATTTGTCAGATTGACATGTACCATTTTCAGATTGATATGTTGTATAATTTGTCAGATTGACATGTACCATTTTCAGATTATGTTGTATCATTTGTCAGATTGACATGTATCATTTTCAGATTGATATGCTGTACCATTTGTCAGATTGACATGTACCATTTTCAGATTGATATGCTGTACCATTTGTCAGATTGACATGTACCATTTTCAGATTGATATGTTGTATCATTTGTCAGATTGACATGTACCATTTTCAGATTGATATGTTGTATCATTTGTCAGATTGACATGTACCATTTTCAGATTGATATGTTGTATCATTTGTCAGATTGACATGTACCATTTTCAGATTGATATGTTGTACCATTTGTCAGATTGACATGTACCATTTTCAGATTATGTTGTATCATTTGTCAGATTGACATGTACCATTTTCACATTATATTGTATCATTTGTCAGATTGACATGTACCATTTTCAGATTGATATGTTGTATCATTTGTCAGATTAACATGTACCATTTTCAGATTGATATGCTGTACCATTTGTCAGATTGACATGTATCATTTTCAGGTTGATATGTTTTTTAATTCCTTTTCAGATTAATGTT
>JACEFZ010002785.1:0-13368 GCA_014155875.1 Cepaea nemoralis | reverse complement strand
AATTCGGCCATGGTGAGTTAAATCTGATCCTGCCTGGCAATAAGGACACTCCCTTAGAAAACAGAACTATCACGTCTAACTTAGACACTGCACGTGTAGACATAAAAAGATGGCAGTGGTGTTTGCGCCTAGTCTATATAAACTCCTGCTAAACGTATTTCCGGTGAAAGATTGTTTCCGCGAAATCTGATTGGAGATAGGAAAATGGCGGAAGTTGATGCTGAAAGGAGGTTTGGCAAGGTCATGGTGTGTGTATAATGTTCCCACCATGATTAGAGGAATAAGGAAAGAACACGGATTTATTATAGTCACACACGGAGAGAGCATCTACCTGTATATTGAGAAATCTTAAAATCCAGATTTAAAAAGGACTTAAATGGGGACTTCTGGTTTAGATAGCAATGGCAAACTACTGAAGGTAACATTGAAAAGTAAATCAAGCTGGAGTTGGGGTTGAACGCAAAGTTCTGCACAGAAAATGCGATATTTCAGACCCACCTAGGGATCAAGGGGTGGGTCTGGTTGCCGGGGGTCTGTTAGTGGAGTCGGTAGGTCCACGGTTGGATTACATGAGTCAGTGAATGGGTTCGTGAGGCTGATCGGCCAGATGAAGATAGTGATGTGATGGGTCTATACAAGTTAAATGAGTATGATTTAAGTGCTTAATACACTTAAAGACAGACAGACGGACAGACAGACAGACAGACAGACAGACAGACAGACAGACAGACAGACAGACAGACAGAAATAGATGGATGGATGGATGGATGGATGGATGGATAGATGGATAGATAGATAGATAGAAATATAGATAGAAGTATAGATCGATAGATAGATAACGCGTGTGTCAGACAGACTTAGCACTGACTGGGTGGATAGACAGACAAACAAATATATTGATATTGAGATCTATAAACACGTGTGACAGACAGACAGGCAGGCAGGCGGACAGACAGACAGACAGAATACATTGAGACATATTATTAAGACAAACAGTGTAAACAGATGTAAAATGGTTGTGGACGCTCAGAAATTAACAATGCTACAGAAGAATATAGTCGACCTTTACGCGACCGGTCAAACCGATTTGTGAGATTTATAGAAACATTACAACAGCACACGAACCTACAAACACACACACCCACACACATCTACACACCCACTCAGACACACACAAACGCATCTACACACCGACCCAGACACACCCACACGCATCTACACACCCACCCAGACATACCCACTCACATGTACACACCAACCCAGACACACCTACACACTCACACATATCTACACACCTACACACTCACACATATCTACACACCTACACACTCACACATATCTACACACCTACACACTCACACATATCTACACACCTACACGCTCACACATATCTACACACCTACACGCTCACACCCACACCCACCTACACACCCACCCAGACACACCTACACACTTACACCCACCATAACCTACACACACACTCACCACACACCTACACACACCCACCCTCACACAGATCTACACACTCATATACACAGCCACCACAAACCTACACACACCCGCACACACACCCACCCATACAAACCTACTCACTCACACCCATGCTCACACACAGCACAGATCACACACTCGCACACATAGTACAAATGACACACTCACACTCCCGCCGCTCCCCCCACACACACATACAGCACAGATCACACATTCACACCCACCCATACACACAGTCTGCACAGATCACATACTCGCACTCACAGCATAAATCACATGCTCACTCCCACCCACAGCATAGATTACACACTCACACAAATAGAACAAATGACTTACTCACCCCTCCCCCTCCCGCCCACACACACACACACACACACAGAGCATAGATCACATACTAGCACCCACAGCATAAATCACACACTCACACACACATACTCACACCCACCCACACACACACACACACACATACACACCGCACAGATCACATAATCGCACCCACAGCATAAATAACACACTCACATTCACCCATACACATTTACGTCCACCCACACACACACCCACTGCTCAGACCACACACACCTACCGCTCACACCACACACACCATGTACATTTGTCAAATGTCCGAGGCCTCACAACCATCTCCGATCAACCAGTCTGTGGATAGCACTGCCACACTGATCGTCTCGGCGCTACTTACTGACATAATACTGCAGTAATTAAGGCGCTTATCACTGCTGACTGCCGGTCCAGCCTTGGGAAAGTTCAGGATGAATGGCCGTGGCATGGGCGGCTTCTGCTTGCAGCGGTATCACTCCTTCACGAGCTTGTGTAAAGTTGTTCTGGCTACACGGATCCGTAGACAGATAGACAGACAGAGACACAGACAGACTGACGGGCTGAGAAACAGACAGACAAAGAGTCAGACAGACAAAGAGACAGACGGAGAGGTAGACAGACAGAAAGACATAAAGAGAGACAGACAGACTACTATGGATAGTGAGACAGTAAGATAGACAAAGAGTCAGACACACAGACAGAAAACATTGTATAAATTTCACAAAATATATTGTAAAAATGGCAGGGTGAGTGGAAGCTGATGAGACGGGTTTAATGGGACTTCCTTTTGGGATGCTGGAGAGGGACAGAGGTTGGAGAAGGACAGAGGCTGGAGAAGGACACAAGCTGGAGAGGACAGAGGCTGGAGGGGATATAGGCTGGAGAAGGACACGGGCTGGAGAAAGACAGGGGCTGGAGAAGGACACAAGCTGGAGAAGGACAGAGGCTGGAGAAGGACAGGGGCTAGAGAAAGACAGGGGCTGGAGACGGACAGAGGCTGGATAAGAACACAGGCTGGAGAAAGACAGGGGCTGGAGACGGACAGAGGCTGGATAAGAACACAGGCTGGAGAAAGACAGGGGCTGAAGAAAGACAGGGGCTGGAGAAAGACAGGGGCTAAAGAAAGACAAAGGCTGGAGAAGAACAGAGGCTGGAGAAGAACACAGGCTGGAGAAAGACAGGGGCTGAAGAAAGACAACGGTTGGAGAAGAACACAGGCTGGAGAAGGACAGGGGCTAGAGAAAGACAGAGGCTGGAGAAGGACAGAGGCTGGAGAAGGACAGAGGCTAGAGAAGGACAGAGGCTGGAGAAGGACAGGGGCTGGAGAAGGACAGAGGCTGGAGAAGGACAGAGGCTGGAGAAGGACAGAGGCTGGAGAAGGACGCAGACTGGAGAAGGACAGAGGCTGGAGAGGGACACAGGCTATAGAAAGACAGGGGCTGAAGAAGGACACAGGCTGGAGAAAGACAGGGGCTGAAGAAAGATAAAGGTTGGAGAAGAACAGAGGCTAGCTGGAGAAGAACACAGGCTGGAGAAGGACAGGGGCTAGAGAAGAACAGAGGCTGGAGAAGGACAGATGCTGGAGAAGGACAGGGGCTGGAGAAGAACAGGGGCTAGTGAAGAACAGAGGCTGGAGAAGAACAGAAGCTGGAGAAGAACAGAGGCTGGAGAAGGACAGGAGCTAGAGAAGAACAGAGGCTGGAGAAGGACAGAGGCTGGAGAAGGACGCAGGTAGGAGAAGGACAGAGACTGGAGAGGGACACAGGCTGGAAAGGACAGAGGCTGGAGAAGGACAGAGGTTGGAGAAGAACAGAGGCTGGAGAAGGACAGAGGCTGGAGAAGGACAGAGGCTGGAAAAGGACAGAGGCTGGAGAAGGACGCAGGCTGGAGATGGACGCAGGCTGGAGAAGGACAGAGGCTGGAGAAGGACAGAGGCTGGAGGACAGAGGCTGGAGAAGGACGCAGGCTAGAGAAGGACAGAGGCTGGAGAAGGACAGAGGCTGAAGAAGGACAGAGGCTGGAGAAGGACAGAGGCTGGAGAAGGACACAGGCGGGAGAAGGACAGAGGCTGTAGAAGGACGCAGGCTGGAGAAGGAAAGAGGCTGGAAGAAGGACAGAGGCTGGAAAAGGACAGCGGCTGGAGAAGGACAGAGGTTGGAGAAGGACAGAGGCTGGAGAAGGACAGAGGCTGGAGAAGGACAGAGGCTGGAGAGGACAGAGGCTGCAGAAGGACAGAGGTTGGAGAAAGACAGAGGCTGGAGAAGGAGAGAGGCTGGAGGACAGAGGCTGGAGAAGGACGCAGGCTAGAGAAGGACAGAGGCTGGAGAAGGACAGAGGCTGGAGAAGGACACAGGCGGGAGAAGGACAGAGGCTGGAGAAGGACGCAGGCTGGAGAAGGACAGAGGCTGGAGGAGGACAGAGGCTGGAGAAGGACGCAGGCTGGAGAAGGACAGAGGCTGGAGAAGGACGCAGGCTGGAGAAGGACAGAGGCTGGAGAAGGACAGAGGCTGGAGAAGGACAGAGGCTGGAGAAGGAGAGACGCTGGAGGACAGAGGCTGGAGAAGGACGCAGGCTAGAGAAGGACAGAGGCTGGAGAAGGACAGAGGCTGGAGAAGGACACAGGCGGGAGAAGGACAGAGGCTGGAGAAGGACGCAGGTTGGAGAAGGACAGAGGCTGGAGAAGGACAGAGGCTGGAGAAGGACGCAGGCTGGAAAAGGACAGAGGCTGGAGAAGGACAGAGGCTGGAGAAGGAGAGAGGCTGGAGGACAGAGGCTGGAGAAGGACGCAGACTGGAGAAGGACAGAGGCTGGAGAGGGACACAGGCTATAGAAAGACAGGGGCTGAAGAGGGACACAGGCTGGAGAAAGACAGGGGCTGAAGAAAGATAAAGGTTGGAGAAGAACAGAGGCTAGCTGGAGAAGAACACAGGCTGGAGAAGGACAGGGGCTAGAGAAGAACAGAGGCTGGAGAAGGACAGATGCTGGAGAAGGACAGGGGCTGGAGAAGAACAGGGGCTAGTGAAGAACAGAGGCTGGAGAAGAACAGAAGCTGGAGAAGAACAGAGGCTGGAGAAGGACAGGAGCTAGAGAAGAACAGAGGCTGGAGAAGGACAGAGGCTGGAGAAGGACGCAGGTAGGAGAAGGACAGAGACTGGAGAGGGACACAGGCTGGAAAAGGACAGAGGCTGGAGAAGGACAGAGGTTGGAGAAGGACAGAGGCTGGAGAAGGACAGAGGCTGGAGAAGGACAGAGGCTGGAGAAGGACAGAGGCTGGAGAAGGACAGAGGCTGGAGGACAGAGGCTGGAGAAGGACGCAGGCAAGAGAAGGACAGAGGCTGGAGAAGGACAGAGGCTGAAGAAGGACAGAGGCTGGAGAAGGACAGAGGCTGGAGAAGGACACAGGCGGGAGAAGGACAGAGGCTGGAGAAGGACGCAGGCTGGAGAAGGACAGAGGCTGGAGAAGGACAGAGGCTGGAAAAGGACAGCGGCTGGAGAAGGACAGAGGTTGGAGAAGGACAGAGGCTGGAGAAGGACAGAGGCTGGAGAAGGACAGAGGCTGGAGAAGGACAGAGGCTGCAGAAGGGCAGAGGTTGGAGAAAGACAGAGGCTGGAGAAGGAGAGAGGCTGGAGGACAGAGGCTGGAGAAGGACGCAGGCTAGAGAAGGACAGAGGCTGGAGAAGGACAGAGGCTGGAGAAGGACACAGGCGGGAGAAGGACAGAGGCTGGAGAAGGACGCAGGCTGGAGAAGGACAGAGGCTGGAGAAGGACAGAGGCTGGAGAAGGACGCAGGCTGGAGAAGGACAGAGGCTGGAGAAGGACGCAGGCTGGAGAAGGACAGAGGCTGGAGAAGGACAGAGGCTGGAGAAGGACGCAGGCTAGAGAAGGACAGAGGCTGGAGAAGGACAGAGGGTGGAGAAGGACACAGGCGGGAGAAGGACAGAGGCTGGAGAAGGACGCAGGTTGGAGAAGGACAGAGGCTGGAGAAGGACAGAGGCTGGAGAAGGACGCAGGCTGGAGAAGGACAGAGGCTGGAGAAGGACAGAGGCTGGAGAAGGAGAGAGGCTGGAGGACAGAGGCTGGAGAAGGACAGAGGCTGGAGAAGGAGAGACGCTGGAGGACAGAGGCTGGAGAAGGACGCAGGCTAGAGAAGGACAGAGGCTGGAGAAGGACAGAGGCTGGAGAAGGACACAGGCGGGAGAAGGACAGAGGCTGGAGAAGGACGCAGGTTGGAGAAGGACAGAGGCTGGAGAAGGACAGAGGCTGGAGAAGGACACAGGCTGGAGAAGGACAGGGGTTAGAGAAAGACAGAGGCTGGAGAAGGACAGAGGCTGGAGAAGGACAGAGGCTAGAGAAGGACAGAGGCTGGAGAAGGACAGAGGCTGGAGAAGGACAGAGGCTGGAGAAGGAGAGAGGCTGGAGGACAGAGGCTGGAGAAGGACGCAGGCTAGAGAAGGACAGAGGCTGGAGAGGGACACAAGCTGGAGAGAACAGAGGCTGGAGAAGGACATAGGATGGAGAGGACAGATGTGATTACGGCTATAACAAGGCATCAAATATGGAACTGAATCTGTGATATTCCTGCTGTAACCAAGTAAGGGCCGGTCTCCCTGGCCTAGGACCTAGCGACTTTCTCCGTAATCCCGTTTATCCACGTGAGCAAACTCAGCTGCGCGAGAATCGGTAGCGGTTCTCGCCGCGTTGGTTACTTACGGGATATGTGAGCCAGCCGCTCAGAAAACAATGGAAAACTACTGAGCGTAATCTTGCCAAGACATAAAAAGCAGCTGAAAATGCTGGTGTTGACTGCAATGTCCTGTAAAGGATGTGCGAAAAACAAACCAAGTAAGGAACTAGATGACAGTCTTCACGAACATTTTAACCAACTGGCAATATCGACAATCAGCAACCACACCCCGAAACATCTATTACAGGAGACTGATAACTTTTGGCTTGTGGTGAGTGTAGTGAAATCGACTAAGGGGGCTATGGTTCAGTCGCCCTGCTACCGAGTGAGTGCATGGCGCGACACTTTGAGCTGTGAATTTCGCGTGCAATGCTTTTACATCTATTCGCAGATTGTAGCGTGAACTGCATGTTCGGAACGATGGCGGCCGGCTGTTGCTGGATTGACTGATTTGCCTTTTCGGTTCACGAGTGCATTTTTCAGGCGACACCTGGGGGTCGTCGCTGGAGCTACGGAGTTCGTGCTTTGTGCGGCACTTTCGGCTGGATGCCCTGTGGAAAGAGACCGAGCCATATGGGATAAAACCCAGGTCAATGAGGTTTTTCTGGTGACTGCCGTTTCCATCGACAATGAACTGTATTTCTCGTGGAGGACTTTTGTGTTGGCATTCTGGCGGCGGCATTATGCACAGTGTACCTGTGCGGGCTGTTGGCTTGCCGATACTTCTGTATATTCCATTGTTCACATAGGACAGTAAGGAGCATTTTGTGTGATATTAACTGGCAGAGGAACGGAGCATAATGGGGACGACCCGTTGCCGTGAAGTTGGAATCGCGACTAACTAACTAACTAATCGTCTTTATAATTATAATCACAATCTTAACAGAAACTAAATCTGTCAGTCCCTAAAGATTGCTACCATCCAGGAGACCTTAATTCCCTCTGGAGACGTTAATTCCTTCTCTGTGCCCACTGCGTGCTGATGTTAATAAGGATTAGTTTATGCAGTCCAATCAATGTACCCATCGTCGTTTACAGAATTTCTGTTTCCGTTCGTACCTACATCACTCATCCATTTCTGTTGTATAGCTTATTGCCAACCAGTAAGTCTAGGACAATACCTAACTTCATCTCTCATCTACCCGACAACCTTGAATTGTTTGCTTGGTTGTGAATCCACTGGAAGACTGAGATTTAACTCTTAAGTCAGGTGCGGTGCCGTTCTTTTCGTCTCAGCCATGAAAAGGGATTGGATCTTTCAGGGTGAAGTGCATGTTAAGACCATTTCATCCGGCCCGGTAGTAAAGTGTCATCTACACGGGAGCCGTGTTGCGAATCTCACATTCCAATCTCCAAGCCCAGATAATATCGGGGTATGTACGACTGCTTCTGAAACTTCACATCTTCCGAGAGGCATATGAGGATGTAACTAGGTCAAAGTTCAGCACTGCATGTGAGGATGGGCTAAGTATAGGCCTGGGGTGGGCGTGTTTCCTCCCCCGGTCTTAGATATGTCATCGTCATCAGAGACCAGTGCCAAGGGAAAGTTTCAGATGTCGCTGGTGAACCGCACTGTTGTGGAGAGTAGATGCAGAATGTTGAATACTGGTACATTACCGTCATGATAGACGAGAGTTTGTTACATTGTGCTTCAATAACAAGTATAATGACCACTCCATAGCACAAAGCCTGGGCTGAGATATTGAGACCATTTGTTGCCCATCCAGCATGATCTCTCTCTCTCTCTTTCTCTCTCTCTCTCTCTCTCTCTCTCTCTCTCTCTCTCTCTCTCTCTCTCTCCTCTCTCTCTCTCTCTCTCTCTCTCTCTAGAAACCTAACCTTTAATTCCCACGTTCAAGCGCTCGTTAAACAAACAGCGAAAAAAGTCTACCAACTCGCCAAGATTAAAAACTTCCTTGATGAGGACACAAGGAAACTATTCTATACTTCTCATATACAGACAAACTTTGACTACTGCTCTACAATCTGGGACGGTTGTTCTAATTCAAACACCAAGCGACTTTACTCACTCCAGAAACGGGCCATGAGTCTAATTTATAGCAAACACTAGCTGACCAGGCCCGGCTTCGCCCAGGCCCTGGCGGGGATCTATCTATCTATCAGTCTGTCTGTCAGTCTGCTTGTTTGTCTGTCTGTTTGTCTGTCTGTCTGTCTGTCTGTCTGACCCGGCCCGGCTTCACCCAGTCCCTGGTGGGGAGCATCTCATTTAATTCATATAAGTAGTCATATAAGCTCCCGTTCCCGACCATCTGTCTGTCTGTCTGTCTGTCTGTCTGTCTGTCTGTCTGTCTGTCTGTCTGTCTGTCTGTCTGTCTGTCTGTCTGTCTGTCTGTCTGTCTGACTGTCTATCTATCAGACCCGGCGTGGCTTCGCCCAGCTCCTGGCGGGGTGCGTCTCATTAAATTCACACAGTAACTTAAAAGAATGTCCTTCCACACACCATCCATTATTTTTAATGAAAACTGATTTTAATCACCTACATGACTGTAGATAACTTCTTTTAGCATAAAAAGATGAGTTACAATGTTATGCATTATGCATTATTTTTATGAAAACTTTGAAAATGCCTTAAAGATTATATCATTATTTATTATAACTCATATGCCTGTAAATAACTATAGGCAAAGAGTTTATAAACCTTTGAAAACCATGCAACAATATGACTATAAAGTATATAGAAATGTTATTAAAAGTTATGCCCCTTGAAATAACTGTTCTAGAGTTAAGTCCCCTTGCTATATAGAAATTAAAATGAAAAATGAAATATTAAATTTTATTAAGTAAGTAGCCGATTTTACACTAAGAAACTATTACAGTCGGTTGCACAGGAATGAAAGGAAGACGTGTAGAAAATTGCATCTCAATCGGATGTACCGTTATCGAACGCACCCAATACATTGCCAACCACACACAGTCTCTTTTATAGATATAGATTTATCTGACAATCCTAGCCTGTATAAACGCCTTCAGTTACTACCACTCCGCAAACGCATACTTTTCAATAAAGCTAAACTAATTCACAAAATCCTGCATCGGAATGCCCCAAATTACCTTTGGCCATTGTTTAAATATAATGCTAGACACAGTAAACGATTAAAAATATTACACATTCAGAAGCCTAGGATTGACTTATACAAACCAAGCTTAACGTACTCCGCAGCTCAGCTGTGGAACAATCTTCCACAAGAAATCAAAGACATCACCAATCCCTATTCATATAATCGTACATTATTCGAACACTATCTCAGTACGGATTACCTTCCCCCTGAATAATAGAGATAATAATAATAATAGCAAAACCCTAGTATAACATCCAGTCCCCTTTTGGTAGGCCAGTATATTCCACATGGCTAATAACAAGTGTCAGATCATTATCTAATATTACTGAGTCGTGTAGTTTTGATGTTCGCATTTTGCCCATGCCTTTATAATGCATATCTTTTATATTGTTGCTGTTCTCTGTTAGCCTTGAATGATGTGTGAATGAAATAATGTATGAAAGAGAGTGATAGAAGGGCAGAATGTTAGACGGGCCTGCGTGCCCAATTCTTAACCCTTTGAAAATAAAATTTGTTTGTTCGTTCGTTCTCTCTCTCTCTCTCTCTCTCTCTCTCTCTCTCTCTCTCTCTCTCTCTCTCTCTCTCTCTCTCTCTCTCTCTCTCTCTCTCTCTCTCTCTGACTGTTTAGTTCACTCCAGAGGAAAGGTAACACCAATATATCTGGAACAAGACAAGCTACAGAGGCTGCTGGATCAGTAAAGCAGTGCTCTAACTGTCCACCTGTTGGAGCTTTCATCCTAGAGTAGTTGCCTACCAAGGCTTAGATCCTGGTCTGCCCTTCCATGAAATTTAGTCGTTAGGTTGGATTTCCTCGCACCAGGATACCCTCTCAATTACGCTCCTCCGCTCGAAGCCATTGGCACAATGTAGGGTGTCGGGTTTGGTGAGAGCCGCCCAAATTTCGGCGCTAACAGAAAGCACGTACTGTCATATGGTAGCCCCTTCATATCTAAGATCTGACTAACGGAATGTTGAATAGGTGGTAGGAATATTCTAAGAATTTAACCTGTTAGTGGAAACATCATGCCGATGATAACCACACGGTTACTGTAATCAATACACCGATACTTGTTTATCTGGGGCTTGGGTTCGGGTCAAAGGTCACTTTCACATCATACTGATACCTCCATAAGCCTCTCCCCTTCCACAGATCTTAAAAGGAGAATCTCAGCATAGTGCACTAACTCCACGGCAGTGGCGAGGATCCAAATGCACGTACAACAAAATCATGGACATTCATATTCCGTCTGTGGGTGGCTTTCTAATAATGACAGTTTACCTAAAATGAAATAATGTATGAAAGAGAGTGATAGAAGGGCAGAATGTTAGACGGGCCTGCGTGCCCAATTCTTAACCCAGATGCTCCCGCGATATTCTTTCCGACATACCGCTAATGACAATCACTGAAGTATTCACTTACCTCAGTAACCTAAAAAACACAACCTCATCTGGCTTAGATGGAATCAGCAACCGGATTCTCCGTTGTGCTGCGCCAGTGATCAGTATATCACTAACCTATGTATATAATCAGTGTCTCACCAAAGGCCACTTCCATCAGCTCTCAAAATCGCTAAAGTGTACCCTCTTCTTAAATCTGGTTCATTGGACAATGGTCTCCCGAACAATTACAGACCCATTTCTTACTATCATCACTATCTAAGCCACTAGAAAACACATCCATAAAGTAACATTACAGTATTTAGTTCGCAACAAGCTTATTGTTGACAGCCAATCAGGATTTCGACCAAAGTATTCTTGCCATACGGCCCTAACAAACATGATAGAAAATTGGCACGAGAGTATAAACAACAACAGTCTATGTGGAACTGTGTTTATTGATTTCAAGAAAGCATTTGATATGATAGACCATGTTATTTTAATTAAGAAACTTGAGACAATGAAAATTGGTCCTAATGTAGTCACTCTAATATCATCTTTTCTATCGGACAGAAAGCAAGTAGTATCACATAATAAATCGCTGTCTAAAACCCATATTAAATAGGAGTACAACAAGGCTCTATTTTGGCCCATCTATTATTTGCCATAGATATTAACGATCTACCGTTGCATCTTTCATCGTCCTGCGATCTATTTGCAGACGACTGTACAGTGTACACAAACGCTGAAAACTGTATTTATACTGGAGTCGTCTTTACAACAAGATTAATAATGTAGTTAGGTGGAGCTATTCAAACCGTATGCAAATTAATATCACTAAAACAAAATCAATGTTATTAACAACCAGACAAAGACTTCAAACTCTAAGCTCACACACATCACATTCAACTTCAATCGATAACATGCCAGTAGAAAGGTAATTGAGCACAAAACATTAGGCCTAATCATTGATAGAAACCTAACCTTTAATTTCCCCCGTTCAAGCGCTCATTAAACAAACAGCTAAAAAAGACTAACCAACTCGCCAAAATTAAAAACTTCCTTGATGAGGACACAAGGAAACTATTCTATACTTCTCATATTCAGACACACTTTGACTCTGCTCTACAATCTGGGACGGTTGTTCTAATTCAAACCCAAGCGACTTTACTCACTCCAGAAACGGGCCATGAGTCTAATTTATAGCAAACATTTATCTGACAATCCCGCCTGTATAAACGCTTCAGTTACTACCACTCCGCAAACGCCTGCTTTCAATAAAGCTAAACTAATTCACAAAATCTTGCATCGGAATGCCCCAAATTACCCTTGGCCATTGTTTAAATTAAGCTAGACACAGTAAACGTTTAAAATATTCACATTCCCAGCCTAGGATTGACTTATACAAACAAGCTAACGTACCTGCAGCTCAGCTGTGGAACAATCTTCCACAAGAATAAAAGACATCACCAATCTTATTCATATATCGCAAATTCCCCGAACACTATCTCAGTAACGGATTACCTTCCCCCATAATAATAGTGATAATAATAATAATAACAAAACCCTAGTATAACAGCCAGTCCCCTTTTGGTAGGCCAGTATATTCCACATGGCTAATAAGTGTCTGACCATTATCTAATGTTACTGTGTCGTGTAGTTTTGATGTTCGCATTTTGCCAATGATTTTATAATGCATAAGTTTTATATTGTTGCTGTTCTCTGTTAGCCTTGAATGATGTGTGAATGAAATAATGTATGGAAGAGAGTGATAGAAGGGCAGAATGTTAGACGGGCCTGCGTGCCCAATTCTTAACCCTTTGAAAATAAAGTTTGTTCGTTCGTTCGTTCGTTCGTTCGTATCAGGCCTACTCTGTTCGATTTCCAACTGCCTGCAGAACCTCTACATAGGTCCGCCGAATTTTCCGCCCGTATGCGATAATCCTAGATGTCCTGTCCACTGGCCAAAGGAGAGGAGCTGAGAAAGTATATCATCCTGTGTTTGTTAAGAGCGACACAATCCACCCCGGGTCTGCGTGCTTCAGATTGGGAATCTTGACACCCCCCCCCCCCCCAACTATGTATTCTAGGTATTATATATATATATATATATATATACGTGTTTGTATGAGATCTGTCTACACGTGTTTGTACGAGGCCTGTCAACAAATATGTGTATGAGACCAATGCAAACATTTGTATGAGGCTTATACACACATGTTTGTATGAGATCTGTCAATACATGTTTGTGCGAGATCTGTCAACACATGTTTGTATGAGATCTATACACATATTGGTATGAGATCTGTCAACACATGATTGTATTTGATCTTTACACACCTGTTGGTGAAATATCTGTCAAGTTTGTATGCGATCTATCAAACATTTTTTATGGGGTC
>JACEFZ010002784.1:0-26338 GCA_014155875.1 Cepaea nemoralis | reverse complement strand
TCTATGCATTAGCACTGTGACAAGCTCTCAGTTTAAATAATTTACTGCTGTCTTATTTTGACATTTTATACATTTGTTTGTTTGACAAAAATAAATTTCTCAATAATCATGCTGAGTTAATTTTTGTAACTACCGTAAATATCTTATATATTTTTAACGCGGACGAGAGCAATGGGAAGAGGTTCAAATATTATTCTAGTGCGATGAAATGCAGCCTAAAGACTAAATGATATTGCAGGGCAGACCCGATCCTGCGCCTTGGCGGCAACTGGTCTAGAATTGGATCTCCGATTGGCGGACACGAAGAGTATTGCCTTGCTGTTCCGGCAGCTTCTGCAGTTTGTCTTGTTCGAGACGTATTGGTGTTACCTTTCCTTTGGAGTAAATTAGGCAAACCGCGAGAGGGCTCATGCTGTATGGGCAGCACTTGGTCTCAACCATTTAGTCCAGGCTTTGTGCTATGAAGAGTTATAACTCCATCCCTTGTCCCCGCTATAGGTTGTAGTTATTGTGCCTTTTTCAAGCATAATGTAACAAACTATCATCTGTTAAAACAGCAAGGTGCCAGTGCAGTGCATATGTTTAGCCAACGCACTTATCTATGAATTTGCCATATATTGTCGCATAAACAGTGACATTAATGCTCAGATATGTACGTCTACATGTAAATAAAGTGTTGAAAGAATAAGAATGTCTGTATCACGCAAAAGCATATTGGATATTAGTCCAGGTTGGGAGAAGGACATCAATTATTTGAATGAGGGGATTCTGCAATGTTGGAAAAATAAACACATTAGTTTTATTTTTAAATGTACAATGAAGGCTGTGATTGCGGTGTGAAACTTCAATATTTGTCCATTATAAACTAGCCGGATACAGAGCCACAAAAGTGATGGTAAGTAAATAGTTGATAGTCAGTATCTCGCTGGCTTCCCAAGGCATTTCATGATACCCATACCCATTTTAGCTTGGGTCGACCTGGAAGCCCATCAAATAATTTTTAAAAAACATCACTTCGATGCGCATTCGAACTCACCATCATCGGGCCAGCAGGCGAGCTTCTAACCACTACGCCAGCTCGTCTCCCAACATCGGTCATGGCAAGTTCGAATTCTTATGGTGCCGGTAAAACTGACTCTTTATGTTGTCTAGTGCGTCTCGTAACGATAGTATTTCAAGAAGGTCAATGTCAATGAGGAAAGTCGTAAACAACATAACAATTATATTACTTTCTCAGAGTTCAGATATGCAAACCCTGTACAAAGCAAACCACATACGTGATCACATTTCGTTAGTATGCTCGAGGTGTACGTATGATGTAAATCACACACGGCAGGTTGTTCGGAACACATGATCAATAATCTATTACACACTGTGCATTGCTAGGGCCAGAATCTGTTAATATAAACTTCTTTTCCTGCATACTCCATTGAGATCCAGTGTGTACATAGGCATTTGTTACCCCAGCGAAAGCATGAGGGGTCATTTTCCAACCATGAACCTGAGATTGCAAGTCTGTCAATATGTCCTGTCCCATCTGAAACTGTAGTGCGTCGCCGCCAACATGTGGGAGGGGGGGGGGGGGGGGGGTAGATTTCTTCAAGGGACAGTATCAACTGTTAACAAGCTATCAAATACGACGATGCTTGCATCTAATCTCAGTTTAATCTAACCATTACAGTATTTCGTGTAGGGGACCATGATGGAAGCTTCAGCGCAATTAATGTAATCATTATATTATTTCATATACCGGACCGTGATAGAAGCTTCAACAACCAGTCTTATCTAGTCATTATAGTATTTCATGTGGGGGACCTATTGAAAGCTTAAACACCCAGTTTAATCTAATCATTATAGTATTTAATTTAGGGGACCATGAAAGAGGATTCAACAACCAGTTTAATCTAACCATTATAGTATTTCATGTAGGGGACCATAATAGAAGCTTCAACACCCACTTTAAGCTAACAATGATCTATTTCATGCGTTAAGAGAGAAATGTGTCCCTACCGTTCTTCCCTCACAAGATATCACAGCTATCCTACTGAGGATATGTCAATTTCCAATTGTGTACTTAGCCTGGTCAGTTCAGTACATTCCGCCTACATTTTCAATTTTCGACTTTCACGTGCCGGAGGATCTTTACCTTGCACCAGGGCACCAGTGTACTCACATTCTTCTCTATTGTTAGAAAAATTCGGTGTTAGATCCACTAAACCGCGATCAAGAAAATGTAAAGCATCTGGTGTTTCTTGTGTTGCAAAATTCTATACTGTGATTCGTACTTTCTCTTCCGTAAGGTGAAATGCATAACTGAGTTATTGGTGTTCTGAAGTGAAAGCAAATTTCCCCTGGTCTCTGGGTAGTGAGATCGGACGCTCCGTGTGTATTGTTTCGCACGTAAAAAATCCCTTGGCAGTTGGAAATCGAAAAAGAGTAGCCTAACGGCGCTGCCCGGGCAACATTTCGAGTTAAAAATCTACCCATAGTATTTCAGGATCCTCGCCCGTGCTACGGAGTTAGAGCACTGAGCTGAGATTCTCCGATCTCAGGCTTGAGTTAGGAGTAGAACGGAGCACTTATGGGTTACACCCGTGTGCCGTGATGTTGATTCGTCGACTAAACTAAAACTAAAAATTGATAGCATAAACACATGTTATTTTTTATGGACTGGGTCAGGTTATTCGTGTCGAGAGATGGTATGAAGAATGTAGACGTTTCACACTTCTATACCAGATGTAAATCCAGAAAATTAAAATACACATTTTGAGAGTATGCATCAATCTAACTGCAACATACGGATATAAAGCATGGACTATCACACACAGATTTAAACGCGAGTGAAGGTGTTTGAATTTCAATGTGATAGAAACACATACTGACCATTTTACAAGACTTGAACGTGGAAGAGAACTGGCTTATAAACAACATCAAATGTAGGAAACTGAAATACTTTGACCATGTTAAAAACGCAGTAGTTCATCATCATCATCATCATCACCATCACCATCATCAAGTGTTATGCAAGATGGTGTAGTTCTTTATGACTCTCCACAGATCTTTTTCTTTGGTTTTCTTGATCAACTCTGCTGATGATATTCCTCCATGCCACCGTCTGAATCTATCCAGAATTTAAAAAAAAAAGTCGCTTAAAAGTCGACAGGGTCGAATTCATTGCACCGGGTTTATCTCATATGGCTCGGTCTCTTTCCGCAGCACGGAAAGCGTCGCACAAAGCACGAACTCCGTAGCTTTTAGCGACGACCCACAGGAGTCTCCGAAACATTTAACTCGTAAACTGAAGGACGCGGCCGGGAATCGAACCCACAACCTTCGGAGCAAGAGATAAACGGCTTGACCACTTCGCCACAGAGACTCCCTATATAGAATTATGTCTCTTGTCTTCCCCTCGATCTTTCCAGTTGTCACTATGTTCTCCAATGCCTCTCTTCTTGTGATGACATGCTCAACAAAAGCTGTTTAGTGGTTTATAAAGAATATTAATGGAATGTAGGTACCGAGAGGAAGATACAGGGTTCAACCAACACAATGCTGGATACAGGACATTAAATACGTGCTTTGCATAAAATTACATGAGGCCGTGAATTTGTGGAAAGATCGATCGAGAACGTTTCCGGGGGATTTTGATGAATTCGACATTTTGCAAAGAACTTGCTACGGATGATTCTAGATTTGCAATCTACTCAGACATTTATTCTTAGTGTGATATTGTGGCTGTTTTTCCCAGATAAAGGGCAGGGAACTCTTTTTTTCTGCTATGTGTATTTGTTGATATTTATAACATCGTTCGCAAGCCATTAATAGATAAGACTGAGTCTCACGTGGTCCGACAACTGGTAATGCACGCACGCACGCACGCACACACACACACACACACACACAGAGAGAGAGAGAGAGAGAGAGAGAGAGAGAGAGAGAGAGAGAGAGAGAGAGAGAGAGAGAGAACACAATGAGACGGGGCGGGAACCGAACAACACCAGGCTATACAAGTGCAGGACTCTGACCAGAAATGAGCATAGGCAATAGAGATGACATTCATACAAATACAGACAGTGCACAGATTCTAGAAAGCGAAATACGCAGCCCTATCTCCGCAAGCACAACAATAAACAACATAAGGTCCCCAAACATTACCAGTCAAAAATTCGTTGTTTTTTTTTTGGACATCGGAAAGGGATCGAAGTTTACAAAATTATCAACGTTAAAATTAGCCTCCTTTTTGGGGGGCCGAACATTTAATTCACTCACCCTTAATATGATGGCTGGAACTATGTCTCAATGGTGAGGAGTATTATGTTAGCTGGTATTGATGATGCTGCTAATAGATTTATTAATACAACTTCTAGGTGTTTTTGAATTTTGAGTCCCGCCTGCAGTTGCCTTAGCAGAGCCAGACCGAATGTGTTCGCGAGCCTTATACTGCCCGCAGGCCGGACGTTCTCGTCACCGGCCCTAGGCTCTCATGTCCATGTCAGTCATGCGTGACCTCTGTTTTTGGCAGAGTGTGTCATGTTCTGCTCAGATGTGGAGTTGTATACTTGTTCCAGCGGATATCCTATCTCCTGAACTGCGTTTGCCACACTTTTGTGGGTTGTAAAGCTTAGTCACTTGGAATTGCTTGTTTTCAGTTTTCCTTTATTGAGATGAGACCAGTAATGGTACTTTCATACTCTCCTGTGCTGTTAAGGACTTGACTGCAGTACATACTTTATCAACACTAACATGTCAAATTGGAGACTTCTACGTTACATGCATGTTAAGAAGAAGCTAATTGCAACATAAAACTTAATCACCATCGTCAATGTGTGCCTTGCAAAGTGGCGTAGGGGTTCAACTCTGTCCACAGATCTAGATCCCTCGTGTTCTGAGACAGTTTTATTGAGGACTTTCTCCATGCTATCATCTTTAGACTTTAAAGCATGATTTCTCTTGGTCTGTCGCTGCCTTTTCTACCGCTGATCTTTCCAGCTGTCACATTGTTCTACAACGTCTCTTTTCTCACTGAGCATTTTAAAACTGATTATATTAACTTATTCCCACATGATAAATTGAATTCACATGATATAAAGACACGAATAAAGTCAAAGACAACAGTGTGTATGAGATACATCCTAGCTTTACTAACGATTGCGAACAGGTTTAAGATTAAGATGCTGCAAGCTAAGTCATCCTATTAGCCGCAGATAAGAAACACTCCTTGCATGTAGCCCACAGGTTGAAAAAGTGAAAATTTATGGATGACCCAGACAGGGAACACAGAGAGGTGTGCATACTCTACAACAGTGGAAGAGAAGAGGGGTGGGTCAAAATACCAAACGAAAAGTCAGACCTGTGCCGGGTCATCGTGATTTTGAGCAGCGAGTGCAGGGCTTGGAACTTATATTACGTTGAAAGGAAATCGTGAAAATGTATTCACAATTCGCGCCCATGTGATGTAATCGTCTACACCACACTGTGTCAAACTCAAGGCCCGCGGGCCACATCCGGCACGCCGTACAATCATATCAGGCCAGGGAGGTCTCAATCGACGTACAAATATATTCGGCCAAAGAGAGAATTTTAGGCAAAAATATTTTTTTATGGTCACGATATAAAGTGCAAATCAAATTCCCTAATTAGCAGCCTTCCGAATGATAGGCTACCTGAGAGCGTTCTCGCTTCGATCAGAATAAGCGAAAATAAAAGTTGTGTAGTGAGTTAGTTTTCGTCGTTATAGTTACCTAGCAACGTTCAGATGCTCGTTTTGGATTGGCGCATAAAAATGAAAGTAGTGTAATGCCCGGATATTACATCACCTTTTCCCGCTACGGCAAACCTGATATCAATCAAGGGTCTGGTCGTAGATGGACCATCTTTTAAAATCAAAGCTAGCCTTTAAAATGGCCAAGAGAAAAGTTGATTCTGAAAACAGAGCCTTTCAAAGCCGCTGGGAGGCTGAATATATGAAAAGTAATTTCGAGCTGTTTCGTAATCCATTTGCCATAGATGTGGAAACTGCACCTGTAAATTTGCAGATGGAGTTAATAGAGCTGCAGTGTAATGGGACACTATAAGCAAAGTACGACCTGTGGGGCCTGCTCGTTTCATTCCTGAAGAGATGCCCCGGCTTCGTCTACATGCGGCTCGAACCTTGAACATGTTTGGTAGCACATATCTGTGTGAGCAGCTGTTTGTGTGATGAAGATTAACAGAACCTCACACAGGAGTCGTCTCACTGATGAACACTTGCAGTCTATCATGAGAATCTCAATGACACAAAACATTACTCCCAACATAAACGAACTTGTAGCCAAGAAAAGATGCCAAACATCGTGCTCTGACAAATCGACATAAGAGTGAAAATGTGTATACCAATAATGTTTTAGCCGGTCTCCCTGGTCTAGGTGATACATGACTTTCTCCGTAATCCCGTATACTTTTCGCGAGTAACGTGACGTGCGCGAGAATCGCTAGCGGTTCTCTCCGTGTCGGTAACTTAAGGGGTATGTTTGCCGGTCTCTCAGAAAGCAATGACAAACTACTGAGTGTATTCGTGCCAATAAATCAACAATTAGCTGAAAGATGCTGATGTTGACATCGATGTCCTGTAAAAAGGATATGCGAAATAAAATGATGTTTTATTATTAAAATTTTTTTTTCTGTTTTAATTTATATTAATGTTTAAAAAAAGGTTTAATTTGCGGATTATTGAATCGTTATCCTGTCCGACCCGCAACCTTACGCGTGATTTGAGTTTTGGCCCGCTGAGCGATTGAGTTTGACACCCCTGGTCTACACGAATGGTTCTGTGCTAAGAGGCAAGAGGGGCTGGGGGTTTATAGCTAAGGTTATTGGATGTTTAGTGCAGAAAAGCCAGGAAAATACACGTCATCTAGTCTGAGAATGACGGTGGAGAGGCCACAGTGGCGTTTCGCTGGCTGGAGGATAAAAAAATCACATACATATCGTGATTGTAACGTACTCACAGAGTGTTTTGGGAGGGGTGCGGACAGGCATGCTTTGTTAAATTTAAAGGATAGGGAGAATATGTTGGATAGTGTCCCCAGGACATGCTGGAGTGGTGGGAAACGAGCGATTGGCCAGATTGGCTGCGGCTGCTCCGTTGGGTGGTGTAATAGTACGTGATCGGGCAATCTTGGTCAGGGACCTTTTTGTGAACATGTGTGTGGTATGGTGTGGCAGAACAGATGAATGATCATAGTCTAGAGAGAATGCTGCTGCAGGGAGTGACTGTTAGTACTGGGACGACTCTTCACTGGTTGTTGGAGATAAAGACGGAGCACGCATGGGAAAGTCCCGGGTGCTGTGATGTCGCTTCTTTTCTTAACTCAACTCAAAGGTAAACAACAGCTAAAATGATTCCATAAATAGTCATGACTACACTAACGTACGTGATAAACTATAACATGATGAAATGATCATCTTAACCATTTTACAGCAGTTTCTTTGGGAACGCCGTTTTCATCATGAACCGCTGAAAAGTTTCTTAATCTATAACAATTTCATCCTCATGCCCATGCTGTCTCAATGTCCTATGTCTACATCCTGCTTCTTTGTGCTAATCAACATCCTGTCTCTTTTTTCCAGAAAACCATGCCTTCCATCGCTGCTGTTTCCAACCGCGTGACGTTTAATAAGTCCAAAGTATGTTAGTTTCCGAGACTAGATGCTCTTTATGAGCCAGCTTTCTTGATTTTCAGGTCGTTTATAATATCAGTAATTTGTCATCTGATTAGTTTACAATATTCTAAATGTTCTCTCGTCTATAAACAAGGCAAGGCCGAGCGAGGGATCGTGCTGCACGGGCAACACATGTTCTCTGAATCCATGCCCAGGCATTGTGCGATGGGATTCCACCTCTAGCTTCAATCCACATACTTTCGTCTGTAAAGACGGCAAGGTGCCACTTACTCAAAAGTTTTTCTCTAACAATTAAGCTCTAAAGCTCTAATATTTTTGGTTAATGATTGAGAAATGATTTAAGACCCACAAGCGTGTGTTGCTGCAGGAAAGGTGGATATTCTCGAACATTTCATTGTAATGTATTTGCTAGTGTTGTGCTATAGGCTCTTAGTTTAGTTTAGTTAAGTTTAGTCGATGGATCAACATCACGGCACACGGGTGCAACCCATAAGTGCTCCGTTCTTTTCCTAACTCAAACCTGAGTCTGGAGAAACTCAGCTCAGTGCACGAACTCCGTAGCACCGGCGAGGATCCTGAAATACTTTGGGTAGATTTGTAACTCGAAATTTTGGCCGGGCAGCGCCATTAGGTTACTCTTTTTCGATTTCCAACTGCCATGGGATTTTTTTTACGTGCGCAGCAATACACACGGGCGTCCGATCTCACTACCCAGAGATAGGGGAAATTTTATTACTAGAAGTCCACGAGAAAAACTCCCGGTCATCACCGGGGCGTGAACCCGGGACCTCCAGCACTCGAGGCAGACACCATACCTCGAGACCACGCAGCCACTCTTACTACCGTGTAACGTCTGCAGTGCTAAGGTCAGTCGACGTCCCGCTTCATGTGAATAGTCCCCAACGTTGTTGATTATGGAGCTAAAGTATACCAAGTTTGTGACGTTTTCCTTGTCTTCATTGTTGATTGTAATCTAGTGGTTTTGTCAGTGAACATTAATATGTTTCATTTTCAAATTCATAAAAAAGATTTTGATTTCACAGCGTCTCTTGATAAACATGATCCCTTCTTGAGATGAATACCGCGCTATCTGCGTATCTAAGTTCTGGAACTGGATTGCACAAATTATTTTTTTCCCGCATATCCTATTTACAGGACATCGCTGTCAACTCCAGTAGTGTAGAAGTAGGAAACGACCTTGTTTTTTGAGGATCTTATATAAATCAACCATTTATCGATCCTGATCCTCAAAGGGCGATAACTCGTCGGTTTTTTTTAAGTAGGCGTGGCGGTTGCGAAGTGACTCATCAGAGTGGGTGTGGTCTAGTGACTCATCAGAGTAGGTACGACATAAAAAATACGACATACAACATTAAAAATAAAAAAAACAACAACGAGTCAAGTAAGGTATATAATAATTTTTAATAAAACATATATAGAAAAGAAGAAGAAAAAACGAAGAAAAAAAAACATAGTCAAGTTACCCCTTAAATTATAGGCAAGGGTGTGCGATGACGTGCCCAAGTGGTGGTCAAGAGGTGGTCAAGCGGTTAAGGGGTAGTCAAGTGATCCTTTAAATTGTAGGGGAGAGTACGTGTAGTGATATGGTGGTGGTTAAAGTGTCAATGGCATGGGCAAGTGGTGGTCAAGCAGTGGTCAAGAGGTGGTCAAGCGATCAAGTGACCCTTTAAATTGTATGGGAGGGTACGTGAGGTGATGTGGTGGTTGTTAAAGTGAGCGATAACGTGGTCAAGTGGTGGTCAAGGGGTGGTAAAGAGGTGGTCAAGCGGTCAAGAGGTGGTCAAGTGACCCCTTAAATTGTATGGGATGGTACGTGTAGTGACGTGGTGATGATCAAGAGGTGGTCAAGTGGTGGTCAGGGTGTGGTCAAGTGGTGGTCAAGATGTGGTCAAGTGGTCGAGTGACTACTTAAATTGTCGGGGAAAGTAGGTATAGTGATGTGGTGATGATCATGAGGTGGTCACGCGGTGGTCAAGAGGTGGTCAAGTGGTTAAATGACACCTTAAATTGTTGGGGAGAGTACGTATAGTGACAAGGTGATGATCAAGAGGTGGTCAAGTAGTGGTCAAGTGGTGGTCAAGTGGTCAAATAACCCTAAAATTGTAGAGGAGAGTGTGTCTTGTGATGCAGTGATGATCAAGACGTGGTCAAGTAGTGGTCAAGGAGTGGTCAAGGGGTGGTCAAGTGGTCAAGTTACCCCTTATATTGATGCGGAGAGTACGTGTAGTGACACGATGATGATCAAGATGTAGTCAAGTAGTGGTCAAGTGGTGGTCAAACGGTGGTCAAGTGGTCGAGTGACCACATAAATTGTAGAGGAGAGTAGGTGTAGTGACATGGTGATGATCTAGAGGAGGTCAAGTTGTTAGGTCTAGAGGTTGGGGTGTCTCAGTCATGAAGTATCAAACTGTCTGCTCTGGGAAGGATGTCGCTGATCAGGGCGAGTAGGTTCTAATACGTTTATCGCTATTGTCTATAATTGGCGTGGTTGTATAGTAATAATAGTAGAGTTGTTTCGTAGTAATGTTAGTCATCATCATCAAGGGGCATGTTAGGTGATATTTGTAATGGTAGTAGTAGTAGCAGTAGTAGCAATACCAACAATAGTACTAATTATCATCATCATCACGTGTCTTACCAACGGACGTACCACCCACACATTGCGATCTCCAACACCATTGAACAATTCCGGGGTTGACTCACACTACAGAAATCCCCAATTAACGGCATTACCTTCATGTAATGGTGGTACTCATAGTACCAATAGCACCAGTAGTAATAGTCACCAACATCAGCAAGAGACTTATCGCCTGACATTGGTCAGTATGACACTCCATAAACTATCATCTCCGACACCATGGATACAAATAGTAATAATATTGGTAATAGTAGTAGTGGTAGTAGTAGTAGTAGTAGTAGTAGTAGTAGTAGTAGTAGTAGTAGTAGTAGTAGTAGTAGTAGTAGTAGTAGTAGTATTGGTGGTGGTGGTGGTGGTGGTGGTAATAGTAGGAGTAGTAGAATAGCGAGGGTGCTTGTTGTTTCACTATGTATTTGTATATCGTATGTAGTATAAAGCTAGTGTGTGTTGTATGCCATGTAATGTGTTACTGAACTATCTGTATTTTATAGTTCTAAGAGGTGATGACGTCATAACCCACCACTCTATCATCTTATTGATAGTGTCTCCAGTGCCACGAAAAAGGCTCATTGTGAGATATCGATCATTTCTCAAAGCGACAGCATCCGGGGTGCATGCCCATTACGAGCAAACATCGATACGTCACTTAAAAGGCAACGAAAAGGCAAATGGTGTCGAGTATAGTGTAACGTACAAAACTTATGAAGTCATCGGTTGTCCATTCCATCACGGTCGACAAATAGGCGCTCACTAACTTCACAATATGCTCACTCAAATAAACATATAGGATGATAAGGCACCGACCCAAACAAGAAAAACGGGCAAAAACAAGGGAGAAAAAAATGACATAAGCGTCAAAATATAAAACATTCAAAGACAGATACAACAGTGACTAAAAACAATAATAAAAATGACACGACAAAATAACACACAAACACACACACACACACACACACACACACACACACACACACACACACACACACACACACACACACACACACACACACAATGAAAACTGAAACAACCAATGAAAAATCGCTGACACGAACACTAGAAGCTGACACAAAAACTAAATGTTTTTTAATGTTTCAGCTTCTTGAACTAAACGTAAGTCCATTCCTCCTTAGTTGGATCGCTGCAGCCCTCTTCCAACGGAAAGTAGTTTTTAGATGTGGCAGTTGGACTTCGGAACCAACAACAATATATCCTGGCCTACCACAGGGATCACCATTATCTCCGGTACTGTTCAACGCCTACACAGTGAGAATCACCAGTGAGCAGATCACTGGACCTGGCAGGACATTGTCATATGCCGATGATGTTTTAGTGTATCGTCAGGGTAAGGATAGAGAGGAGGTTGCTGTGGAACTACAAACCGAACTCAATCGCATAAGTACTTGGTGTGATGAAGCTGGGGCAATGGTCAACCCAACAAAGGCAACAGTGACTTGGTTCTCGTTGAATAATCATATTGTCAACAATCCAACACCAACTGTAATGCTGTGTTCAGAGACGGTGGAAAGAACGCAGGCAATGAATTACCTGGGGATACGGTTTGATCGAAGCCTTGCTTATAATGTGCACATAGACCAGGTGATAACAAAGGCCAAGCGGGGCTTGGCAGCGATGCGGGTGATGGCGGCAGCAAACTGTGAGCAGCGCCATCTATGTCTTCTGTACGAGGGGCTGGTCATGTCTGTTTTGGAGTATGCAATGGCAATCCTGACTCTCAGCCATAAGCAGATAGAAAGGATGGAAAGGATACAGAATGAAGCTATGCGCATTATTCTTGGATGTACAAGAGATACAGCATGCAGGGCGATGCGCTACCTTCTTGATTTTCCAACCATTGAAGAGAGAATGCAAGTTTGCAGGGCACGCGCCTACCTCAGAATTAACGCAAACACACAGCATCCACTGCATAGTGAAATTAGGAAGGTGAAGGGCAGCAGGTTAAAAAGAGGACGGTCGTGGATGGGTCAAGCCGAAGACATTCTTCAACAGGTGTGTTCACTTGAGGACTTAGAACCTGGCGAGGAGTGGGTGCAAGTGCCAACAGACTTCTGCACATCCTTTTCAGTTTGCATCCAACTAGATAGAAAATGCAGACAAGAAAATCCGGCTGCTGTGGAGGCTGAAGTACAAGCGTTGATTTTCGAGAATTCGCTAGACAGTGACGCGGTCATCTACACAGATGGGTCGGTCGTCCGACATGTGAGAAGCTCATGGGCCTTTACAGCTCGGGCCGGAGGGAGAATTGTGAAGGAGGACTCTGGTGCTTTCACTGAAACCACAAGTAGCCTGACCATGGAAGTCATGGCAGTAAGTAAAGCAATAACATGGCTCGAGACACAGACATTCACTAGGGCTTGTTTCCTTAGCGACTCAATGAACATGATCAAGAGGATAGAGGAGGGGTCGATCCGAAGAGAATGGTTGCTGCCTCTGGAGCGGTCTCGGCTGGCAAAGATTAGTTTCATCTTCGTGCCAGGTCATGCGGGAGTACAAGGAAATGAGCGGGCTGACAAGCTCGCAGGTGAGGCTACTGTGGAGGGCGGACGCGCCATGGACCAGGCTGACATTCTGAATGCTCTACGAGAAGTGAGACTTTTGCAAGAACCAAGTGATGACTGTGAATCTACAACAATGGCCAGACTGCGAGAGCAGCAAATTAAAAGAGGGGTGGCCAAACAAGAACACTACGCAGGAAGCCAAAGAAGATTGATAAACCAACACAGAACTGGCGTCGTTAGCCGCTACACGCTGCGGGATTTGCTGAGGAGGGGATCCGAGCACTTATGGACTGAATGGTCCGATGTGCAACGAGGATGATCTGTCGACAACTAACTAACTAACTAACTAACAAACACTAAATAAGGTACCTAAAGAAAAGCTAAACTTTGTTAACCAAAATGCGAAAGTAGGAAAATGTGATACCCAAATGTAAAACAAATAGCAAGAGAGGAATAGCTCGTCCCAACTTATAAAAAGTAGGAAAATATGTCAACCAAATGGGAAAAAGTTAGGCCAAATACAAAACTATCTAATTCAAACTAATGAAAAGTAGGGAAACTTTGTTAACCAAAGGAGGGGAAAAACCTAGGTCAAGTAGGAAAATTTGTTACCCAAAAATGAAAAATGTCGGCCACTACAGAATTGTTCGTGCACACGTATGCAAACTAGGAAAATTTGTTAGTCGAACAGGATAAAATATTGCCCAAGTAGGGAAAATTGAGAGCCAAATGTGAAAAAATATAATCCAAAGAGAGGAATATCTCGTTCCAACTTATAAAAAGAAGGAAAATTCTCAACCAAATGAGAAAAAGTTAGACCAAGTATAGTAACATCTCAACCAAACTTATGAAAAGTAGGAAACTTTGTTAGCCAAAGCGAAAAAACCTAGGTCAAGTAGGAAATTCTGTTAGCCAAATGTGAAAAAATGTCAACCAAATACAGAAATATCTCGTCCACACTTATTAAAATTAGAAAAAAATTGTTAGCCAATTAGTAAAAATATTGCCCAAGTAGGAAAATGTGATAGCCAAATGTAAAAAAAAAACAACAAAAACAAATATCACCCAAAGAAAGGAATATCTCGGCCAGACTTATAAAAAGTAGGAGAACTATTTGCCAAATGGGAAACAAAGTTAGGCCAAATACAGAAATATCTCAACCAACCATATAAAAAATAGGAAAATTGATAACCAAACGGGAAATATATTGACCAACTAGGGAAATGTTTTACTCAAACAGGAAAAATAATGACCAAATAACGAAATACATCGCTCAAACTTATGAAAACTAGGAAACTTTCTTAGCCAAATGGAAGAAACATTGGTCAAGTAGGAAAAATCTGTTAGCCAAATGTGAAAAATTGTCGGCCAAATGCAGAAATAGTTCGGCCTCACGTATGCAAACAAGGAAAGGTTGTTAGCCAGATAGGATAAGTATTAACCAAGTAAGAAAATGTGATAGCCAAAGGTGAACAAATATCAGCCAAAAAGAGAAATATCTCATCCAAACATATAAAAAGAAGGAAAATTCTCAACCAAATGAGAAAAAGTTAGACCAAATATAGTAACATCTCAACCAAACTTATGAAAGGAAATTTTGTTAGCCAACGAGAATAAACACCTAGGTCAAGTAGGAAAATCTGTTAGCCAAATGTGAAAAATGTCGGACAAATGCAGAAATAGTTCGGTCACACATATGCAAACTAGGAAAAGTTGTTAGCCAGATAGGAAAAGTATTGGCCAAGTAGGAAAATTTGAAAGCCAAATGTGAAAAAAATATCACCCAAAGAGAGAAATATCTCGTCCAGACTTATAAAAAGTTGGAATATTTGTCAACCAAATGGGGTAAAGTTAGACCAAATACAGAAACATCTTAACCACATTTATAAAAAACGAGGGGAAAATGTGGACCAAATACAGAAATAACTCAACCCAATTTATAAATATGGCAACCAAACTTATGAAACATAGGAAAATGTGTTAACCAAAAGGGGAAAATATGGTACAGGTAACGAAATATCTCATCCAAACTTATAAAAAGTAGGAAAATATGTCAACCAAACGCGAACAATGTCGGCCAAATACAGAAATTTCTCAACCAAACTCATGAAAAGTAGGAACAACTTGATACCCAAATAGGAAAAATATTGGTCAAGTAAAGAAATAGCGTGGTCAAACCTATAAAAACATACCAACATTTGTTAACACAACTTGACCACTTGTTCTTACAAACTTGCTCGCTGGCTCAAACAATTTGTCTTCTTGCTATTACAATCGGTCGACCTATCCTATCAACTCACACACTTACCATAACAACTGTCACTTTTCCCCAACAACGTGTCCACCGACTCTCTCATATTATCGACTCGCCCTATGAACTTACCCACTGACTCTAACAACTTCCCCATATGGGCTCACAAAATTTCCACTTGTTATTACAACTTGTCGACAGTCTCGCCCAAATTACCACTTACTCTTACACACTGTCCCACCTGCGCGCACAAAGGTGTCCACTTGTGATTTCACGGCCTCCTCACCACATAGATAAGTAGCCCTTATAAAATACAAATGTATCCCGCAAGTCATACAGAAGTGTCCCCCATATTGTCATTAAAAAAACAATATTTGTGTGTGTAGGTAAGTTCATGTCTTTGGCAGTTCATATTTTCTAATTTCATTTCTTCAGCATAAGATTTGTGTAAGTTCACGCCCTCATCATAAATTTTGTTGTGTAAGTTCATGTCTTCGACAGTTCATATTTTGCTAAGGCTTAGTTTTAGTGAAAATGCAGAAGTATATTGGCTAGAATTTCATCCTGAGTGGTCAATTACTAACACTGCCTGTGGACAGCTATTCTTACCCATGCGCTAAAGTTGAGAAAATGAACTTCCGTTGAATGGAAGCTACCGCAGACTTGAATTATTAAACCCCTCTGGAAGAAGTAGCGGCAATTTTATGAGCCCATGTGGGGAAGTTGTTAGAGTCAGTGGGTAAGTTCATAGGGCGAGTCGATAATATGAGAGAGTCGGTGGACACGTTGTTGGGGAAAAGGGACAGTTGTTATGGTAAGTGTGTGAGTTGATGGGATAGGTCGACCGATTGTAATAGCAAGAAGACAAATTGTTTGAGCCAGCGAGCAAGTTTGTAAGAACAAGTGGCCAAGTTGTGTTAACAAATGTTGGTATGTTTTTATAGGTTTGACCACGCTATTTCTTTACTTGACCAATATTTTTCCTATTTGGGTAACAAGTTGTTCCTACTTTTCATGAGTTTGGTTGAGAAATTTCTGTATTTGGCCGACATTGTTCGCGTTTGGTTGACATATTTTCCTACTTTTTATAAGTTTGGGTGAGATATTTCGTTACCATATTTTCCCCTTTTGGTTAACACATTTTCCTATGTTTCATAAGTTTGGTTGCCATATTTATAAATTGGGTTGAGTTATTTCTGTATTTGGTCGACATTTTCCCCTCGTTTTTTTATAAATGTGGTTAAGATGTTTCTGTATTTGGTCTAACTTTACCCCATTTGGTTGACAAATTTTCCAACTTTTTATAAGCCTGGACGAGATATTTATTTCTTTGGGTGATATTTTTTTCACATTTGGCTTTCAAATTTTCCTACTTGGCCAATACTTTTCCTATCTGGCTAACAACTTTTCCTAGTTTGCATATGTGTGACCGAACTATTTCTGCATTTGTCCGACATTTTTAACATTTGGCTAACAGATATTCCTACTTGACCTAGGTGTTTATTCTCGTTGGCTAACAAAGTTTCCTAGTTTTCATAAGTTTGGTTGAGATGTTACTATATTTGGTATAACTTTTTCTCATTTGGTTGAGAATATTCCTTCTTTTTATAAGTTTGGATGAGATATTTCTCTCTTTGGCTGATATTTTTTCACCTTTGGCTATTACATTTTTTTACTTGGTTAATACTTTTCCTATCTGGCTAACAACCTTTCCTTGTTTGCATACGTGTGGCCGAACTATTTCTGCATTTGGCCGACATTTTTCACATTTGGCTAACAGATTTTCCTACTTGACCAAGGTTTCTTCCATTTGGCTAACAAAGTTTCCTAGTTTTCATAAGTTTGAGCGATGTATTTCGTTACTTGGTCATTATTTTTCCTCTTTGAGTAACACATTTCCCTAGTTGGTCAATATATTTCCCGTTTGGTAATCAATTTTCCTATTTTTTATATGTTTGGTTGAGATATTTCTGTATTTGGCCTAACTTTTTTTCCCATTTGGCAAATAGTTCTCCTACTTTTTATAAGTCTGGCCGAGATATTCCTCTCTTTGGGTGATATTTTTTTTTTTTTTTTACATTTGGCTATCAAATTTTCCTACTTGGGCAATATTTTTACTATTTGGCTAACAATGTTTTCCTAATGTTAATAAGTGTGGACGAGATAATTTTGTATTTGGTTGACATTTTTTCACATTTGGCTAACAGATTTTCCTACTTGACCTAGGTTTTTTCGCTTTGGCTAACAAAGTTTCCTACTTTTCATAAGTTTGGTTGAGATGTTACTATACTTGGTCTAACTTTTTCTCATTTGGTTGAGAATTTTCCTTCTTTTTATAAGTTGGAACGAGATATTCCTCTCTTTGGATTATATCTTTTCACATTTGGCTCTCAAATTTCCCTACTTGGGCAATATTTTATCCTGTTCGACTAACAAATTTTCCTAGTTTGCATACGTGTGCACGAACTATTTCTGTATTGGCCGACATTTTTCACTTTTGGGTAACAGATTTTCCTACTTGACCTAGGTTTTTCCCCTCCTTTGGTTAACAAAGTTTCCCTACTTTTCAATAGTTTGAGTTAGATATTTTTGTATTTGGCCTAACTTTTTCCCATTTGGTTGACATATTTTCCTACTTTTTATAAGTTGGGACGAGCTATTCCTCTCTTGCTATTTGTTTTACATTTGGGTATCACATTTTCCTACTTTCGCATTTTGGTTAACAAAGTTTAGCTTTTCTTTAGGTACCTTATTTAGTGTTTGTGTCAGCTTCTAGTGTTTGTGTCAGCGATTTTTCATTGGTTGTTTCAGTTTTCATTGTGTGTGTGTGTGTGTGTGTGTGTGTGTGTGTGTGTGTGTGTTATTTTCTCGTGTCATTTTTATTATTTTTTTAGTCACTGTTGTATCTGTCTTTGTATGTGTTATATTTTGACGCTTATGTCAATTTTTTCTCCCTTGTTATTGTCCGTTTTCCTTGTTTGGGTCGGTGCCTTATCATCCTATATGTTTATTTGAGTGAGCATATTGTGAAGTTAGTGAGCGCCTATTTGTCGACCGTGATAGAATGGACAACCGATGACTTCATAAGTTTTGTACGTTACACTATACTCGACACCATTTGTCTTGTCGTTGCCTTTTAAGTGGCGTATCGATGTTTGCTCGTAATGGGCATGCACCCCGGATGCTGTCGCTTTGAGAAATGATCGATATCTCACAATGAGCATTTTTCGCGGCACTGGAGACACTATCAGTAAGATGATAGAGTGGTAAGTTATGACGTCATCACCTCTTAGAACTATAAAATACAGATATTTCAGTAACACATTACATGGCATACAACACAAACTAGCTGTATACTACATACGATATACAAATACATAGTGAAACAACAAGCACCCTCGCTATTCTACTACTCCTACTACCACCACCACCACCACCACCACCACCACCACCACCACCACCACCACCACCACCACCACCACCACCACCACCACCACCACCACCACCACCACCACCACCACCACCACTACTACTACTATTACCAATATTATTACTATTTGTATCCATGGTGTCGGAGATGATAGTTTATGGAGTGTCATACTGACCAATGTCAGGCGATAAGTCTCTTGCTGATGTTGGTGACTATTACTACTGGTGTTATTGGTACTATGAGTACCACCATTACATGAAGGTAATGCCGTTAATTGGGGATTTCTGTAGTGTGAGTCAACCCCGGAATTGTTCAATGGTTTTGGAGATCGCAATGTGTGGGTGGTACGTCCGTTGGTAAGACACGTGATGATGATGATAATTAGTACTATTGTTGGTTTTGCTACTACTGCTACTACTACTACCATTACAAATATCACCTAACATGCCCCTTGATGATGATGACTAATATTACTACGAAACAACTCTACTATTATTACTATACAACCACGCCAATTATAGACAATAGCGATAAACGTATTAGAACCTACTCGCCCTGATCAGCGACATCCTTCCCAGAGCAGACAGTTTGATACTTCATGACTGAGACACCCCAACCTCTAGACCTAACAACTTGACCACCTCTTGATCATCACCATGTCACTACACCTACTCTCCTCTACAATTTATGTGGTCAATCGACCACTTGACCACCGTTTGACCACCACTTGACCACTACTTGACTACATCTTGATCATCATCGTGTCACTACACGTACTCTCCCCATCAATTTAAGGGGTAACTTGACCACTTGACCACCCCTTGACCACTCCTTGACCACTACTTGACCACCTCTTGATCATCACTGCATCACAAGACACACTCTTCTCTACAATTTTAGGGTTATTTGACCACTTGACCACCACTTGACCACCACTTGACCACTACTTGACCATCTCTTTATCATCACCGTGTCACTATATGTACTCTCCCCAACAATTTAAGGTGTCATTTAACCACTTGACCACCGCTTGACCACCTCTTGACCACCGCGTGACCACCTCATGATCATCACCACATCACTATACCTACTTTCCCCGACAATTTAAGTGGTCACTCGACCACTTGACCACATCTTGACCACCACTTGACCACACCCTGACCACCACTTGACCACCTCTTGATCATCACCACGTCACTACACGTACCATCCCATACAATTTAAGGGGTCACTTGACCACCTCGTGACCGCCTGACAACCTCTTTACCACCCCTTGACGACCACTTTAACCACCACCACATCACCTCACGTACCCTCCCATACAATTTAAAGGGTCACTTGATCGCTTGACCACATCTTGACCACTGCTTGACCACCACTTGCCCATGCCATTGACACTTTAACCACCACCATATCACTACACGTACTCTCCCCTACAATTTAAAGGATCACTTGACTACCCCTTGACCGCTTGACCACCTCTTGACCACCACTTGAGCACGTCATCGCACACCCTTACCTATAATTTAAGGGGTCACTTGACTATGTTTTTTCTTCTTCTTTTTTTCTTCTTCTTTTCTATATATGTTTTATTAAAAATTATTATATACCTTACTTGACTCGTTTTTTTTTTTTTATTTTTTATTTTTTATGTCGTATTTTTATGTCGTACCTACTCTGATGAGTCACTAGACGACACCCACTCTGATGAGTCACTTCGCAACCGCCACGCCTACTTAAAAGAACCGAGGAGTTATCGCCCTTTGAGGATCAGGATCGATAAATGGTTGATTTATATAAGATCCTCAAAAAACAAGGTCGTTTCCTACTTCTACACTACTAACTCCAGCATGTTACCGCTGTTGTTGATTTCTTTTCAAGATTACACTCAGTAGTTTGCCATTGCTTTCTGAGCGACCGGCTCACATACCCCCGTAAGTAACCAACGCGACGCTATCCGCTATCAAATCTCGCCCAGCTTCATTATCCTACGTGGATATACGGGATTACGGAGAAAGACATTAACCCTTTAGCCAGGGAGACGGCCCACACATTATAAAAGCCTCAAAATTGTCTCTGGTCTCAACACGTTTTACGTTTCTCATGACATTTTCAGCATATAAGTAAGTTAAACAGTTATGGGGAGAGAATGCAGCATTGTCTTACTCCTCTTTGCGTCTCAAACCATTTTGATGTATCACCGGCTACTCTGGCAGTTGCTAGTTGTTCATGACATAAAAGATTTAATCCAGTGTGCCAAATGTGCTGGAACTCCATATCTCTCACGAAGCTCCACAATTTCTGATGTTAAACACAGTCAGAGACGTTACTGTAATCAAAGAAGGAAGTTTGAAGTACCCTCTGCATTTCTCAAAGGTAGTTCTGTAATATAATAAAAACGTCCCTACCCTTTCCTATTTATTGACTCCCTTAAAAATAAACAACCCCTTACAATTACTGTTTAAGTAACTTACTTAATATAGGAGAAAATAAAACAGCGATAGACTGACCGTGGCACAGCTAAATTTATTTTGGCTTATTTTCTCTCCCGTACCTGGCCAATCCCGGCGAGGGGGAAAACAAAGACTGAAGCGGCCATTTCTAGTCAAGAGAGCACACAAGAAAGTGGATCTTTCCCTTCGGGGAGAAGGTATTTTGCCTTAGAAATATATCAGTCTCTGCAACTATTGGTATGTTATATCTACATTATTAAAATGTATTCATGTATTTTTATAAAGTACATATACCAGTGTGTTAATTAAGAATTAATTAGAATGATAATTCAACAGTTCTTGTAAGCTAGAGTCTGATTTTATTTTTACCAATGAAGCACATGTTCTGCCACGCTGTAATTTTTCCTATGTTTTACAATTTCTAATCCTTATGTTAATATCTTTTATAGGCATTATGAACTTATATCTAACTAATAGTGTTTATAACCTATGAATATTATGTGTACTGTAGTACACATAAAGTATCAACTCTCATGTCTGAAACACATTCTAGAGAATGGCTCTACTCAGCAATGAGGGACAGTGGAACGTGGACACCCACTCCTTTCCCCTTCTCCCCTTGTTGTTTTGTATTTTTGTTTGTAATTGTCTTGTGAAAGTTAACACATCACAGTAGGTTAATGCTCGTGTTGTATTCTTTGTCATCCCTTTTCTATAGAAGAGAAGCAGGTGGTGGTTGAATGTGGTGGGACTATATCACTAAACTTGGATCCTGGGTCAACAGCCAGAAAGTGAATGTCCTAACCATAGTCTGCATCTAGAAATACCCATGGACTGCTGCGCTCAATAGCTCCATAGCGAGCAACAAATAAATTTGAAGACAACTGATTGGGTGAGTGATTAAGTCCTATTTTAGTAGGAATATCCAGGATGGACTTCAAGATCTAATAATCTACAAAGATGAAGATCAACAGAGTAACTGACAACAGTGTATCGTCTGCTTTACGTCTGAGAAGTATCACCTATAAGCCTTATCACTCAGCAAAATCAGTGAAACTGGGACAATCCTTCTACAAGTTACTAAAACTAACAGTGAGTAACCTTCAACTGTTGGTTGGATTACCAAGTTAATATCCACAATGGATAAGTCTTCGAAAGAACATCTCACAGCTGCAACAGTCAACCATAAGGTTCCAGCCATGCAACACCAAGTTCTAGCTATGAACACCCACTCAAACAAATGGGAAGAAGATATTGAACCAATACAACCAAGCTACCAACTGAAAACCATACCTACACCAGATTTCCTCAAGGTTCCCAAACCTGAACACATAAAAAAGACCATATGAAAGCAGCTAGCGGAGTAAATGCCTCTACGCCTGCAACCACAGGAATCACCTGACGGCTTGTATCCCTGGATATGTGGTGGAGTAATATTCTTCAGTTCCATGCCTGCAACAGAATCTTCAGATGAAACCCAATGAATGACTCACCATTGTATGTTCTACACAGAAATGGAATGAATCAGAACTCTATGCTGGTCCCATGTCGGCCTAACTGCCCCATCATCAAGTCTGGGATGGCCTATCAACATGAACCGGGTGTGTGACAAAGCCTTTTGAACTAAATTGGGAAACGGTTAACATAAACCGAGCTGTTGGACAGTCGTCATCTTTTCATCGATAAGATGAGATAGGGAAGAACCTTCTGCAGAGCTTAAGTTGCATCTCCTGAAAGTATGACAGACCTAGGCATCAATTTCAATTGGAACACAGCCCAAATGGCAACAGAGTATTCTTAAATTCAGTCTCATGGAGAGAATATGTGCTTATGTATAATTCTATTCTTGGATTATGGATTAGAAACATTCGCCAGCCAACTTCGGTGGACATACTGTGAGTAGAAAATGACTGTGAGTATAATTCTGCACGGATAATTATGGACATTAACTGCTTTGCACTGGAGAGGAATACCCATCCGCAATGCCTAAATGAACACTATAATTAATTAATTTAATTATTAGTATCAACTGTTTTCATGTGTGTGTTTTTTTTTTTCTATGACATATAAAGAGTGTGTTATTGGGTAATGAGGTATAACAAATGATGGTTAAGGTAAATAGTATTTTGACATCAACTCATTATTTTTAAATATGATAATTGTACATGGTATCAGAAACAAATATATATATATGTTGGGTTTCTGCACATAGACCAATGTGATTTTATCTAGGTACAATGAGTCGAGGTAGCAGAACCAATTTATGGTTGTTGTGTTGTTTGTAATAACCTTGTTCTTTTTTTTTTTTTTTTGGGGGGGGGGGGGGGGGGGGGGGGGGTCACTGGGTACTATATTGTAACAATGCAACTAATTACCATGCCTGTCTGAAAATGCATAGTGTTTATTACACCTATATATGTAACTGCAGATCTTGAGTTAATACCTGCACTGTTTGTCCAAAAGTGTTGTGTACATCAAGTAAATGTGGTGTCCAACAAGTGGTTGTTTATATGTTGTGAGCAATCAATATCCTTCTAGCACTATAGTGAATTTAAAGGGTGATGAAGTGGGAAGGGAAACCTACACACAGATGCCATTGTTACAAGGATTGAACTCTTTTCTCCTGGGATTTGTGGTAAATATCCCTGATCACCCTGCATTCTAACCAGTGACCAGAGAATCAATAAAACCCCCTATACATCTTAACAATATTCTCAGGAATTAAAATCCACATCCCACAAGTTCTTATGTTGAAGATATGGTTCCTGGTTCGTCTGCTTTGTTTAAAACCTGCCTGTACTTCTTGCAAATTCATATTCTAACTGACGTTAAACCCAGTTCACTATGACTGGCAAGATCATTTTGCTAGGATGACTTATGGATACAATAAACGTTAGCTGCATATCCTTTTACAGAAGGTCGCACACAACTCCAGCATTTTTGGCTGCCTTGGCTCGTTTCAGATACTATAACAAATCACTTTAACTCATTGTTATCCTTTCTATTATTTGCGTATTTAAAAACACACTTTAACTCTCAGTCACACATTGACCATACATTAATTTCCTCTCTCTCTCTCTCTCTCTCTCTCTCTCTCTCTCTCACACACACACACACACACACACACACACACACACACACACACACACACACACACACAGCTCGTGCGCTTGCTGACAATACTGTCAAATATTGCATATAATTTTACCGGTTTAGGTTTATTGTCAAAATTTGCAACTGTTTTGACGCTGTCTTGTGACTGTTTCGGCAAACGCTAGTAAACTTTATCACAAAGTTCTGGGGGAAATATGGAAATGATTGTGGATGATGTTAAGTAAAGTCTGGAGCTTGAGACAAATATTACAGATCGTCGCATCTCAAACTCCGAAAAAAATACTTACTGTCGTTCTCCAGTTTCTATAAGATCGAAAATAGAGATTTTCCATAATATAGGACTTACACATTTATTCATCTTAGACTATTGATTTTCGGCCAACTGCTTCCTTTCTGTTTATATTTTCAACAAATGTAGCCGCCGGAGATAGTGCTTGAACTACCTTAACACGTTTACTTATCCTTGGGGAAATAACAGGTGTCCCACTGAATACCCCAGTTGTCAGGTTTCTGATCTGTCAGACTTAAAGGTGAAAACCCGTGTTGAATCCTGTCTAATATCTTCACACCTTGGCAGCCTCCTGCAATGTCTTGATGTTGTTATCCCTGATCTACCATATCTATAAGCTCGTCAAAAAGCATATACTCAGGAGCTCATTAAAGCAAATATGACAGCCTTTGAAAACACTCTTTCAATGATTCATCGTGGACTCACTGTACATAGCGGGAAGGACAGATGAATGGGAGTCAAGAAATACGAGTGGCAGATAAGAAACGTCCAAGGACATAACACATGTGTGATATTATTGATGGCATAAATGATCAAAAGGCGGTGGTTTTACACTGTTGCATCATTGGTTTGCCGAGAGCGTTGACTCAGAGCCCCAATTCAAATAGAGGCACTTGTATTGGTAGCAAGGACTTATGAGTTTGTGGCAGAGTTGTTATTGAGGCCGGGATGAAAGTGACTTCTGCGAAGCATTTGTTGAATGCAAGAGGTGGCTATCAACCCCAACACCAAATAAAATGGTTGTGTAATATTACGTTCAGTGCCGGTCTCCCTGGCCTAGGTTTTAGCGACTTTCTCCGTAATCCCGTATACTCTGAGTAACGTGACGAAGGCGAGAATCGGTAGCGGTTCTCACCGCGTCGGAAACTTACGGGGTATGTGAGCCAGTCGCTCAGAAAACAAAGGCAAACTACTGAGCGTAATCTTGCCAAGAAATCAACAATCAGCTGAAAGATGCTGATGTTGACAGCGATGTCCTGTAAAGGATATGCAAACATTACGTTCAGTAGTTTTCTTTTTCCCCCGCGTTTCCATCCTGTTTCAGGATATTGCGGTCAACACCAGCATCTTTCAGCTGTATGTTGATTCCTAGGCTAGATTACGCTCATCAGCACGCCACGACTTTCTGAGCGACCGGCTCCATACTCTCATAAGTCACTTTTGCGATTCGAACCACTGCTAATTCTCGTCGCGTCACGTGACGAGAGTATTCGGGGTTAGCGGAGAAAGCTGCTAACCCCTCGGCCATGGAGCCGGCGTTCAGTAGTTTGCCATTGTTATATGTCCTGGAAGTCAAGTCTGAAGTTCACCTGACAGACTTGGGGCTTGAAGCCCCAATCCCACCATCAGCACACCAGAAGTTTCAACGTGAGGGCAATACGCATCGCGACCCCACAGAGGTTTGCCGTGGCGAAGTGGTCAAGCCGTTTGACTCGGGCCGCGAAGGTTGTGGGTTCGATCCCGGGCCGCGCCCTTCGGTTCACTAGTGAAAATTTTCGGAGACTCCAGTGGGTTGTCGCTAGAGCTACGGAGTTCGTGCTTTGTGCGGAAAGAGACCGAGCCATGTGGGGTAAAACCCGGTGCAATGAAGTCGACCCTGTCGACTTTTAAGCGACTTTTTTATGCTAGCTGAACAATATATGTTTGTTCTTGATAGACTCACTTGGTTTCTATAACGGACTAGGTCGACGGATAGAGAGGCGGTTCAGAAAGGTAACCGTCTTGTTATAAAAGGTAGAAGTAAGCGCCTTGTTATTCGTCGCTTAAAAGTCGACAGGGTCGACTTCATTGCACCGGGTTTTTATCTCATTTGGCTCGGTTTCTTTCCGCAGCGCGGAAAGCGTAGCACAAAGCACGAACTCCGTAGCTCTAGCAACGACCCACGGGAGTCTTCGAAAATGTTCACTCGTGATCGGAAGGGAGCAGCCCGGAATCGAACCAACAACTTGGGGAAAAGTTGAAAT
>JACEFZ010002783.1:0-12976 GCA_014155875.1 Cepaea nemoralis | reverse complement strand
TTTTTTGTTTTTCTGTTTTTCCTGTTTGAAAACAGTTAGGACCATACCCGGTATGTTTAATGGCAAAAATTTGGGGTTTAAAACCCTTTTAAAACATAAACTTTAAAGTATCAAATTTAGGAATTTAAAGCATTCAACCAAGATTTATTTTTGCAAGACTTAAAAAAAAGCAGCCCTTGATCACGTTTCCCAATTCCTGACCCGGACGATGCATTAGTTTTTGGGCGAAGACAGTCTAAATGTGTTCGTAAACACGTGCCAATCAAAGAATTTCGAGTAAAAAATCAACATAAACCCCAGGGTCACTAGAGAAGTGCTGGAAATCATGAGAGAGCGAGATACAGCACACAAAAATAAAGACTTCATCAATTACCGCAGACAAAGGAATAAAGTTAAAATGAAATTCGTAGGATAAAAAAGATCATTTTAAAAAAATTTGATTGTAGATAATTCAAACGTACAAATATAGGAAGGTATTAACTTGCAACCCAATAAAAACCCCTACAGAATCAGCTACAAATTCATAACATGGATAATTCAGTTGGTTTTTCTCAAAAAAGGGAAATCTAAAGTCTTAATACCAGACTCATGTGTAATTAAGTTCACTGGCTCATTCTGTGAGGAAAGTGCCCAGAAATACCCCCGCTGAGATTCCTTTAATGTTGTTGCAGACGTTTATAAATATCTTTGAACCTCAAATCAAAAACCCACACGGCCTAGATTTCAGTAATAGAATTCTTGTTGTGCTGCACAGTCTTAGCGGTCCTTAACTTTCATATAAAACCCAGGCCTGGCCAAAAACTACTTTCCATCTGATTTTAAAAATTTCTAAAATGTTTCCCTAATTAAAATGGCTCAATCGATAATAGGTTTTGGGGAATTAAGACCTATTTTCCACATTTTAAAAAAAAAAAAAAAATTTAAAAAAATTCACCATTTAATTAACAATATTAATTTAAAGCAATTTTTTAAAAAAAAATTTTTATGTTTCAAAAATGGTAATGGCATTTCTCCCCGGGGAAAAATTTTTTACTGTTTTCTTTAAAAAATTTTTTTAGTAATTTTTTTAAAAAAAAACTAAACAACAAAATTGTAATTGTTTTTATGAAAAAATTTCCTTAAAATGTTTAAAAAGTTTTATTTGTTATCAAAATTGGTCCCCCTTTTTTTTTTTTAATTCTTCCCTTTTTTTTTAAACAAAAATTTGTTTTTTTTAAAATTTCATATATCTTAAAAAAACCTATTTAGAGAATTCTTTTTGTAATTTATGTGGGTAAAAATAAAAAACATAAAAAAATTCTAAAAAGGAAAAAAAAAAAAATCCTAATGGTGTGAATCCCCTGGGGTTCCCTTTTTTATCATAAAAAAAAAACTTTTTAAAAATTTGAACTAGATTTTTTCTTACCCGTTACCAGAAATCTTTTTTCTTTTAAATTTTTTTTTCTGTTTTTTCGTTTTAAAAATTTTTTCTTTTTTAATTCTTTTTATTTTTATGTTTTATTTTATTTTCACAAACTCAATTGTTAATTTTATCATAATAAATTTTTTTTTAGGCAATTTATTTGTTTTTTTTTAATTTTTTTTTTTTTATTTTAAAAACTTTTGTTTTATTTTTTTTTGTATTCTTATTTTTAAGTTTTTTTATGGCTCAAATCGATTTTTAGTTTTGTTTAATTTTTACTTTTTTTCTTATTATCGTCCACTTTCAAAACCACACAAAAAAACACATTCAAAATAACGTTATTTTTTTAATTAACAATGATCTAATTTAACAGCAATCTGGGTTTCGACCAAATATTCTTGCCATAGTGCTCTAACAAAAATGACGATAACTGGCACTTAAACATCAACAACGGTAGAATTTGTGGAGCGGTGTTTGTAGACTTTAAAAAAGCTTTGATATGGTAGATCACGATATTTAATTAGAAAAACTAAAGCAAATGAAGACAAGCACCAACATGGTGAACATAATTACGTCATTTCTATCCGACAGGCAACAAGTCGTGTCCTTCAACAACTGTCTATCAAGACCCACACAGCTTAATATTGGTGTGCCTCAGGGCTCAATACTAGGTCCGTCTGCTTTTTTGCAGTTTATATTAATGATCTTCCTTTATATATCAATACAACTTGTGATCTATTTGCAGACGACTGTACTATATATACTAGTCAAGAAAACCGTAGTGAATTAGAGAATTCTTTACAAAAGGAACTTGATAATCTTACTAGATGGAGCAATGAAAACCGCATGCAAATTAACATCGACAAAACCAAATCCATGCTAATAACGACCAGACAAAAACTACAGACACTAGCCATAACTGGATCACCGCTCGAACTCCGCATGGGCACGTTACCTATAGTTAATGTGACTGAACATAAAACACTAGGGCTTTTAATAGACAGCCATTTGAACTGGAGCTCTCATGTTCACGCTTCTTACCAAGAAAATAGCACAACAAGTTTACCAACCTTGCTAAATTCAGCACTTCCTGGACGAAAGCACACGAAAAATATTCTATACAATGCTATATCCAATCACATCTGCGATTACTGTTTCCACAGTTTGGGATGGTTGCCCTAAATCTAATTTAAAACGACTATGTTCTCTACAAAAATCGCGCTATTCGTCTGGTTTCTGGCATAAAGCACGTTGAAATAATGTTCAGTCATCTAAGACTTCTACCACTACAAAAGCGCTTCCTTTTCAAACAAAGCCAAATGAGTGAATAACAATTATATCTCAAAATACCCCAGAGTATCTTCTGCCGCTGATTCAATCTAATGCAATGAACAGCAAGCGCCTAAATTTGTTACATGTCTCAAAGCCTAGATTGGACCTATACAAAACATGTTTCGCCTATTTGGTGCTCACTTATGGAATGATCTGCCTCCAGATCTGAAAACTCCAATGAGTCCCTACACATTTTAACCGAAAACCTCTTTCAGTACTTAATCCATACCGACTATATGCCACCATAATTCATTTACTGGTATAATTGTTTAGTATAATTGTTCGTTATAATTGTTTAACTATAATTGTTCACTATATAGTATATATGTGTGTGGTGTGGGAGAGAGGGAGAGAGTGAATGCGTGTGTGCGACACGTGCATGCGTGTGTGTGGAGAGAGTGATTGAGCGAGAAATGGTGGGGGGAATGTGTCAGTGGCATGCATTCGTACGTGTATGTGTGAGAGTGGATGTGAGTGGAGTGTGTCGTGCGTGCAGTGTGTTCATGTGTATGTGTATGTGAGAGACAGTGTGATGAGAGAAGGTGAGTGTGTGTATGTGTGTGAAGGATGTGTGTTAGAGAGTGAGACAGTGGGAAGAGTTGATGTGTTAGTGTGTGTGGTGTGAGCGCGCGCATGCGTGTGAGTGTGTGTATATGAAAGAATACAGACAGAGAGAGAGAGAGAGAGAGAGAGAGAGAGAGAGAGAGAGAGAGAGAGAGAGAGAGCTGAGCAGATGCATGTCATGTAACACGCATGTTATGTAACACGCGAATCCATATGTTTGTGTATTCTCATCTGTCATATTATCAGTTAAATACCATTTGATTTTATCATGCATAATTTAAACTCATGTTCATTACTGTAGTTTGAGTGAGAGAATCAGTGAGTGTGAATGAGAGACAGAACGAGTGAGCGTGAGAGTGAATGAATGAGCGGGAGAGTGAATGAGTGAGCCGGAGAGTGAATGAGTGAGCGGGAGAGTGAATGAGTGAGCGGGAGAGTGAATGAGTGAGCGGGAGAGTGAATGCGTGAGAGTGAATGAATGAGCGGAAGAGTGAATGTGTGAGCGTGAGAGTGAATGTGTGTGTGTGTGTGTGTGTGTGTGTGTGTGTGAGAGAGAGAGAGAGAGAGAGAGAGAGAGAGAGAGAGAGAGAGAGAGAGAGAGAGCATCACTATTTTTACGTCACATACATTTTATGTACACATTTTTCTCCATGTTTAACATTTTTATGAGACTGCTCATGACAAGTGTCAGTGTATGTGTGTGAGTAAAGTGTGGGAGTTTGTTCATACTAGTTTCAATACTAACGTGAGACATTTTGTATGTGTCTAGATGTGAGGAAGTGTGAGTGTATGTGAAGGATGTGTGTGAGTGTGGGGATATGTGTGGGTGGGGGGTGTGTGGGTGGAGGTATGCGTTTGGATGGGTTGGGGTGTATGGGTTTTGGTGGGTAGTGGTATTTGTGGGTGTTGGTGGGATGTGTGGATGGATGTGTGGGGGTGAAAGTAGGGGTGTTGGAATGGGTGTGGGGGATGTGTGTGTGTGGGTGGAGGATATGTATATGGGACGGATGCGGGGGATGTGTGTTTATGTGGGTGGAGATGTGTGGATGGTTTGAGGAAGTATGTGTGGGAGGCGGGGTTGTGTGGGTAAGGGATTGTGTTGGGTGGATTGGGGATGCAAGGGCGGGTGGGGAGAAGTGTATGGTGTGTGGGTTTGAGATATGTGTGCGGTGTGTTGGTGGGGGATGTGTGAATGATGTGTGGGTGGAGGGTATGTTTGTGGTGGTATGGGTGGAGGATAATGTGTGGTGTGGGGGATGTGTGTGATGGGTGCAGGGAATGTGCGTATGGGTGGGGTATATGTGTCGGTGAGTAGGGGATTGTGGTGGTTGGGGGAAGTATGTGGGGGTGTGTGGGTGGGAGATTGTGTGTGGTGTGGATGGGGAATGTGTGGGTGGGGGTGTGTGAGTGCTTAGGGATGTGTAGGTGGGTGAGGGAAAGTGTATGTGTCGGGGTGGGATGTGTGAGTGGGTGGAGGATGTGTGTGGGTAGGGGTATTGTGATCGAGAGATGTTTGGTTGGGGTGGGTGGGTGGGAGTGTGTGGGTGCGTAGTGGAGGATGTGTGCGTGAGTGAGTGTGTGTTGGTGGACGGCTAGGGAATGCGTGTGTGGGTGGGGAGAGGTGTGTGGCGTGTTGGTTGGGGATATTGTGTGGGTGAGGTATGTGTGTGTGGGTGGGGGATTTTTGTGGTGTGTGAGTGGGGGTATGTGGGGTGGATGGGTAAGGGTATCTCTGTGGTGTGTGGGTGGGAATATTGTGTGGTATCTGGGTGGGGGATATGTGTGTGGTGTGTAAGTGGGGATGTGTTGGTGAGGGATATGTGTGTGTGTGGTGCGTGGGTTGGGAATAGTGCGTGGTAGGGGGTGTATGTGATGTGCGGGTGGGGGATTGTGTGGTGGGGGATTAGGTTAAGGCATGTGTGGGTGGGTGGAAGTTGTATGTGTGGGTGGTGGGGTGTGTGTGAGTGGATTGGGGATGTATGGGTGGTTAGGGAGATGTGTGTGTGTGGGGGGGGGGGGGTAGGGACATGTCAGTTGGTGGGGATGTGTGTGTATGGTTTGGGGATGTGTGAGTGGATGTGCGATGTGTGGGTTGGTGGGGGATTGTGTGCATGGGTGGGGAATATGTTGTCGATGGAGATGTGGCTGGGGGATGGGTGGTTTGAGGTGTGGGTGGGGAGAGGATGTGTGGGTTAGGATGTGTATGTGGATGGGCGTGGGATGTGTGGTTGGTGGGGAATGTTTGTGGGTGGCGAGTGTGTTTTGGTTGGGGGATCAGGTGAGGGCAGTGTGTGTGGGTGGGGGATGTGCGGGAGGGGGATGGGTCGGTTGGTGGGGTATGTATGTGTCCCTTGGTGTGCGTGTGTGTGGGTAGGTGGGGGTGTGTATGTGTCCCTTGGTGCGCGTGTGTGTGGGTAGGTGGGGGTGTTGTGTGGGTGGGGTGATGTATGGATAGGTGGGAGATGGGCTTCATAACATGGTAATTAGCCTTGTTTATGTTTACAACATTCATTTCACAATGTTTATTTTTCTTCCTATGTAAATGTATAATGCTCTTGATGAACGAAAGACGAGTGATTGGAAGGGCCGAATGTAAGACGGGCCTGCGCGCCCAATTTGTGACCCTAATAAAGTTGATTTGATTTGATTTGAGTTCATTAGCATGCCACGACTTTCTGAGCGACCGGCTCCATACTCTCATAAGTCACTGGCGCGACTCGAACCGCTTCCAATTCTCATGCACTCACGCCAACCACGAGAGTATTCGGGGTTAGGGAGAAAGCTGCAACCACCTCGGCCAGGGAGCCCGGCAATACCTCTGTTTTACTTGTGCTAATTTTCTACTTCTCACGTCATTGGCGACTTTTTCTAATGTTGGTTCGAGATTACTCTATAGATTCTTTCTCCATTATAATTCCATAACTCCTTCTTAAGTGCTATATGGCATTATGTTCCCTACACATTTCGTTTTAGATATTCATGTGGTCTTTAATTCAGCTTTGATTTTGCTATTAGTGCGTGTCGTCTACAAAACAAGAGTTCTCTAATGGTTAGATTTGCAGATGGTTCTTCTTCTGTGTTCTCTTTATGCGGTATTCTTGCGGTCTCTGTTTGGCTGGTTTCTTTACATATGTTGTCTATATATGCTATAAACAAGAGAGGGACAGGACACAACCTTGTCCCGTACTCCAGATCTTATGGTAAATGGGTTCTGAGTGTCATCCAGTTGCTCTCACTATGCATTCACTGTTGTTGTATAAACTTCTACATAGTTTTTTTAGATGAGTATTCACTCCATATTGTTTAAGGATTTCTCACAACTTGTTCCTATCTACTTTCTTGGTCGACAAAGCCTAAGTAAAGTGTTTCGTTGAATTCGATTGATTTTCTATAAGTTGTTCTAAGAGCAAAAATGACATCTGTGCATCTTGGTTTTATAAATCAAGTTGTGTTTCACTTAGCTGGGGTTTTATAATAGTTCTAATCTTTTTTCAAGAATGTTGCAAAATATTTCCCAGTATGACTCAACAGTGAAATGCCTCTGTATTGTGTGCAGCCTCTTTTGCTGTCTTTGTTTCCAAATTGGATAATTATGGCGTTTACCCAGTCTCGTGGTGTCTGTTGTTCTACCCAAACGTGGTTGAATAGTATATGTAGCCATGCTGTTCCTACGTTTCTTGCTGCTTTAATTAGTTCATTTGGTATTTCATCTTGTCCTGGTGATTTGTTCAATGGGGCTAATCTGATGGCTTCTATTATTTCTTCTTTCAGTATGTCTGGTTCTAGTTCTTCGGTGACATCTGTAATAGTCTCTGAATTCTGTGGACATCTGATGGGATGTTGAGAAGTAGTTCGAAGTACTGTTTCCATCTTATTTAGGATTTGTTTTTGTTCACTTATTGGTTCTCCATTTTCGTTGTTAATTATTTCAGTTGGGTAAAAGGGTTCTCCTCTGGTTCTGATTGCACTTAACTATTTTTAGAAGTTTCTTAGTTGCCTCTGTAGACTATTAAAACCGCATTGTGCCTATTTTTGAATCGCTGATTTTATTTCGAAGTCCATTAACATTGCCGGGTCTATATCCATTAGGGTCAGTCCGTTTATACTCTTAGTGTTTCTACGAGCAGTATGAAGATACCCCGCCGGCTTGCTAGGCCAGTCACAGGTTTAGGACTGTCACGAAACCACTGTCGTTAACGATAAGATGATAAACTAACAGAGAACCAGTCTGTCTTCACAGCCGCAATTGTCTTGTTACTAGTGGAGAAAAACTCAAGTCGGATCAAAGTAAACTACAAGTCTTTGAGAGTTCCCTAGGAACGAGAAATTTGTCGGCATTGTTTGATTGTAGTCGTTGAGAGAAAAGGCCTGTTGTTTTGCAAGTAGAAGGGGGAATAACTATTCTTGTGAAGTTAGGGAAGGATTGTCCTGCCCTGGGGACATCTGTTGTTGACAGGAGAAATTATTCTATAGATCACAGGCGGGAGGGACTTTTGATGTACGGGAAAATAGTCCCGACAGGGAGGCAACTGGTGGTTACATCGAATGACGTCACCAGGACAAATCCCGACTGTATGCAAAACAGAATTTGTTACCGTTAGTTTTGCACAAGAGAGTTGGCTAGGTGGAAGTGTATCGACTCGCTCTGTTTTAGTAATAACCATGTAGAATACATTAGGCAAGCTGCTGGAGAAGTTAATTGCCAGAACAGTTTCAAGCCAGCTAGAGAGTCACGGTATTTTCCCACCTACCCTGGGAGGGTACCATCCAAAAAGAGAAACCTGGTCCAATGCAGCAGTTTTTGCCCATGATGTTTATGAAAGTTTCCACTCAGGCATTGAAACATTGACTATACACAAGGCTTTTGATAAAGTGAGACATGTCAACATGATAGGACTGCTTGAAGATCTACAAATTGATGGAAAAGATCTTAGACTTGTAAAAAACATATATTGGAAACAACAAGCTGCCATAAGAGTTGATAAGAAGTAAGCCAATATCAGCCTATTAAAAGGGGTGTGAGGACAGGGATGTGTAATGTCTCAAGATCTGTTTTCCCTGTACAGTGAAAGTATTTTCAGAAATATTGAAGATATGGAAGGAATCAACATTGGGGGACGATGCATCAATAACATTAGATATGCAGATGATACAGTCTTGATTGCAGACAATGAACAGGACCTGCAAAATTTAGTAGATGCGATTGTTACACACAGTGAACAACTAGGGTTAGAATTAAATTGTAAAAAGACACAGATTATGGTCGTCACTAGGAAGGACGAAATACCACAATGTAATATACAAGTAACATGGGAATATTCTTCAACAAGTGAGCAGGTACCAATTATCTCGGAACAGTGATAACATCTGATGGGAGATGCCTGGAAGAGATTAGAACAAGAATCGCCATGGCAAAAGTAGCCTTTAGCAAGATGAAAAACATATTGACCAATTAAAAAGATGTCAATTGAAACGAGAAAAGAGTGTTGAGATGCTACATGAACCTGTACTTTTATATGGATGTGAAGCGTGGACAATGAGCAGTCAGGCTGAAAAACATCTGATGGCTGTAGAGATGTGGTTTCTGAGGAAAATGCAAAGAATACCATGGACAGCCAGAAAGACCAATGAACAAGTCCTTCAAGAAACAAATGAAGATCGTAAATTGATTAGAGAAATTAGACGTAGACAGTCAACATTTTTTGGGCATGTTATGAGAAGAAATGGATTGGAGAATTTGGTGACAAACTGGTAAGATCGAGGGGAACAGACCAAGGGGAAGACCTAGAAGCAAGTACCTGGATGGCTTGGCCTTGTGGCATGGTCGAGACAGAAACACGGAGCTGATCCACGACTCTGGTGATCGAGTGAGATGGCAGAACATGACCGCCCACGCTTACCTGCATGGCACATGATGGATGGATGGATTGAAACATTTGCTGCAGCGATTGATCTTGAGGACACGTACAACAGAGTACCATTGGATGTTTAATGCTCAACTTCTTGAACTCAAGATAAGTCCTTTCTTTCTTAGTTGGATCGCTGCAGCCCTCTTCCAACGGAAAGTAGTCTTCAGATGTGGCAGTTGGACTACATAACCAGCAACAATATATCCTGGCCTACCACAGGCATCACATTATCTCCGGTGCTGTTCAACGCCTACACTGTGAGACTCACCAGCGAGCAAATCATAGGACCAGGGAGGACATTGTCGTATGCAGTCGATGTTTTAGTGTATCGTCAGGGCAAGGATAGAGATCAGGTTGCTGTGGAGCTACAAATAGAACCAGTCGCATAAGCACGTGGTGTGTTGAAGCTGGGGCAATGGTCTACCCAACAAAGGCAACAGTGACATGGTTCTCTTTGAATAACCATATTGTCAACACCCCAACGCCAACTGTAAATCTGGGTTCTGAGACGGTGGAAAGAACGCAGGCAATGAATTACCTGGGCATACGATTTTATCAAGCCTAGCTTATATTGAGCACGTAGACTAGGTGATAACAAAGGCGAAGCGGGGTTTGGCAGCGATGCGGGTGATGGTCGGCGGCAAACTGTGAGCAGCGCCATCTATGTCTTCTATACGAGGGTCTGGTCCTTTTGTTATTGAGTATGCGATGGCGATCCTGACTCTCTGCCATAAGCAGATAGAAAGGATAGAAAGGATACAGAACAAAGCTATGCGCATTATTCTTAGATGTACAAGAGATACAGCATGCAGGGCGATGCGCTACCATCTTGACTTTTCTAACCATGAGGGACAGAATACAAATTTGCCAAGCACGTGCCTATCTCAGAGTCAACGTAAACACACAATCATCCACTGCATAGCGAGATTAAGAAGGTAAAGGGCAGCAGGTTAAATAGAGGAAAGTCGTGGATGGGTCAAGCCGAAGACATTTTTCAGCAGGTGTGTTCACTTGAGGACTTAGAATCTGGCGAGGAGTGAGTACAAGTGCCAACAGAATTCTGTACATCCTTTTCAATGTGCATTCCAACTAGACAGGACAATGCAGACAAGAAAATCCAGCTGCTGTGGAGGCGGAAGTACAGGCTCTGATCTTCGAGAACTCTTTAGAGGATGATGCTGTCATTTACACGGATTAGTCTGTCGTCCGCGGAGTGAGAAGTTCATGGGCCTTTACGGCTCAGGCTGGAGGGAAAATTGTGAAAGAAGAGTCTGGCGCTTTTGCTTTGACCACAAGCAGCTTGACTATGGAAGTCATGGCAGTAAGTAAAGCAATAACATGGCTCGAGACACAGACATTCAATCGGGCATGTGTCCTTAGTGACTCAATGAGTATGCTCAGGAGGGTAGAGATGGGCTGGGTCCGAAGAGAATGGCTGCCGTCTCAGGAGCGGTCTCGGCTGGCAAAGATTAGTTTCATCTCCGTGCCGGGGCATGCGGGTGTACACGGGAATGAGCAGGCTGACAGGCTTGCAAGTAGTGCTACTGTGGAAGGCGAACGAGTCATGGATCAGGCAGTTTGTCGTTTACGAGAACCAAGCGATGACTGGGAATCTACAACCATGGTCAGGCGGCGAGAATAGCAAGAGGCGTGGCCAAACAAGAACACTTGGCAGGAAGCCAAAGAAGAGTAATAAAGAAACACAGAACTGGTGTCGTGAGCCGCTAAACGCTGAGGGGTTTGCTGAGGAGGGGATTCGAGCACTTATGGACTGAATGGTTAGATGTGCAATGAGGATGATCTGCTAACTAACTAACTAACTAACTAACTAACTAACTAACTAACTAACTAACTAACTAACTAACTAACTAACTAACTAACTAGCTAGCTAACTAACTAACTAACTAACTAACTAGCTAACTAACTAACTAACTAAGTAACTAGCTAGCTAGCTAACTAACTAACTAACTAACTAACTAACTAGCTAACTAACTAACTAACTAACTAACTAACTAACTTCTTCATATGTCTGACATTGCTCATGTCTAGAACTATTATTCCCGATTTCACACTTAACTTTTCCGCATTATTGCTATCCACGGTTGTCACGCACTCGTCCTTCACCTCCTCTTTCATAACGTTTTCTATTACATTTGTTGTGTTTTAATTATATAATACTAGACGACCCAACCCAGCTTCGACCAGCCCCTGGCGGGGAGCATCTCATTTAATTCATATTCGGCCCCTGCTCCCGTTCCCGTTCCCATAAAAAGACGACCCAGCCCGACTTCGCCCAGGCCCTGGCGGGGAGCGTCTAATTTAATTCATATTCGGCCCCTGCTCCCGTTCTCGGGAGTTAGAAAATTTTCACGTATTTAAAATAGATGCATTATTTTTATGAAAACTTTGAAAATGCCTTAAAGATTTTATCATTATATATTATAACGCATATGCCTGTAGATAACTGTAGAGAAAAGGTCCACCTTTTTGAGAAATATGCAACAATTATTGTAATAACATATATAGCAATGCTATTAAATGTCCCTTGATATAGCTTTTCTTAAGTTAAGTCCCCTCGCTATATATAAATTATAATGTAATTACAAAATTAAATTTTATTACGTAAATAACTGTTTTTAAACTAACAAACTATAGTTGGCAGCACGGGAATGAGAAGAACACGTGTAGAAAATGTCATCTCAATCGGATGGATCGTTCGCGAACGCATAAATATTATACATACAGAGAGACATACATTGTATTTTATGTATATATATATATATAGATAATAATGTGTAATAATATGAAATTTTCTTATATCTATGTGATTTGTTTGTTTGTTTTTGTTCTTGAGAAAGGTAGTGACATCATCGAAACGTCGGATTATTGTGTTGTATACCTGCTTATTTCATTGATAGTTGTCTTAGTGTTTATTATATTGTTTCATTTTTTCCCCCGCAGAATTTCCCCTGCATTTTGTTTTGTGGGCTGAGACCCAAGTCTGGTATGTATATGCGTTTTTATTGTCTGTCCTCGGAATTTAAAATACGTTGTCGATTTTTACTTCTATATCCTGGTGCAATTAAGATATGTCTTATTCGTAGATATAAACGCCCTCACTGGGTAATTTTGAATAATCCCAGACACGCTGAGTGACAAATATCCTGTACCAGTGTATAAAGCAGGATCTACCCCACAGAACTGAACCATTTCGGGTGTGCGCAGTAACATGTATCTTCGTGACACTAAGATATGATGTGTATCCAGCCAGGGTGCCAGGGGCTAGTTATTGTTTTTTTATTGAGTCTGGGTCCGAAGTCAGCATCCATACACTTGGATATTTGCTGATGCTGAGAGAGATGGAGTGCTCATCGGCGTGTTCCGGGTGTTTATGTCCCTTTTCTCCGAGCCTTCCCTTCCCAAGACATTCATTGTACCCATGTTGTACTAGCTCGAGGGGTAGTTACAAGTCGTCTCGATGAGACTTTGAACCCATGACCACTGCACCGAGGGGGCAAGCGTCAGGCCATTACTCTACCGCGGCTACCACCATTGAACATACACTGTGGGGATAAAATCTAGGTCAAAGGGAGGAAAGGAGTACACCAAGAAGAATTAGTCGCACTGGCTTTGGTGTTTAGGCGTAAGCTGGATTACACAGCAGGAAAGACATTCGGGTTAAAACTTGCACAGGACCGAAAAACACTTATGAGGAAAGAGAACGGTGAAAAGGCATGATATTTAAAATCAGTCTTCGGTTTACTAAGCT
>JACEFZ010002782.1:0-11693 GCA_014155875.1 Cepaea nemoralis | reverse complement strand
AATCTTTCATCTCCCCAACAATTAATTTGGGGAAAAGGGCGCAGGGGCAGCAACAGCAGAAGAAGAAGAAAAAGGAGGAGTAGGAGCTGGGAGTAGCAAGAGGGAGGAGGAGAAAGGAGGAGGAGAAAGAGAGAAGAGGAGGATGGAGGAGGGAGAGGGAGGAGGGGGAGGAGAAGAGGAAGAGGGTAGGAGGTGGAGGAGGAGGAATATAACGCATATGCCTGTAGATTTAATAATGGCTGAAGTTGTTCCATGTCTTCTTAGAGTTGGCGACAGTGTAAAGAAATATAAAATCTTCAAACTTGATAGAGATAAGGTAACTATTATTTATTCATTCTTTAAGCAAAAAAAGATGAGTTACAATGTTATGCATTATGCATTATTTTTATGAAAACTTTGAAAATGCCTTACAGATTGTATCATTATTTATTATAACTCATATGCCGGTACATAACTATGGACAAAGAGTTTATACATCTTTGAAAACGATGCCACAATATGACTATAAGTTATACAGAAAAGTTATGCCCCTTGAAATAACTTTTACAGAGTTAAGTGCCCTGAGATATATGAAATTATAATGAAAATTGAAAAATGAAATAATATTGGGTAAGCAGCGGATTTCACACTAAATAAATATGACAGTGGGCTGCGCTGCAATGAAAGGAAGACGTGTAGAAAATTTCATCTCAATCGGATGGGCCGTTCGCGAGCGCATAAAGGACATAGGGACATACAGACAGACAGACAGACAGACAGACAGACAGACGGAGATCGCCTTTTATATATAAGACTAGCTGACCCGGCCCGGCTTCGCCCAGTCCTTGGTGGGGAGCATATCATTTAATTCATATAAGTAGTCATATAAGTTCCCGTTCCCGTTACCGACTGTCTGTCTGTCTGTCTGTCTGTCTGTCTGTCTGTCTGTCTGTCTGTCTGTCTGACCCGGCCCGGCATCGCCCAGTCCTTGGTGGGGAGCATCTCATTTAATTCATATAAGTAGTCATATAAGTTCCCGTTCCCGTTACCGACTATCTATCTGTCTGTCTGTCTGTCTGTCTGTCTGTCTGTCTGTCTGTCTGTCTGTCTGTCTGTCTGTCTGTCTGTCTGTCTGTCTGACCCGGCCCGGCTTCGCCCAGTCCTTGGTGGGGAGCATCTCATTTAATTCATATAAGTAGTCATATAAGTTCCCGTTCCCGTTACCGACTATCTGTCTGTCTGTCTGTCTGTCTGTCTGTCTGTCTGACCCGGCCCGGCATCGCCCAGCTCCTGGTGTGGAGCATCTCATTTAATTCATATAAGTAGTCATATAAGCTCACGATCCCGTTCCCGACTATCTACCTGTCTGTCTGTCTGTCTGTCTGTCTATCTGTCTGATCCGGCCCGGCTTCACCCAGCCCCTGATGGGGAGCATCTCATTTAATTCATGAGTAGTCATATAAGTTCCCGTTCCCGACTGTCTGTCTGTCTATCTGTCTGTCTGTCTGTCTGTCTGTCTGTCTGTCTGTCTGTCTGTCTGTCTGTCTGTCTATCTGTCTGTCTGTCTGTCTAATCATTTATTGGTTGCAGTTAGAACAACCTTAGATAAACGAAGACCAACTTACAAAAAGCATTAGAAAGAGCACTTGAAAGATCTTTACATCTTCCCCAACAATTAACTTGGGTAAATGAAGCAGCGGCAGCAGCAGCAGAAGAAGAAGAAAAAGGAGTAGGAGCTGGGAGGAGGAAGAGGGAGGTGGAGGAGGGAGGAGGAGGAGAAAGAGAGAAGAGGAGGATGCAGGAGGGAGAGGGAGGAGGGGGAGGAGAAGAGGAAGAGGGTAGGAGGTGGAGGAGGGGAGACGAGGAGGAGGAGGAATATAACGCATATGCCTGTAGATTTAATAATGGCTGAAGTTGTTCCATGTCTTCTTAGAGTTGGCGACAGTGTAAAGAAATATAAAATCTTCAAACTTGATAGAGATAAGGTAACTATTATTTATTTATTCTTTAAGCAAAAAAAGATGAGTTACAATGTTATGCATTATGCATTATTTTTATGAAAACTTTGAAAATGCCTTAAAGATTGTATCATTATTTATTATAACTCATATGCCGGTATATAACTATGCACAAAGAGTTTATAAATCTTTGAAAACGATGCCACAATATGACTATAAGTTATACAGAAAAGTTATGCCCCTTGAAATAACTTTTACAGAGTTAAGTCCCCTGAGATATATGACATTATAATGAAAAATGAAAAATGAAATAATATTGGGTAAGCAGCCGATTTCACACTAAAAAAATATGACAGTGGGCTGCGCTGTAATGATATGAAGACGTGTAGAAAATTTCATCTCAATCGAATGGGCCGTTCGCGAGCGCATAAAGGACATAGGGACATACAGACAGACAGACGGAGATCGCCTTTTATATATAAGATTTACACCAGGCGAGAGGAACGACTTTATGCAGTCACTTTTACACCATAGCTCCGTCTGCCTAGGCAAAACAGCAAATCGCTTGACGAGACCTCGCACAAAGTCTCAACTCCAAAGCTCATGCGATTGTTGATGTTGTTGTTGTTGTTGGTGGTGGTGGTGTGTGTGTGTGTGTGTGTGTGTGTGTGTGTGTGTGTTGTGTGTGTGTGCCTGCGTGCGTGCGTGCGTGAGTGAGTGAGTGTGTGTGTGTGTGTGTGTGTGTGTGTGTGTGTGTGTGTGTGTGTGTGTGTGTGTGTTCGCTTTCTTGGAATTCGAGAACCCGGGAAGGTTAACCCGATCAACAAATGCCTGAAGAACCGGATGTGTCGGCCGAAATATCGCAGCTCTGCTGTAAACAGACACAACGCAATTAAATCCAATAAACATTACGGATGAACGCAGAAGAAGCAGATTAAGAAGCAGAACTCGAGTGTAGTCCACGTTGAACTGATTTCTGCATGTGGATTAGCTTTCACTATTACCGGTGCCACTTACCATCAGGCGAACCCAAACCGACTATCAGGGTACATGTCATTTGCGTCCCCATGTAAACATTTTAATCTAACCCAGCGGTGTAGCTCCAGCGATGATCCCCAAGGGGTCTCCATTTGAAAAATATGCACTCATGCCATGAACGTATGATCACATGCAAGGCATACAATGATTCTAGACAATAACAGCGGATGTGTGGGGAGTTAGTATTCAGCTTTTGATTAGTTCTATTGCACAAAGTGAATTCATCGTCTAATAACTTGTCATAATTTGCACTGCACGAAGTAAATTCATGCTTTAACTTTTCATAATTTGTATTTGCAATGAAAGAATTTAACGTGTAACATTTGAGAATGCACAATGTATAGATTGTCTAGTTGGTCATGCGTCGAAGTACACTTGTTCCTGCAGCGATTCGTCGTCGTCATTTGGAAGTGACAGGTTCGAATCCAGGCGTGTAACTATATCTTTCAGTTATTAAGTTGTCTAGTGCGTCTTCTATTCTGTACAACCTTCTTCTCACTTATATGAGCGCCAACGAATACTATGTGTGTTTATTTATGAACTGCATAGATTGAAGTTGTCATTTAATAATCACTATTTGTACTGCACGGAATAAATATAGACTTTAACATGTGATTATTTGTATTACAAAGTAAAGGCTCCCTGTTACACGCCTTGACGTGTTCTGGGCATATGTTGCCGACCCCATATGTTGACAGAATACTCGGCACTCAGGGGTCACGAAGGCCATATTACGTCGATTACATCTACGTCTCAAGACGTTTCCTGGTGTCAATTGTAGGGTGGGTCGTCCTGCGAGCCAACATCAACATTCAGCCTCGAGGCGTATTCGAGCCTATGACCACGTGATAGGCACGAGTGCTAGCCACAGAACCACCGCGGTTCCTGCTTATTGTATGGTGTCGTCAGTCGTTAAACGCCGAGGGAGATACTGAGGAGGGGAATGGACACTTGTAGACTAAATGTTCTATAACCAAACAAACAACCAGCCAGCCAGCCAATAAATCAACCAGCCAGCCTACCAACCAACCAACCAATCAACCAGTCAGCCAGCCAACAAACCAACTAACCAATCAACCAGCCAGCAAACCAATCAATCAACCAGCCAGCCAACCAATCAACTAACCAGCTAACCAACCAACCAACAAGCCAGCCAATCAACCAAGCCGCCCGCCAGCCAGCAAACCAACCAGCCAGCCAGTCAGCCAACCAACCAGCCAGCCAGCCAACCAACCAACCAGCCAGCCAGCCAACCAACAAGCCAGCCAATCAACCAAGCCGCCCGCCAGCCAGCAAACCAACCAGCCAGCCAGTCAGCCAACCAACCAACCAGCCAGCCAGCCAGCCAGCCAACCAGTCAACCAACTAGCCAACCAATCAGCCAGCCAACCAGCCAGCCAACCAACCAGCCAACCAACCAGCCAACGAACCAACCAACCAACGAACCAACCAGCCAGCCAGCCAGTCAACCAATCAACCAATTAACCAACCAATCAACCAGTCAAGCAACCAACCAACCAACGAACTAACCAGCCAGCCAGCCAGTCAACCAACCAAATAACCAACCAACCAACCAACCAATCAGCCAACCAACCAACCAGCCCGTCAACCAACCAACCAACCAACCAATCAATTAACCAACCAATCAAACAGTCAAGCAACCAACCAACCAACCGTTTAATTTTATTGCATAGAGTCAATTAAGTTTTCAGCGTTTTAATACTGTTTATTTCACAGGGTCATATCGGGGCAGATTTGGAATTAATATCTAACGACGAATAAAGAACTCGAAAACTTATTCGAAAGATAGCCAGATCTGCATGTTTCTCTCACTGCCATAGTGAATGGTTTCAAAATATGACATGGATTTAAAAAAAAAGTATAACACCAAAACAGCAGATAGTTGCCAAGAAACCCCTGCCAGATTCTGCGAATAACAAGGCCAAACGTAAAAACAAAGACATGTTTTTTTTTTCAGGATGACCAACCGAAAAAAATAATGCAGTTAGCAATCACGAAACAACTGCCAATGCATATGAAATCCACTAACAAGATATAGGGTATATTTTTAATGACTGTGCAGTGTTTGAAAATATTGCCGATCAAAGTTTTGTATTTACCTATTATGTTGCATGAACTTTACAGAGGGTGAATACAAAACTTGGCCCGGTAATATTGTCAAACACTGGCTAGTGAAACTGGTTTCACAATTCCCCGACATGTCGATGGTTCGAAGTCTACTGCTGGAAATTTGGAAACAGACCGCATTGCGTTGTTTCCGAAAGTATGAGGAGTTAACCATTCAAAAAGAAATGGCAAGCTACTGGGCTAATTTGCCTAGTAAATCACAAACAGACAATAAAAGCTGGGGTTTACTGCAATGCTGTGTAAACGGCACGCATTTAACTAGATAGCATTATAACAGTCAAAAGCACATGGGCTAATTTAAGGACAGAGAAGAAGTGGGATAACAAAGACACAACTATTGAAAGGCTTGAAACTAAAATCAGCTTAAAAAGGAAATTGTGGATATCCTAGCCTACACCGCACATGAGATTACATACACGGGTGTTGATGTGCACTCATAGAAACAGGGGGGAAAAAAATCAAAGAGCGAGAGAGAGAGAGAGAGAGAGAGAGAGAGATAAATGAGAGAGAGAGAGAGAGAGAGAGAGAGAGAGAGAGAGAGAGAGAGAGAGAGAGAGAGAGAGAGAGAGAGAGAGAGAGAGAGAGAATTCGTTTGTTTCAACCGTTAATGAATTAACCAGGGTTACTATATACATGGCGTCGTGGCGAAGCGGTTACGGACACAATTCGCAATCCCGCATACCGCGTTCGAAACACAGCTGTGGGCGATTTGGAAACAGACCGCCTTTCGCTGTTTTCACACAGGTATGAGTGCCGGTCGTTTAGATAGCAATGGCAAACCACTGAACGTAAATTTGCCAAGAAATCACAAACAGCCAAAAAATGTTAGGGTTGACTGCGACATTCTGTAAAGGATATGCAAGTAACTTAACCATATACAAATATAGTAGCACAGCCACTGAGTTTTCCTAAACGACAGTCAACCGGTGTGTGAACATGTATCAGTGTGACTTCCTTTTTCTATTTCGGAAACATCGTAGCCTACTTCATTTCTTTTAGCATAAAACACATCACCCCACCTACTCTAGCACACAGAAAATCATGGCTCAGTCATGCTACTGTCGTTGTCACAGATCAATACTGAAACCGCTACCATGATTGTCGCAGATTAATACTTAAACCGCTAATATCATTGTCACAGATTAATACTGCATCCGGTACAGTCATTGTCACATATCGGTACTGAAATCGGTACTGTCATTGTAACAGATCAATACTGAATTCGCTACTGCTATTGTCACATACCAATACTGAAACCGCTACTGTTATTGTCACAGATCAATACTGAATACGCTACCCTCATTATCACAGATCAATACTGAAACCGCTACTGTCATTGTCACAGATCAAACTGAAACCGCTACTGTCATTGTCCAGATCAATACTGAAACCGCTACTGTCATTGTCACAGATCAACACTGAATTCGCTACTGCTATTGTCACATACCAATACTGAAACCGCTACTGTTATTGTCACAGATCAATACTGAATACGCTACTCTCATTATCACAGATCAATACTGAAACCGCTACTGTCATTGTCACAGATCAATACTGAAACCGCTACTGTCATTGTCACAGATCAATACTGAAACCGCTACTGTCATTGTCACAGATCAATACTGAAACCGCTACTGTCATTGTCACAGATCAATACTGAAACCGCTACTGTCATTGTCACAGATCAATACTGAAACCGCTACTGCCATTGTCACAGATCACTACTGAAACCGCTACTGTCATTGTCACAGATCAATACTGAAACCGCTACTGTTATTGTCACAGATCAATATTGAAACCGCTACTGTCATTGTCACAGATTAATACTGAATCCGCTACTGTCATTGTCACAGATCAATACTGAAACTGCTAATGTCATCGTCACAGATCAATACTGAAACAGCTAATGTCATTGTCACAGATCAATACTGAAACTGCTAATGTCATTGTCACAGATCAATACTGAAACCGCTAATGTCATTGTCACAGATCAATACTGAAACTGCTGTCATTGTCACAGATCAATACTGAAACTGCTGTCATTGTCACAGATCAATACTGAAACCGCTACTGTCATTGTCACAGATTAATACTGAATCCGCTACTGTCATTGTCAAGATCAATACTGAAACTGCTAATGTCATTGTCACAGATCAATACTGAAACTGCTGTCATTGTCACAGATCAATACTGAAATCGCTACAGTCATTGTCACAGATTAATACTGAATCCGCTACTGTCATTGTCACAGATCAATACTGAAACTGCTAATGTCATTGCCACAGATCAATACTTAAACCGCTACTGTCATTTTTCACAGATCAATACTGAAATTGCTACTGTCACTGTTATAGATCCTTACTGAATCTGTCATTATCATAGATCCTTACTGCATCCGCCACTGACATAGATGATTACTGATTCCGCCACTAATGTACAGTATTATTCTCTGCCCAATATCATTTCAAAGTCCGGGAAAAACACCCCTGACACTCTTAACAGCGTTGGTTTGCTTGTGATAAATCATTCACCGGATCATTAATCAAAATACGGGTACTTTCCACTTTCCAGTAAAATACTTTGACCTCAATAAAGACATATTTTACATTCTAACAGAGTGGCTCCGTATTGAACTATCCAGTGTTGGCATTGTCTTCATGCTACATTTCATTGACGGTCGATTGGTGCCTGTTTTTCTTCAACCGTTCTCCTCGCGTGACTACCAGAAATGGTGTATGGTTAATGACATTGATACACGGCAATTACTTCACAAACGGCTTACCATAATACACATACAGCCATGTCTTAGCCAAAGTTTTCATTTACTCTCATACCACAGCTCATTAGGAAATCGAGGTAGTGTAGTGGCTAGCCGGGTCTTGTGTTCGTATTCCCACCGAAAAGGGATTTTTACCAAAACATTTTCTGGGTTCCAAGGTCGATCCTGCATAAGATAGGTACCAACAGTGTTCTGAGAAGTAAATGCGGTCATCGTGATGTTGACTGCATTATCCATCTAATGTTGCTGATCTATACAAATGTAGGGCTAGTCTTTTACAAGTCAGTAATGTGCAATGTTGGTTCTGCAGGTATAAGCAGTGACCAGCTGTGATGATCTAAGAGAAACCAAAGTGAGGTCAGCAAATGTTCATAAGTTCAGTTTATTGTAGCTTGATTCTTTTTCAAACCATTAAGGGCTTTGGGTCGACTTAGTTTTAATAAACAAGTACCGAATAATTAATATAACTTTATGGTAATTGTATAAGAAGGGGAGACGGAGGGAAGTACCTAGTCATCCCCTCGCATTATTCCGTGACATAGTATATACGAACGCCCAATATGATATACAGGAAACGATGTAGCGGAGTGTAAGTAGTAGTAGTCACAGCAACAGCAGCAGTAGCAGCTTCCTTTGTAGTACTAGAAATAGTAGTAGTAGTAGTAGTAGTAGTAGTAGTAGTAGTAGTAGTAGTAGTAGTAGTAGTAGTAGTAGTAGTAGTAGTAGTAGTAGTAGTAGAAGAAGAAGAAGAAGAAGAAGAAGAAGAAGAAGAAGAAGAAGAAGAAGAAGAAGAAGAAGAAGAAGAAGAAGAAGAAGAAGAAGTAGAAGACGAATTGTGTATTGTTTGAGTCAGTCTTGATTTGACCACAACGTTGTTTTATTTAAGTTTCGTTTTTGTTTTCAGCTATTAAAAATTACGTATGGCAAAAAAAAACTACAAGGGCAAATTTAACGGGGATTCCCCCTCGCTTGAAAAATACGTTGTTTGTTAAAAACAAAGAAAAACCATATCCTGGTTTGGTTATAATGTAGGAAGTATAGCCTCCGATATTATTTCAGGTTGTGTGCTTCTTGTTTTGTCGATGTCCTTCATGCTTCTGATTTATTTTCGGTATAATACACGTAATACCGGTCGACGGTTATGTGTAGCGTCGTTATAGGATATTTGTTCCGGCTGTTTGTAACTTTTGCTGTGTGTAAATTGTGTTTCTGTTGGCTTCATTTGACTAACGATTTCTCTCTAAGGCTGGTCGTCTAGTGCTGTAAAAAAAAAAAGACATTGATTGGCGTATTGTGTTACTGTAGAAAGAATAGCCACGAAAGTGTTTAGGTCTTTCCGGATTTGCTCTTGTGTTTTTCCGTTTGATTGATTTTCTCAGTGTCTGCTGTTATTCGAATTCTTCTTTTATTTGGTATTATTTCCCAGATATGGATTTGTATTCTTATATTACTTTTCTTATTAATTATGTATAGTTTATTTACGTTTCTCCTGTCAAGGCTAGACAACTAGTTCGTACTAGGATTAGTAGCAGCAGAAGCGACAACATTAACAACAACTATGTATGCTAATTATTCCTGACAGTTTGCATTATTATATTTGTTATTTTCTTCTGTTTCTGATTCTTCAGCCTTCAACGGTTGTTATGCGTCTATTCATGCATGCTTGATAAACAGATCACTGCACCGAAGGTCTTCACCAGTGGCCATCAACTTGTCTTGCATGGTTACCCCTGTGAACCAGATTCCCATTGTCTTTCTCGCAAATTCTGTTCAGTCCTGAAGGATGTGCTCTGAAATTAGTTTTGGCTCCACAGCGTACATGCAGTTTCTGAGGCGAATGTTGCTAATACCCTCTGCTTTCTGAATAACTAACAACTGAACTGAACTTAGAAAGTTATACAAGCCTATAAGAAAGAGACAAGCGGCGTTCATCGGTAATATAATGAGGAGAAAGGCAAGGGGAATACCATGACGGCTGACAAGATCACCGAAAGAAAAGGCAGAGGAAGACTGAGAGAAATGATGCTTGATGGTCTAAGACAGGGGTGGGCAAACTTTTCGTGTGGAGGGCCGCATTGACAAATGTAAAGCTATTGGCGGGCCGCATATATATATATATATATATATATATATATATATATATATATATATATATATATATATATATATATATATATATATATATATATATCCATTTTGTTTACAGCAACCTATCACAATAAGTAATTATTAATTATTTATAGGTTATTAAGCAGTATAAATAACTAATTATTGTAATTGTATTTTACTTATACACTTATACATTATATTTGACAATATGGACAAAATCTTTTACTAATTTGTTAACACGATTGTACAACTTGTTATTATAACAAATATTCTTTATTATCTATCAATGGCTTTAATTTAGACACAAACCGTCTACACTGTCACTACAGTTGTTGATTTCTAATGAGATGTATGTAACTGCTTGCACTTTTTGACAATATTCTTGAAATCTGGAGCAAGTTTACTTGTTGAAATTCGCATGACAGCATGCAAGTTGCAGTCCGACAATAAAGACATATTCTTAGATTTGTTGATCTTCAAGCAAGAGAATGCTTGTTCGCAAATGTATGTTGATCCAAATAATGATAAAAGTTTAGCTGCAAAGTTTTTCAAGTTGGGAAATGATTCTTGTGATAAAGATCCATAGAAATCCAGCAAACCACCTGTCTTGAATTTCTCCTTCAGGTCATGATTTGCTTGTAAGTCAAGCAGCTCCAACTGTATATCCTCTGAGGCTGTATCAGCTTCTGCACTAAAAGGTGAACTGAGAATATTGAACTGTGGCTCTAATTTCTTGAAATCTTGGAATCTCCATCCAAATTCTTCAATCAATGCATCTAATTGGGATTTGTATGTTTCAGTCATTTCACCAGAAATGGTTTCTTGTTTCAGCAAAGGGAAGTGACAAAATCTTTTTTCACTTGCTTGTCTGGAGAACAGTGAGAGTTTTGCCTGAAATGATTTTACATATACATACAATTCATGTGCAAACACACCATTGCTCTGAAGTTTGACATTCAGCTCATTTAACTATTCCATAATTTCAATGGCAAACATAAAGTCTAACTGCCACTCTTTATTGACAATGTTAGTATTAAAGTCACTTGCAATGCCCTTCATCTCTAGGAACATCACTATTTCTTCTATGAGTTCCCACACTCGCCTCAACACCTTGCCGAGACTCAGCCATCGAACATTGGTGTGGTTCAGGACATGGGAATGTTCAGTTTCCAAATCATCAAGTAATGACTTGAACTGTCTGTGATTAAGTCCTCTTGATCAGATGAGGTTGATGACACTGACAACTGGGTCAATAACATGCTTGATATTTAAAACAGTTTTACACAGTCTTTCTTGATGAATCACACAGTGGAGTGGTAATAATGTGTGGTCTGGATATTCTGCTTTAATCTTATCACTTATCAACTTTACCAGACCTAAATTTTTTCCAGTCAAAACACGAGCTCCGTCAGTTGTAACACTTGCCATCTTGTTCCAAACCAACCCAGTTCTTTCAGTACAGTTAGTAACAGCATTGAATATATCATGGCCTGTGGTTGTGTCTTTGAGTGACTCAACACTCAGTAACTCTTCAGTGAGTTTGAAAGAAGTTTTTATTCCATGTATAAATATAAATAATTGGACAGTACCATGTACATCGGTACTCTCATCCAATGCAAGAGAGTCCCACAAAAAAAAATTTTTTTTTTACCCCACCTACCCGCCCTTTTTTTTCAAATTTT
>JACEFZ010002781.1:0-13451 GCA_014155875.1 Cepaea nemoralis | reverse complement strand
GTCAACTCCAGATGAACTAGGGTCGTGGCCAGCAGCCTCACAGACCAGGATCCACTGCCGAAGATGAACTAGTCGGTCCTAACAAGTGCTGGCTGAACCGTCCTCCGTCTCGAACCCGCCCAAGGTAAGGCTGTGTATCTGGTCATGGTGTCGGTGAAATCCTTCTGTCCTAAAAAGACTTCTAAGGACACAATATACCATGTTAGTAGGTTAAAGGTACCTAGAGACAGAATGGCCCTGAAGGAGAGCCGGTGACCACGAATTCCCCTCCCTCGGAGGTAGCCCCCTCTCCCTGGTTCTATTTTATGATTACTACTATACAACAGGTTTCCCGGAGCTCGAGCTTTGATCCAGGAATTTAATAGATTATACAGGGAAATCCCCTGTAGCGGAAGTCCACATCCCGTTCCCTCGTCCCTAGTTAGGGTCAGAGCATTTGGAACGGTGTCAGCTGGCTGTGACCAGCTCTGTCGCATTCCCCAGTTTCTCCAGTGTCAACCTCTCGAGAACCAACGGTATATCAAGATGATGTTTCCGTTACGGCAACCACGAACATAAAGAGTAAGAGGAAAGCTCAGCAAAGCCAGTGGTCGCCACACCGAAGAATTCGAACTTAGACACCCGCAATGTCCTTCGAATGACCTTCGACACGTCCGGCGACCAGCACATGGGTTTCGTCTAGTTCGGCCGAGTTCACTGATACCTCACTCGACCTATGTTCTACAACGCCTTCGCCCACGTCCGGTTGTGTCGACTACGTTAGAGTTCTAAGGCCGCCCAGATGTGAACTCGGACTACTAACACTATTGGGCCTGCCCTAAGTTTCCCTACCTACTTGTAGCGGCGATAACACGCATTCCACGAACTTGTACAATTGTAACATAAAAACAGGCCTACAATCCATCGTGTTCAACTAGCCTGCAGTGTTAAGTTAAAACACAAGCCCACAGGTTCCCCCCTGACTGCCCTTTGTGCGCCGGTTCAACGCGGTAGCGACACACATTATTTATCTAAACATGTTTCACGTACCTTACGACAAACTGTGCATTCAGAATTGAGGAGCTCCCGTCCCAACACTGGACGTTCTGTCGGTTTTCTTTGACAAACAGCAAGACACTGGCTTCCTCTTTCCCATTTACGAATTAACACAGTCGTCCAAACACACCTTCTGGCTCCCACGGCCGGATCTCAACTCAGCCTCTCTTTGTTCTGAGACGGTTCTTGCGCATGCGTTAGCGGATCTGGTTGGGTTGAGCTTTTCTCACACGAACAGCCTAGAAGTCAAGGGCCACCAATCGCCCTTGCGTGGGGTAGATTTATACCTCGGTTGTATCCCTTCGACTGATCGGCTGTTCTAGGCTGACATAAAAGGGGATTTGGCCTTTTGGGAGTTTTGTTAGGTGAATTCTCAGCAGTTCCGTGACAGATAGCACCCGCCGACTGGTGCCGTGGTGTCTGGGTTTTAACTTTGATCTGGACATCAAAGCTTTCTCAGACCTAGCATTACAGAAATGATGGGGCGTGCGTGGTCAAAATGTATTTTTCTCTTGTTTTCAATCCTCTTGCATTTCTATCATTTTCTGGTGGACGTTTATGCTTTTAGAGAATGATAGAAAAATATTGTGGGCTCTTTAATTCCTTTTTAACTTGTGTCATTCGGATGCTGCCGGGGCTGTCCCGTCACAGTCCCTCTCCTTGATTCTTCCAGATTCTTGGAGTCTGGTCTCTTGCAGAGCGACAACGTCTATCCCCAGTCTTAGTAGTTCGTTGTTTATCACTGCAGTTTTGCGGGCATCCACAATCTCATTTAGATCGTCTGAGATGCCAGGGGTCATGGTTCTTACTTTCCATATTCCCAGCCTTAGGGCCGGTTGTTTTGTTTTTTTCTTGTTGCTAGGTGTATAGATTGCTGTCCATGTGTTAGGATTTTCCCCTAAGCTCCACACACCCTCAGGAGCAGATGAACCGTGGCGAGACAACACCTTATTGACTAGGGGCTGCCCAGCATAGGCGGGCGGTAGATGTCTAGTGAGATACGATGATCTCTCCCACCGTCGGAAGTAGCCCCTGGCGCCTTGCTCTACGCCAATCGAGCATTAAGACTTATAACCGGCAAATGCTGCTTCCCATGTTGGGTCACCGCTTTACACGGTGCTGAAGTGACCTCTTCAGGGCACAAAACCTGGGCAATGGAAATCAGAGAACCAGCTGTTGCCCAGTAAGCAGGTTCCCCCTCTCCACGTCGCCAATGTTGACCAAAGGGAAAGGCAGTAGCCAATGCAACTTGGCATCGGTGCCGTCGCAGGAGTTGCCAGAACTATGTTTTTTACAACATGGAACTGCCTTAGGGACTCCATCTTCGGATTTGTCCTCAGGGTTTATTCCCGAAGCCTTTCCCATATGGGTATACCCGCAAGGCAGCGGAGGTTTGAGATTTAGAGTTCCTTCTCTTAGAAGAGATACCAACCAAGGCTGACGAGCCTCCTCTGCCCGGGAATCAATAAGGAAGGAAGTCTACCATTCTTCCTTCCTGGCAGTGACCATACTGATCGGATGACCGTAGCCATTGTCTCTACTAAGAGATCCTCTGCCCACCGTCACCGACTTGAAACCATAACTAACAACTATCTGTCAGCTGCTCCCAAGTCCAATCCACCACCTGCTCACATGGCTTCACGTTACACTGTTGGGGGGGGGGGGGGCTAAACGGATACTCCACCTTGCCCAAGGGTGTCCCGTAGGCTAGCGGAGGGAAGGAGGCACCTTACTTCTCCTTTGGTAGGGACACCACATAGTAGACACCACCATAGTAGATAAGTTATATTTACAGATGATGATTTGTACATATTTTCATTGCATGTTTATAGATGCTGATTATATATGTAAAGGTGTTGGTTGTACAGATGATATTATGTGTGAATGTTGAACAATTTCACCTACAGGCATGTGAGCTGGGCTGATGAAGTAGAAAAAGACAATATCAAAGATGATCAGACTCTCATTCGGCGCACAGATGTATCTGCCCGACGGGTCACACGCTCCAACGAAGGTATGCAGATGACAGGTCTGTGGCAATCCCACACGTCCATAGTGTAGTATTCTTACATGTATGTCGTGTGTGGGTTTGGGATATGTGTGCAGTGTGTTGGTGTGGGATGTGTGCAATGTGTGTGGATGGGGGGGGGGGGGGGGGGGGGTTGTTTGTGGTGGTATGGGTGAGGATATGTGTGTAGGTGGGGGATAGTGTGTGGTGTAGGGATGTGAGTGATGGGTGCGGGGAATGGGTGTATGGGTGGGGGATATGTGTGGGTGTGTAGGGGATGTGAGGTGGTTGAGAGAATTATGTGTGGGTGGTGGTGTGTATGGGTGGGAGATGTATGCGTGGATGGGGAATGTATGGGTGGGGGTGTGTAATGTGTAGGTGGGTGAGGGATGTGTATGTGTCGGGGTGGGATGCTTGAGTGGGTGGAGGATGTGTGGGTAGGGGTATTGTGATTGAGAGATGTTTGTTTGGGGGTGGGTGGTGAGGGTGTGTGGGTGCGTAGTGGAGGATGTTTGCATGAGTGAGTGTGTGTTGGTGGATGGGTGGGAAATGCATGTGTGGGTGGGGAGAGGTGTGTGGTGTGTTGTTTTGGGATATTGTGTGGGTGGGGTATGTGGGGTGGATGGGTAAGGGTATCTGTGTGAGTGTTGGTGGGAATATTGTGTGGTATGTGGGTGGGGGACATGTGTGTGGTGTGTCGGTTAGGAATATTGCATGGTAGAGGATGTATGTGATGTGCGGGTGGGGGAAGTGTGTGGTGGGGATTGGGTTAGGGCATGTGTGGGTGAGTGGAGGATGTTGGTGGGGGATATGTGTGCGGTGTGTGGGTTGGGAATATTGAGTGGTAGATGATTATGTGATGTGCGTGTGGGGAACGTGTGTGGTGGGGGATTGGGTTAGGGCATGTGTGAGTGGGTGGATGATGTATGTGTTGGTGGTGGGGTGTGTGTGAGTGGATTGGGGATGTATAGGTGGTTAGGGAGATGTGTGTGTGGGTCGGGGTAGGGAGATGTCAATTGGTGGGGATGTGTGTGTATGGTTTGGGGATGTGTGAGTGGATGTGCGATGTGTGGGTTGGTGGGGGATGTGTGTGCGTGGGTGGGGAATATGTGGTCGATGGAGATGTGGCTGTGGGATGGGTGGTTGGAGGTGTGGGTGGGGAGAGGATGTGTGGGTTAGGATGTGTATGTGGGTGGGTGTGGGATGTGTGGGTTGGTGGGGGATGTTTGTGGGGAGCGAGTGTGTTTTGGTTGGGGAAACAGGTGAGGGCGGTGTGTGTGGGTGTGGGATGTACAGGAGGGGGATGGTTTGGCTGGTGGGGTATGTATGTGTCCCTGGGTGTGTGTGTGTGTGGGTAGGTGAGGTTGTGTGTGTGGGTGGGTGATGTATGGGTAGGTGGGAGATGGGCCTCATAACATAATAATTTATCTTGATTATGTTTACAACATTCATTTCATAATGTTTATCTTTCTTCCTATGTAAATGTATAATTCTCTTGATGAACGAAAGACGAGTGAATGGAAGGGCCGAATGTAAGACGGGCCTGCGTGCCCAATTTGTGACCCTTTTAAAATAAAGTTGATTTGATTTGATTTTGATTTGATTTCCAATAACCTTGCGGGCTGTAGTAAACATGCTCCATTATTGTAAAGCCATATCACATATCTCTATAACAGCCACCCCAAGAGAGGCATATCTTTGAGTGGTGAGTTGGGCTCAAGGATGAGTCCTTTTCCACCAACAATCTGACTCTTCCTTCCACCACACACAACACAGGTGCCGCGCTTAGACGACCGCCCGTTTCTCACCTAGGTAATCATACCACCCTTAGTGGGGGTCTGTCTCTTACACCGAAAACAATACATATTGATATACTACAGATGTCTATATATTCACAACGAGGGCGCGCCCATACCAAAGCGGTTCTTGGCAGACATCAGGGCCGAGACTATGCGAGCATCGCGACTCTCCCAGTCGGGGGCATCGCCAGACGCCGCAATATTTTCAGCCGCCGCGGCTAGGACATCATCAGCAACGTTGCGGTTAGCTGTATCGCTATGAGCCGCATAAGCAATGTCGTGAGCCTTGCAGGCGCGGTCAAGAGTGTTGGTCCCCTCATAGCCTTGGGCTATCCGCTTATCTAGTTTAGTGAAAGGGTCGCAGTAGCTATATTTCCCCGTATTCTGGAACGATCCCCCTGGGACATTCTCAGAGCTGACGCCTTTAGGCAGCCTCATATGCATCTCAGGCAAAGGCAACCTATTCAGCGCTTTGTTGAGGAGCCCCATACCAACAATCTGGCTCTTCTTAGCCCCACAAACTTCACAGATGCCGCGCCTTGTTATCCGACAATTTTTCAACACATGTTAGCCACTACATTGTCCTTAACTCACTGAGTTAAATGATATCTCACACCAGCTAGTTAGGCTATTGTTGCCGACGCTCTTATAATACTTCATATCAACGCACATTACTACACTCGATTCCTAAGAATAATCTAATGTAGTTTTATTTACTTAATTACCATATATTTATTCCGGTTTGAAAATTGGAACTAATAAATTACACGAAGGTAACATGTCCGCCAATGCAAATCGACAGAAAACACTGTAGTCCCTCTCGAAAATCAACTCGGAATAACTCACGCGTCTTAGTTGTTTCACAACATTTGGTCTTCTCCCCCAAAGTTGTTTACCTCAACTGTTTTAATACTGGGTCTGAGTGACGTCACAAAACTGTCTAGACACTAGACAGCCTAGAATTTATTTTTCTCTCCTTTTCCAGACTGGATGGAAACAACCCGCCGTCTATTCCGCTGTCATCTGGGGACCTGTCCCGGTACTTCAAAAAGTTCCACCGGTCTGTAATCCAGAGAATTCTTGTCCCCACAACAAAAGATCTGGCCGAATTTTACCCAGTCAGTTTGTCTATCACATCAAAAGGAAGGCTGCTGCCTGCAGACTTAAGGCGCGACAGTCCTTCCTCGATCAACAACACATCAAAAAAATGCCGGCTTTTTGTAGACGTCTTTCTGTCATCGATCGACATTCCAAGATTTTATGTGACACATTCTCAACGAAAAGGTGCATGTCCTGGTCGGTCAGGAGCTCGAGTTGGACGTTCGTCTACACTGATGTAGTGGGCTGGGTCAAGCCTATACTCTGTTATGCAGGTGTCTCGGAACGCCTCGAAGACATCGGCCAGCAAGAGGACGTCTGTTTTCAGGTATAGGTCGTGCTAGTCTCCGAGTGTTTTGCAGCCGAGCTCCTGCCACACTTTCTGGGCGTGGGCGTAGTCGGCATCACTGATGCCTTCTCGGTTGAGCTTGCTGTAGAAGGCCTCTTTGGGTGGTAGGTAGTCTTCATTGCATCGCTCGGCACTGACGATATATTCGTAAGGGTATACACCCTTGCGGAGCAGGAGATGTGAGCCGACATGACTTAACGTGGCCCTGAACTTGCCCTCCAACACGGCCTAAGGGGTGTGTTTCTGTACATTGGCCTTGCATGCCCCATATCTACCAATTGATACATCACCATAACGTTCGAGATGCTCTAGGGCAGCTGGCTTGCCGCAACAGAATGGTGTCAGCTCGCTTAGATTCCCAACCAGGGTGTCTAGAGAACTGTTCAAGAATTAGAGACTATCAATAAACCGTAGCGGCCCGATTGTGAAGGAGGCGTACTTCTCCATGTTGTTTGGTATGCAGGTGATCGTTGCATCGCCCACCTGCTCCGAGAGAAAGAGAGAGAGGGGGAGAGAGAGAGGGAGAGAGAGAGAGAGAGTTGAGTGCACGCATGTTCTGTAATATGCCATTCCATATTTGTTGTGTATTTTCATCTTTCACATTATCATTTTTTCCATTTTTTCTCCATTTTCTCTACAATGTTTGATCATAATAGTAGGTTGGGGGATGGGGAGATGTGTGTGTGTGGGGGGATGTGTGTGTGTGTGGGTGGATTCGTGATGTGTGTGGGTGGGTTCAGGATGTGTGGGTGGGTGGGGTGGAATTGTGTGTGTGGGTCGGGGATTTGTGTGTGAGTACATGCGGGATGTATTGGTTGACGGGGAGATGTGTGTGTGGGTGGGGATGTGTGTTTGGCTAGGTGGTTGTGGGTTAGTGAGGAGGAGGATATGTGGGTGGATGATTGATGGTGGGTTGTGGGATGGGTGGGGGATATATGTGTGGGTAGGGAGATGTAGATGTGGGGATATGTGGTGGGTGGGAGACGTGTGCAGGTAGGGGTGGGTTTGGGGATGTGTGTGTGGATGAGGGATGTTTATGGGTGTGGGATGTTTGGGTGGATAGGTGGGGAGTGTGTGTGTGGGTGAGAGATGTGTCGTTCAATGTGTGTGGGGGATGTGTGTGGGTTGGAGAAGGGGTTCGTGATGGGTGTGGGTGATGAATTTGGGGATGTGTGGGTGGGTGGGTTATATGTCTGGCTTGGTGGGGGTGTGTGTGGCTAGATGGAGAATGTATGTGTGGGTAGTGAGGGTGATTGTAGTTTGAGGATGTGTGGATGGATAAGAGATGTGTGAGGAGATGTGTGTGTGTGTGGGTGAGGGATGAGTCTTTGGGATGTGTGTGGGTGTGGTTTTGTGTGGGAGGGGAGCTGGGAGTGAATAAAGGATGTGTGTGGGTGGAGGTGTGGTTGGGTGTGCGGGCTGGCGAAGGATGTGTGTGAGGGTGGGGGATGTGTGTTTAGATGGGTGGTTGGGGTGTGTGAGTGTGGGTGGGTAGATAGGAGATGTATGTGTTGATGAGTGGGTGAGGGATGTGTGGGTGTTAGTGGTTGAGGAATAAGTACGTGTGTCCAGGAATGTGTGAGGAGATGAGTGTATGGGTTGGGGATGTGTAAATGGGTTGTGCGTGGATGGGAGGTGTGTGTTTGTGAATGGGGGATGTGTTGGTGGGTGGGATGATTGTGAGGGATGGGTGGGGAGATTGTGCGTGGGTGGGGATGCGTGTGTATATGGGTAGGGGTGTGTGGTTAAGGGATGGGTGGGTGGAGGATGTGTGGTTGGGTAGAGGATGTGTTGGTGGGTGATTGTATATGAGTAAGGGTGTGTGGTTAAGGGATGTTTGGTTGGGGTATGGGTGGGTAGAGGAAGTGTCGGTGGGTAGAGGATATGAGAGTGGGTGAGTGTATGTAGGTTAGGAGATGGTGGGGGATGTTTGTAGGGGTGGGTTCGGGATCTGTGAGTGGGCTGGGGGAGATGGGAGATTATGTGAGTGGGTTCGGGGTGATATAAAAGCCCCATCTAACTAACCAACCAATATGACTTTATTTTTTTTTCCCAGTGGAAACAGCAGAGACTGTCAAGTACCATGTCATAGCAACTCAGAGTGAGGTAATGAATTTGTGGAGTTGTATGTGTCGGGATGGGATGTGTGAGTAGGTGGAGGATGTGTGTGGGTAGGGGTATTGTGATCGAGAGATGGTTGGTTGGGGTAGGTGGGTGTTGGTGCGTAGTGGAGGATGTATGCGTGAGTGAGTGTGTGTTGGTGGACGGCTAGGGAATGCGTGTGTGGGTGGGGAGAGGTGTGTGGTGTGTTGGTTGGGGATATTGTGTGGGTGAGGTATGTGTGTGTTTTGTGGTGTGTGAGTGGGGGTATGTGGGGTGGATGGGTAATTGGGGTGGATGGGTAAGAGTATCTGTGTGGGTGTGGGTGGGAATATTGTGTGGTATCTGGGTGGGGGATTTGTGTGTGTGTGGTGCGTGGGTTGGGAATATTGCGTGGTAGGGGGTGTATGTGATGTGCGGGAGGGGATTGGGTTAAGGCATGTGTGGGTGGGTGGTGGGATGTGTGTGAGTGGTTTGGGGATGTATGGGTGGTTAGGGAGATGTGTGTGTGTGTGGGGGGGGGGGGGACATGTCAGTTGGTGGGGATGTGTATGTATGGTTTGGGGATGTGTGAGTGGATGTGCGATGTGTGGGTTGGTGGGGGATTGTGCGTGGGTGGGGAATATGTGGTCGATGGAGATGAGGCTGGGGGATGGGTGCTTTGAGGTGTGGGTGGGGAGAGGATGTGTGGGTTAGGATGTGGATGAGCGTGGGATGTGTGGGTTAGTGGGGGAATGTTTGTGGGTGGCGAGTGTGTTTTTGTTGGGGAATCAGATGAGGGTAGTGTGTGTGTGGGTAGGGGATGTGCGCGAGGGGGATGGGTCGGTTGGTGGGGTATGTATGTGTCCCTGGTGTGCGGTGTGTGGGTAGGTGGGGGTGTGTGTGGGTGGGTGGAGGTGTGTATGTTTGTGGGGTGATGTATGAATAAGTGGGAGATGGGCCTCATAACATGGTAATAAACCTTTTATGATTACAACATTCATTTCACAATGTTTATTTTTCTTCCTATGTAAATGTATAATGCTCTTGATGAATGAAAGATTGGAAGGGCCGAATGTAAGACGGGCCTGCGCGTCCCATTTTTTCCAAATTGGATCATAAGAAATAAAAATAATACTGGGAGATTTTAATGCAAAAGTAGGAAAGGGGAAAATAGAAGATATAGTGGGGAACGAACGAACGAACGGACTTTATTTTCAAAGGGTAACAAATTGAACACGCAGGCCCGTCTTACATTCGGCCCTTCCAATCACTCATCTTTGGTTCATCAATAGTGCATAGGAAAAAACCATTGTCAAATAAATTTTGTAAACATAAACAATGCATATTACCATGTTATGAGACACATCCACCACTTACCCCTACATCACCAACTCACCCACACATCCCCCACCCAACCACACACACACACACTCCAGGCACACATACATTCCTCCACCCATCCACCACATCCCCACACCTACACATCTCCCCACCCACACACACCTACCACACATCCCATCCACCCACACCCCAAGCACACATACATTCCCCAACCCACACATTCCACATCCACCCACCTACACCTATCTCCCCACCCACTCACATATCCTCCACCCGTCCCATTACCCACCAACAATCACCCACCCACATATCCTCCTCCACGCACACACATCCAACCACCCAGCCAAACACACATCCCTCAACCACACATTCCCCACGCTAACCCACATCTCCCCGCCAACTCACATATTTCGCACCTAGCCACACACAAATTCAGCACACACCCACGTAATCTCCCATCTCCCCCAGCCCACTCACACATCCCGAGCCCACCCATACAAACATCCCCCACCATCTCCTAACCTTCATACACTTACCCACCCACATATCCTCTACCCACCTACACATCCTCCACCCACACGTCCTACACCTACCCATCCCCCAACCAAACATCCATTAACCACACAGCCTTACCCATATACAATCACCCACCCACACACTCCACCCAACCATTCCCCGGCCACACATCCCTTAACCATACATCCCTACCAATATACACACACATCCCCACCCACACACACACACACACATCTCCCCACTCTTACACACATCACTCACACACAGCCCCACCCACCAGCACATCCCCCATTCACAAACACACACCTCCCATCCACGTACACCTAACCAACACACACATTCCCGACCCATACATTCATCCCCTCGCACATCCCTCCACACATGTACTTATCCCTCAACCACTAACACCCCCACATCCCTCACCCACTCATCGACACATACATCTCCCATCTACCCTCCACACTCACACACCCAAACCACTGATCCAAACACACATCCCCATGACACACATCATTCACACACCCGCACACCCACACCCAACCACAACCCCACCCACCCACACAAACATCCTTTATCCACACCCATCTCCCCTCCAACACAACACCACACCCACACACATCCCCATGACACATCACTCACCCACACACACATCTCCCTACACATCTCCTAGCCACCATACATCCCCCACTTACAATCACCCTCACCACCCACACATATATCCTCCATCCATCCAGCCACACACACCCCACCCACTCAGACATATTCCCCACCCACATACACATCTCCACACCCATCACCCACACCCATAAAACACCAATACCCCAACCCACACACATCCCCTATAACCCCATACACACATTCACCCACACACACACACACACACACACACTCCCCACCCATCCCTAACATCCCACACCCACACACATCCCTCACCCACACACACATCCCCATACCCAAAACCACACCCACCTGCACACATCTTCCACCCACCACATATCCCCCACACATACAGACAAACAAACAGACACACACACTCATTCACCTTCATATCATTCTTTTTCTTTTCTGTCAGATGGACGTGTTGATTAACAAAAGGCTTAAAAAAGCTAAGATGAATGTGAGTATGCAATTTTGTATGACCACTTGTGTTTTTTCTTTCTTGTTTTCTTAATTTTTTTACGTCGATTTATTATACACCAACTGACTTGCATGCATTCTTTCTCTATACCTCCTCCCACCCTCCCTCTTGTAAGGATTCTATTCCTTTCTCACAACTTTTACGTCCCCGACGGCTTTGTCATGATAACAACGACTTCCTTCAAAAAGCCCAAGAAATGTTGGATTTCTTCCGCCTTCGAGGCTATCCTGAGAATGTTCTGTCTACGACTCTTCACCGCTGCCAGTCTATCAGTCGTGCCGAGGCTCTCTCCTCCAGGCCGAAACCATGTAACAATTGACATATTCTCTCACTTACCTACCATCCTCATAATATTGATGCCAAGACATCTATCCATTCTCCAGACAGACCCGGTCACTCGCGATGTCTTTTCAGAGGGCCCACTGGTGGCATATATATATATATAATATATATATATATATATAATATAGATATATATATATATATATCTATATATATATATATATATATATATATATATATATAATTGTTTCCTCAATTTTGGGGGCTATTAATTTTATTACTACAATTTTTAACATGCGTGCCCCTGGCTTAACAATGGAACGATTAAGTTTGTTTGTATGATCTATTTTAATTACTGTATTTTTACTCCTTTTGTCCCTCCCAGTTCTCGCTGGCGCTATTACAATGTTACTAACTGATCGAAACTTTAATACGTCTTTTTTCGATCCGGCAGGCGGGGGTGACCCAATTCTTTATCAACACCTGTTCTGATTTTTTGGTCACCCCGAAGTGTATATTTTAATTTTACCAGGTTTCGGTATTGTTTCGCATATTTTAGGTAATTATAGGATTAAGCCACCCTTTGGTACTTTAGGTATAATTTATGCAATAATTTCAATTGGTGTACTAGGCTTTATTGTCTGAGCACATCACATGTTTACTGTTGGGATAGATGTTGATACGCGGGCTTATTTTACAGCCGCTACGATAGTAATTGCTGTCCCAACGGGAATTAAAGTTTTTAGTTGGTTGATGACTATTTACGGGTTTAAACATAAACTAGATGCAGCTATATACTGAGTTTTAGGGTTTATTTTTTTATTCACTTTGGGGGGCTTAACAGGCATTGTCCTTTCAAATGCTTCTCTCGATATTATACTACATGACACATACTATGTAGTTGCTCATTTTCATTATGTGCTTTCAATGGGAGCTGTATTTGCTATCTTCGCCGGGTTTATTTTTTGATTTCCTGTTATAACAGGACTCGCTGTTAGTGACTTATTTGCAAAATGTCAGTTTTTTATCATGTTTGCTGGTGTAAATTTAACTTTTTTCCCTCAGCACTTTTTAGGCTTAGCTGGAATGTCCCGGCGGTATAGGGATTACCCAGATGCCTATTACGGCTGAAACCAGGTTTCCTCAATTGGCTCGTTAATTAGCGTTTTTGCCGTTTTTATATTTATCCTACTTGTGTGGGAAGCTTTACTCGTGCAACGCCCTTACATATTTTCGGAGACTGCTACTTATACTCGAGAGTGAGAAGCTAACTTGCCTCCTGACTTTCATGGTAATTTAGAAACATCAACCGCTACGGCTTCTTAGCTAAGTATAGTATTAAAAATACATAATGTTTACGACATTACAATCGGCAACGTGCTTAGTGTGACGATTATAATCATACTCGCTATTATTTTCTGTTAAAAACTTTAACGGTACTATCTTACCTTTTGCATCATGGGTCAATTAAAATTTTCCTAATCGTTTTTCACGAAATTGCAGGAGCTAATTACATGCTATTTTAGATTTTGAGAAGGTACGTGGTACTGTGCCTTTACACGTGTAACTAGGAGTGATAGGCCTATCAACTGTACAGATATCTTGATGTGCATGAAAAATATGTAGTATATTTTCGGACTGCAAAATTAAGTTTGCAGGTTTTTAAAAATCAATATTTTATTTTAACGGGAAATTCCCATTACTGGTGTAATGTCACCGCCTCCTTCACATAAAAAAAGGGCTGCAATTCCAGCCCAAAAGGAAACATTGAGGTCGAGCAGGACCGAGAATCTAGAAACCCTT
>JACEFZ010002780.1:0-18537 GCA_014155875.1 Cepaea nemoralis | reverse complement strand
TAAAGTTTGAGAAGATAGTTCTTTTTTATTGAATTTGAGATTTCAATGCATCATATATGGTATGTTGTAGTATTTTTTTATTGACTTGGTTTTGTAGAATGATTGCCAATTGATTTTATGATTTGACTTCTTGAGTTTTCTTAAATAGATAAATAAGTTAGTTATTGTTAGTCCATAAAAGAGACTAACAATATATAGGATGTATGTTATATGATTTTAAAATATGTTTTTCTTTGAATGAGTTAATACCTTTAATTGATATGAGGGAAACATAAATGATGTATAAAAACTTGGGGGAGGGGGGGGGGGGGGGGGGTTATGATGTCCTGTTGTGATTTTTATTTCGCTTCACTCATAATTCAACTGAATTGTCTTGTATTGTGAATGATAATTACCTTGTTTATATATGTTAGAAATTAGTAAAGTTAAGTTTAAATTATTAACAGTTATGATGTTGGCTAGAATAAAGAAAATACATGGGGCTTTATTTAGGACCCTTCGTTCAGAAAAGAGTTAATAAACTACTGAGAACTAGTAGAGAGACACATTCTCTTCCTGAATAATAAGCACACCCTGTGGTGGGATTGCTGTGATAGTCAGCGTTGATAAATCAATGATATAAGGGCTGCAAAGTTGTGGAAACATATGCCATACGGGGTTACTACACAAGTAAAAGGGTTATGGGGAATTTAAGTGAGCATTAATTGAAGATATATGGATTGGACGCCATATTGGGAAGAAAGATGCTCAAGTCGTGACGTAGTTTGATGTTAGGCAGTCAGTAAACATCTGGGACTTGAGGAGTTTTATTTCACATTGATGACCACTACAACAATCTTATTACAATTCCATAATATTGGTGACCTCTCTCCTCCAGTCCCAGATGTTTACTGACTGCCCTAACAACAAACTACGTCACGACTTGAGCATCTTCTTCCCATTCCATCCTGATGCTCAAGCGTGCTGTAGCTTTGCCCACCTAACTTATCCATTCTGCTACACTAAGTCATTTAAAAGCATAAGGGAAAAGATGCAGACGGACCTAGTGGTAAACATCCATTCTTCTGTGATCTTCTTAAAAACATACGACACAATTTATCTTCTTCTAGATAGTTCTGTCAGTCTAGTAATACTTTAAACAGCTGTAGATTTCACCATGTAATCAAATGACTATCATCTTAATTGGGAGACCCTTTCTCGAAACTAGATTGTAGGCTTGCCGAAAGTAAACAAAAAAGATAGCAATTGCTTGTTTCCTGTATTACAACTTATAATGGGTTCTTTGTGTTAACAAGACAAGTCATCGTCAGTTCTAGCATACAACATATCTGTTCATGGCACCTAATTCATGTACATTCTAGCAACTTCTGAAGACTTCCCAGCTTTAGGGAGTTTTTAATGTTTCTATGTTTTATTCATTAATCTATAATCATTTTTTTTCCAAAAGAACCTAAATGACTTTATATTTCGTTTTGCATTTTGTCTGGTGCTGGAGGCTTTCTGTGTTTTAATTAATTTATAGTTTGCTTTCCACACAGGCATGAAGGGTATAATCAAGTTTGATGGTGCAACTTCTGAAGAATTTGAAATCAAGAGTGGAGTTAAGCAAGGTTGTGTACTAGCTCCCACCCTCTTTGGAATATACTTTTCACTTCTACTGAAATATGCATTTCATGATCAGGATGGTGGTATATACATTCAGATGGCGGCCTCTACAATGCTCAGAGATTGAAGGCTAAGACCAAAATTAGGAGGGTACTGATCAGAGAGTTGCTTTTTGCAGATGATGCTGCAGTTACGACCCACTCTGAGGAAGAATTGCAATGTCTACTATCTGCATTCTCCAATGCTTGTTCTGAATTTGGTTTAACAATTAGCAAAAAGAAGACACAGATTATGTCACAAGGTGCACATGGGGTACCATCAATCTTTATTGATGACGCCGAACTAGAGATAGTAGACCATTTTACATATCTAGGATCAGTGGTAAATAGCAAATTATCCCTAGATCAGGAAATCAACATCCGGATTGGTAAGGCAGCAACAACAATGAACAGGTTAAGAAAAAGAGTCTGGGAGAACAGGAAGCTTACTGCCAAAACAAAAGTCCTTGTCTATCAAGCCTGTGTCCTTAGTACTCTTCTCTATGGCAGTGAAACCTGGACAACTTACTCACACCAAGAGAACAACTTAAACAGCTTTCATATGCGGTGTCTGCGAAGAATTCTTGGTATTAAGTGGCAAGACAAAATCACAAATACTGAAGTATTGGAAAGATCAGGTTGTGTGACAGTTTATTCCATGCTCAGTCTTCGTAGACTTAGATGGATAGGACATCTTAGGAGGATGGATGATGGTAGAATACCAAAGGATATCTTTTTTGGTGAATTACAGATGGGTAAGAGATCTCAGGGTCGGCCTCTACTACGATACAAAGATGTGTGTAAGCGGGACATGATTGATACAGGCATTGATAATGCACATTGGGAGCAAGTCGCCGCTGAACGTGTTGCATGGAGGGCAAATATCAGAAATGGAATAAAGTCAAAGGAGAAAATTATTGCAGAAAAGTCACACACCAAGCGTTTGAGACGTAAGATGGTGCATGATGGTGGAAATGACCACGTGTTCACATGCACCCACTGTGAACGGACATTTACAGCGCAAATTGGCCTTATCAGTCACACTCGCTACCACCATAGTTAAAAGTTATTATGCCTTTTTAAAGCACAAACTATCGTCTGTCAAGACGGCAAGGTGCCAATGAATGAGTTTGCTTTAATTCATTTATTATAAAGTCCGTTTCAAATATAAAATGATTTATAGTGTTTGCTTTTCCATGACTTCTCAAATATCTCAGTCATGTTCGGTTTAAAATTAATTTATTACGTCTATACTGTGTGGTCAGTCCGTTTATACTTCTTAGTTTTTCTACGAGCAGTATGAAGATCCCCTGCCGGCTTGCTAGGCCAGTCGCAGGTTTAGGACAAAAATCTGACCATAGGGAGTCCATCCCCTATGGGACTAAAGTGGGGGTTAAAGCAGCAATAGATTTTATTAGAATGCAGCAAGTCAAATGGTTTGGCCATGCAAGTAGGTTACCAGTCAACAGCATACCACAACAAGCAATGATGTACAGACCAGATGGAAACAGAGGAAGAGGCCGACCACGTAAACGTTGGACGGAGGGAATAGCAGAATCCATGGGAATGTCGATATACGAAGCCCATAACCGGGCACTCTCACGGAGTTTATACTTCACCTCGACACCGCAAGGTACAAGAGGAACACGATGAGATGAGATGAGATGAGATACTGTGTGGTAAAGGAAAGACTCCGTCTCATTCTGATCTTCTGTATTATATAATACTGCAATCTGTCGGCATTAGTTGTGGAGTGTCTTCATCTGTTACCAGAAAGAGTAGTGGCCATGGTCTTTGCTTTATGTCCATCTGTATTCTTTTCACGGATGTTGACAAAATATGGCTTGAAAATTCGCTACATTATAGACAAATGCAGAAAACAACACAGCAGCGTTTTCTCCAAAGTCTGTGTAAATAAACAAAAATTACTTTAAAACAAATAAATAAGCAAGCTAACAGACAGGGCAACTAAGAACACGAAACAAGAATGGGCTGCACTGTTTCGCCAAACCCGTGGTGCAGTGCACCCGATTTCGACAAGAATGTTCCCGCTTTTGCTATCCCTAGCCTTTGACTATCCACAGTCTACCTACAAGGCAGCAGGTTTGTCTGTCTTCCACTTCGTCCGGTTCTTATCCCCTGACCTGTCCGACATAAGCTGCCCTACCGTTGGTATGGCTCTTGGGGTCATTGGCACACACGCACAGGCTCGTCTATCACTCTTAAGATGGAGACAGGACAGGGGGACCGCTGCTATGTTATCCTCGTGGTTAAGTTCGATGCATTGCACACGCTTGCTTCACAAATCTTCATCGTTTGCGCCGGATGATCGGGAATTCGCTTTGCACACAACCCAACTTCCAGCATTGCATTGTGTAGTACGTCGGAAAGAATATTTGTAACTACACGTGAACAAGCGGATGTCACAAAACCTCCTTGAAAGAGTCTCATCTTATCTCATCTCATCATGTTCATCTTGTCCCTTGCGGTGTCGAGGTGAAGTATAAACAGCGGGAGAGTGCCCGCTTATGGGTCTCATGTATCGATATTCCCATGGATTCTGTTATTCCCTGCGTCCATCGTTTACGTGGTCGGCTTCGTCCTATGTTTCCCACTGGTCTGTACATCATTGCTTGTTGTGGTATACTGTTAGTTGGTAACCTACTTGCGTGGCCAAACCATTTAACGTGCTGCTTTCTAATAAAATCTAATGCAGCTATAACCCCAACTTTAGTCCTGATTTCTTCATTTCTGATCTTATCTCTTCTTGATACATTGAGTAATCTTCTCAGGAATCTCATTTCTGTTGTTGTGATTTTTCTTTTCTCTTTTTCTGTAATTATCCAGGTTTGGCTTTGGTAACATAGAGTTGGTGGGAAGATTGTGTTGCAAAGTGCATTTTTTGTAGTTATTGATACATGTTTGTTCTTTAGTACTGGTGCCACTTGTCCAATGTGTGGGTTTGCCTCATTACATCTATTTTTGATCACGTGTTCCGATTTGCCATTTGATGATATTATACTTCCTAGGTGCTTGAAACTCTTTGCATGTTCCAAGGGATGTTCGTTTAGGTGAATCGTTGTTGCTTTTTTCTTGTGCAAGGTGTGGACTGCGCCTGGCCCTGCAGCCAGGCTAGCCTCTCCTAGGAGGGGTAAAAAGTGAAAAATTAGTAGCCTGCCGATGACCAGCAGACTACACAAGTCAGCCCCACCTCCACGTGGTGCAGACTGGGAAACCATGACCGCGAGGTCATGGGCTAACGGGGATATGGCTCACCATTGGGGATAGACTCCCTATGGTCAGTTTTTTGTCCTAAACCTGCGACTGGCCTAGGAAGCCGACAGGGGATCTTCATACTGCTCGTAGAAAAACCTTGAGAGAGTATACACTTCAAATCCCTTCACTGTCATTTCATTAAAATAAAGGTAATCTCTCGTCTTTCTGCACATCAGAGGACACATATAAATCAGAGGGGGTTGGTTGGAGCTCCAGAAGGCCTTGCTAGGGTTGGTTGAGGCTCCAAGAGGCCTTACTGGGGTTGGTTGGGGTTCAAGGTGGCCTCGATACGGGGGACTATATTATATTGCTGCATCGCTTCATGGCGAAGATGAAGTCATCTACATCGTGAAAGGTATGTGTAGCATAGACTTGGCGCTGGAGTTGTTTTATAAGAAGAGGCACAACCTGTTTATTTGTATACACTATATAAGCAGAATGAAACTGTTATACAACCTTTACCATTTTGATTGGGTCTTCCTCTCTGGTCACTTTCAGCTTCTCTCTTGTCATTCTCTACAATACGTGGACACATATGTCTACAGGGGCACTACTACCAGGTGGTAGGCGCTGTGGTTAGCGGTATTAAGTACAATCCATACTTGTGGTCAGTTCGATACGCACACGCGATAAGCTTATATATATATACCCAACGAATTAGTTGACATATCCGTTTTAGAATAAGCAGCTTGGACTGTCACTGGGGTGCTACCTGCCGGCTATTCAATCATAAAGCTGCAGTAAGGCTTTCTAAAGACATTGCAGGAAATTTAAAAGAAAAGAAAAGAAAATTGTTTCCGAATCATTTTTCTACTATGGGTATGTGAAGGTATAGGATTATCACATTGTTAAGCCTGAAAGCACGAAGGAGTAGGGGGCAAGTCCTTCCATCACTTAGTAGGCGATGAGCTCAGACTCTGAAACTGTGTCCGACCTTGTTCATGATATTATCAGCTCATTTCCCTGTCAACCTCGCATTGCTGCGTTTAACCTCATGTTATCCCACGCGTAAAACTGCTTAACTTCTTTATCAGCCGTAGTCTTGAAGTGCACACCTGGGAGGGCTCGTCAAGATGTGGCTATGACAAAGAGTGGTCTTGCTTTTCATTCGCAAGCACTGTAGTCTTCTCTCTCACAAGTGCTGTAGCCTTCTCCCTCACATTTGCTGTAGCCGTATCACTCACAATTACTGTAGCCTTCTCACTCGTAAGTGCTGTATCTTTATCTCTTTCCAGTGCTTTAGCCTTCTCTCTCGCAAGTGCTGTAGCCTTCTCTCTAGCGAGTGCTTTAGCCTTCTCTCTCGCAAGTGCTGTAGCCTTCTCTCTAGCGAGTGCTTTAGCCTTCTCTCTCGCAAGTGCTGTAGCCTTCTCTCTAGCGAGTGCTGTAGCCTTCTTCTCCTCGCAAGTGCTGTAGCCTTCTCTCTAGCGAGTGCTTTAGCCTTCTCTCTCGCAAGTGCTGTAGCCTTCTCTCTAGCGAGTGTTTTAGCCTTCTCTCTCGCAAGTGCTGTAGCCTTCTCTCTAGCGAGTGCTTTAGCCTTCTCTCTCGCAAGTGCTGTAGCTTGCTTTGTCGAGGACGTCAACAAACACTGGAAGTAGAACTTGCAAGCTATCAAAATAGTCATTGCGGTTAGAGCCTTCGCCAGCATACAGATACACCTAGGCATCACTTACGTAGGAAACAGAAAATCGTCGATACTATCACAGTACATGATATTTCGCTTCACAATGCCCGCCACCCACCTCCTACGTATAATAATACATTCATACTCACAAACACACACAACACACTCCTGCGCTAAAGCTGCTAGTTGAACACATGTAAATCAATTTTCAACATTAGTGATGTATTAGTCGAGCACCTCATGGACAACTGGAGTCGGAATAAACACGCAGACTATGACTAAGAGTGAATTGACTAAGACCCTGTACGAAGGAACACGTACTAAGGGAACGGTCACCCGTGGAATGACAAGGTAAGCATTCCTATGTATTTTTATTTTTATTGTTTCCGTTGATAAAGATTTGGGTGTTTTTCCATTGATCGAGCTTCTTGTTTTATTTTCTGTATGTACGAAGGGCTTCAAATTAAATCCTTAAATGATTCAGTGCCAAACAAACAAGTAGGTTTGGACGAAACGTGGCACACGATAACAGGAACAAGTATTCTAATGTACATTTTTTATTCCCTTAGCATGAAAATTGCGGAAGATACCGAGAAATGAAATAAATAACACGACCACGATACCCTTCTGTCCAACTGGGATTAAACCAAATGGGAAGTGACATTTGGCGATATACTATCCTTCGGCAGTGAATCAGTTACATGTGCGATAGAAATTAAAATAACCATGCCATTGTCTTGAAACTTGTCGATATTGTTGCTAAGAATGTCAACAGTTTTAGCACGTGACATCACGGTGCAGACGAATACTGTGACGTCATAATAACAAATTAAAATGGCCGCCCCACTTTTAAGATGCACCAAAGAGGAGCAGCGTTCTATTATTCTTTTCTTGTTTTAACCAGTGAGGGGATGAAATCAATAGACATTCATCGGCAAACGAAAGTCCAGTATGGTGATACATGCCTTCAGTCCAGCAAGTGTAAGGGTGGAGTAGGAAGTTGCTAAGCATCGTGACTTCTGAGACTGACTGTTCACGACCTCAGAAAATTTGTTTCTATACGAATCCAAGCACTGGAGGTCTTGCATTGAATACAGTGGTGACCACATCGAAAAAATAATACCTTTGTTCTTTACCTTTTTTCAAAATATATTCACTAATGAATAAAAAACAAACACATTTAAGGTTTTCATATGTAGCGCCCTCTTATTATATTATGGCTGTTGTTATTGATAACGACATGGGTAGACACGTTCGTCTCTATCTGTATGGTCCATTGGTCAAGCTTCTTGTCTTGTTTTCTGTTTTCATCAGACCCCAGTAACAGATGGGCAGCATCCCACCCATGTTTATATATCTGACAAGCAGCGCGTTGATCAATCTATCTTCATCAATAGTTCAACAATCATAGCCTCGGTGTGCAGCTGGCGGGCTGCAACACCCTTTTGCATTGGGAGTACATTAATCTCGTCGAGGCGCTTACGGATCGAATCTTTAGCCTTGTAATGAAAGATTACGACACACCGTGTTGAGTTGAGTTGAGTTGAGTCCAAAACTGTTATCATTGCACTCGGGGCATTTCCATAAGCGCGAAGTCATCATCTTAAACAGCCAGCGTAGAGTTCCAATACTAACGGCGCCCGTTGCAATATGATTATATGTCCGTCTTGCTTCACCTCTGAGTGACGACTGTCTACCAGATCATCTGACCACCCCGTACATCCTCATTCTCTCAAGACCGTGACTGAGATGGTAGTTTAGCAGTCTCAGGTGGTAATTTAGCAGTCTGGGGTGGTAATTTAGCGGTCTGAGGTGTTAATTTAGCAGTATGAGGTAGTAGTTTAGCAGTCTCAGGTGGAATTTAGCAGTCTGAGGTGGTAATTTAGCAGTCTGAGGTGGTAATCTAGCATTCTGATGTGGTAATCTAGCAGTCTGATATGGTAATCTAGTATAGGGACAGCAAGCAACCACCCAAGCAGTGGATTTGGTCTATAGAGGACTAAGAGTTTACCTAGTGCTGGGCGAGTCTACTCAAAATTGCATAACATCTAGGAGGAAAATTTGGGTCTCAGTGCGCATTACTCTCTTTGGACAACAATCGCCTTCAAATCAATATCTTATTTATGGCTGACTCAGCCACAGGATTATTAATCTGTGTCACGGATGGACATGAACCGATTCACTACCAAAATAAACAGTAGGGTTATACCAAACATGGTACACAATCGAATGAATAGGTACTATAATGTCAATTTACGTTCACTGCGCGTTGAAATTGGGGAAGATACCACGAAACAAACCAAATAACAAGATGACTCTAGTATGCCGATATATTGTCCCTCTGTTCAAATGGGAGGTGACATTTGAAGTTATATAATTCATCCGCACAGTATCAATTAATACAACTCCTCTTCTGAGGTTAAACGGGGTAGAAGGTAAAGGTATAATATGGGCACATAAGCAATGATGCGTTGTGTTGGAAAGAGTGGATGTAATCATAAAGGCAACGGAAGCACTCCAAACCAGAAACATTTTGTTGGATCGGCTTCTGCCAATATGGCTATTGTTGCATTCCAAGACCTTCCACCCGCCGCAAGACGATCTATCGAAGCTGTGTAACACACTGGGCTAGGATGACGTGGACTGGACCTTGGTTGCAACACCTTGTCAAGATAAACATACATGTAGTGTATTCGGTGTCTCGTTGGTCATGCGTTGAAGTACACTTGTTCCTGCCGCTTGGCATTATCGTCATTTGGAAGTGATAGGTTCGAATCCCGGTCGATAACTATAGTTGCAATTTACATGTTGTCTAGGGCGCTCTCCATTCTGTACTTCTGCCTTCTTCTTCTATGTGCGCCAAACAATACAAGTTTGTTTATTTATGAACTGTCTTAGTGGCCTCAAACGGTTCATCAATTGATATTTATGTGTAATAGTTGTCGAGATAATGTTGTTAACTCGAGGCGTGTTCACTTTCGGTGCTTAATGTACAGATTACCTCTCAAAAAGAAAACCAAAAACGTTGACGAGCTTCTGCCCAAGTCATTCCTGGAGAGTGAGCCAAGTCAGTCAAGAAGAGTGAGCCAAGTCAGTCCTGGAGAGTGAGCCAAGTCAGTCCTGAGAAGTGAGCCAAGTCAGTCCTGAGAAGTGAGCCAAGTCAGTCTTGGAGAGTGAGCCAAGTCAGTCCTGAGAAGTGGGCCAAGTCAGTCCTGAGAAGTGAGCCAAGTCAGTCTTGGAGAGTGAGCCAAGTCAGTCCTGAGAAGTGAGCCAAGTCAGTCCTGAGAAGTGAGCCAAGTCAGTCCTGAGAAGTGAGCCAAGTCAGTCCTGAGAAGTGAGCCAAGTCAGTCCTGAGAAGTGAGCCGAATGTTCCCGAATTAAGTTCACAGCAGAAACGACTGGTTTCTGTACACAATAAATATCTAAGTCTTCCCACAGAGTATTTGTTGATGTATGATGCAGTACATGAACAGAGCGCCCGGAATTTACACATCTTCCAACTGAGTCATGATCAGCCCCATCAGACCCTTCCTAACTCCAGCCATGTTTCTTTCCTCCATCAACTGTAACACCTCGAAGCTGATTCAACTGAAAGTTATAGTCTTGCAAAATTGTTTGCACTTCCACGAAAATGTCTTTCCCAGTTGTTGTTCCATGCATGCTGCAAACGGACGCCAACTCTTCCGTTATTTGAAAGTCCAAATTGACACGAGTAATGAACACGAGAAGTTGTGATGTACTCGAGAGGTCGGTAGGCTCATCCAGCGCCAGAGAATACCACAACAAGTTCCTAGCTTTCTAGCGTATCTGTAGCACTATGTTCTCTCCAATTTTTTCTGTTCTCCGCACAACTGAACTTGCCGAAAGGCTAATAGTTCCAAACAAATCGTCTTTCTCAGGACACAAGTCATTTGCTGATTCGATCGTACACTCTTTGATGAAGTTGCCATCAGTAAACGGTTTTCCTCGCTCTGCCATCTTATGCACTGTTTTGTAACTTGTACGAGTGACAGATTCATTTTCAGCAAATTTTCTCGTGAAGAGATTTCTTTGTGTTTCAAAACCACGTTTAATGGTCTCATATTTCCCAGAACGTAACTTTCCACAAAATTTTTAATATGTTGATAGATGTTTTCTTTCGTAGTGACACTGAAGATTGTACTCTTTCAAAACGGCAACGCTTCCGCTGCATATTACGCAACTGGTTTTCTGGTCCTTTGTGTCTACAAAGAAGTAGTACTTTACTCCTCATTCTTCATTGAAAAATCGACACTCGGCGTCCACTTTTCTATTCCTAGTCGGCATAATTAAGGGTGGAGTACACGGGATCTGAAAAGGAAAAAAAAAAGACATTAAATTAGAAACATAATTAAAATCCTATTGAAACACACGAAAAACAGAGGACTAGGGGTCACTGGTGAATCTACAGCTTATCAAAGGTGCATATACAGTTTATAGGTACCTTTGTGTAATCGCACAGAGATGATGGAGATAATAGCACAACGCCTACTGCTCATGGGCCGAAGAAGAAGAGAGGAATAAGAAGACAAAGAGAATTTCATTATATCTCTATGGCTAACAAGAAAAGAAAAGATATAGAAATATCAGGGAATCAGAATAATGCAATTGAAAAGATACAACATCTAATTAATAATGCTAATGCCCTAATAAATACAATTCATGATTAGACGCAATGACAAAATAGGCATCCCCATGAATAAACATACACATGATCATCCCTCACAGTACAAGTGATCTTCCATCACAGCATGGGTAGTCATCCAACACAGTACCAGTGATCTTCCATCACAGCATGGGTAGTCATCCAACACAGTACCAGTGATCTACCATCACAGCACGGGTAGTCATCCAACACAGTACTAGTGATCTTCCATCACAGCATGGGTAGTCATCCAACACAGTACCAGTGATCTTCCATCACAGCATGGGTAGTCATCCAACCCCGACTGTAACTGTAGTCTGATACACAACACCAGGAATTATTAGACAACAAGATGGAACAAAGGTCATTCATTCAGTGGCATGTCCTTTGCAGAACCTCACTCCCATAACAACCTTCCGGAAAAACGTCTCGATTATAAGCAAGATGTCCCGCTTCAGATACACCCATCTGGAGATCGTCCGCCACATCCTGCATCCATTTTCTCTTTGGCCTTCCTCTTCCTTTCTTCCCAGGAATATACCCCTCCATTATTGTTCTCGGATACAGACATAGCTATTCTATTCCTATATTCCTATTTAAACTATGAAGGTTCATTCAAAACTCCCCCCACAGCAGATAACTGTCAATCCAGAATCCAGATCCTCTTGGATCTTTTGGATCTTCACAGGGCCTGTCTGCCCTCTCAATTGCGGTCTGGAAAAACAGTGGCCACGCTCGGCCGTGCCTGGGGCACGTTCGCTCATCTGCTTGGTAGTGGCTCAGATGGATGAGTTCAAACCCTCTGCTGAAAATTAGACATCAGCATCTCTTTGGCCTCAGTTGTTCTCAAGGCCAAGGAGGCGGGTAAATGGCGTGACTGGGCTCTTATAGGCACGCCAATACAACATCCCAGCATCCTGTGCTTTTTTTTTTACCAGGGTATCATGGGATGTGCTACAACATACTCTTGTAGAGCCGTGGCAGGCGGTTTCATTTGGTAATAGAATGTATCTCATAATAAGGTTTCAAAATATATAAATAGGGCCGCTTAAATAAACTGCCTAGAGCAGCCAGGAGGTCTCCGCACGTGTGAAGATCTCCTGTTATTCTAAACATAATATTTACTTTTAAATTGTGTCACAACGTCTCATGTTTCATACGTTATATCAAGCAAGCTCGAATAAAATGATATCGAGGGCCGGATCCGGCCGGCTGGCCGTAGTTTTGTAACCCCTGGTCTAAGGCGATAGCACTGATAATTGATAGACTTTAACCAGAACATGGAGATCTTTGAAGAAGGTTGGTTAATGCTTACCATTGTGGTATGGCACATGATGATTGTGTTGATGGTGATTATGGTATAGATGTTATACGTTTTAGTTTAGTTGTAATGTCTAATGTACTAATTATCCAGGCGCATACCAGTAATGTTACGGGTATGGTAATGAAACAAACAATTGTGAGTTTACATGTTGTAAGGGTATACTATTACTATAGCCTTTGTCCCCATACCGTCGTCAGGAGGGATCATGCTAGATGGGCGGCATATCAGTATCAAGTGCCCTGCAGCTGGCGTAGGCGTTCATGGCTCTCCACAGATCTCGGTCTCTGGTATTCTGGATCAACTCTGCCGATCATATGCCTTCATGCCACCGTCTCAATCCGTCCAGCATTTTTTCTCTTGGTCTGCCTCTGCCTCTCTTCCCCTCGATCTTTCCAGTTGTCACAATGTTCTCCAATGCCTCTCTTCTTATCACATGACCAAAGAAAGCTGTTTGTATCTTTCTTATTGTTGTATATAGTGTTCTAGTTTCATTAGCCTCTTTCGGGCAATCATTGTTAGTTGCTCTGACAGTCCAAGGAATTCGCAACATTCGTCTTAAAAAACCACATATCTGTTGCTTCTACGTTCTTCCTAATTTGTTCATTTACATAACAAGATTCGCTGCCATACAGCAAAACTGGTTCTATGTAGCATTTCAGCACTCTTTTTCTTACATTCATTGATAGCGACTTATTGCATAAGATACTCTTCATTTTCTGAAATGCGGCTTTTGCTTGCCCTATTCTGCTCTTAGTGTCTGTTGTACATCTTCCAACTGATGTTATAAATGCCCCTAGGTATTTAACATTATCCACTTGGTTAAGAATTTTCCCTTCTATTTCTATGTCACATTTTGGCGTCACCATTTCTTTGATGTCACTATTGTTACTGTTTTCTTGATATTCAAGGAGACTCCTTTCTGTGCACTCTCTGTTACTACAATGTGCAACAATCGTTGTAGGTCTGTTGCATTTTCCGCCACCAATACTGTGTCATCTGCATAGCGTATATTGTTTAAATTATAACCTTCGATTAGTAGCTTCTTTTTGATCTCTCTTCTTTTTACTTCACTATAGAGGGAGAAGAGATTCGGTGACAAAAAAACACCCGTGTCGTACTCCTAGCTTTATCTGTTCGTAACTACCCTCTTTACTTCCTATTTTAATAGCTGTTACTTGGTTCCAGTAAATATTCTTTATTATTCTTAAATCTTTCCAATCAATTTTTATATCTTTTTAATCAGTTCATCATGTTTTACTTTATCAAATGCCTTAGTATAATCTATTAAACACACATATATGTCTTTCTGTGCCTCTATTGACCTTTCTATTCATCATCATCATCATCATCATCATCATCATCATCATCATCATCATCATCATCATCATCATCATCATCATCATCATCATCATCAACTTCCACTCTGCCGTCAAGCGTCGTGGGGAGGAATAATTTGCGCTGCAGCGCCCAGTGGGCGGCACTTGATAAAGTCATTCCGTGTGGTTGTACAATGACTTTGATGTCGTCAATCCATTTTCTTCTTTGACGTCCTCTTGGTCTCGTCGCAGATGATCTTTGATGTAAGGCCAGTGATGTAGTGACCTTTCTATCAGTGTTCGTAATATATATATATGTATATATATATATATATATATTATATATATATATATATATATATATATATATATATATATATATATATATATATATACACACACACACACACACAGCTAAACACAAGTCTAGCCCCAGGATTAATATTATTAACACTCACGATCCTGGAAAGTGCTTTGAATTTTAACAGCAACTTGAAGACGCTTTCAATGATACATCAGAAAATTGTATAATAAATGATAAATGGAGTAAACTTAAGGAAACTATTTATAAAACAGCGGTAGGGGTTTACGGCACTGTGGATCATAAGAGGCAGGACTGGTTTGCGGCAAACAGCCAGATACTGCAGCCCTTAATTGATAAAAAGAAGATAGCTCTCCTAAGAAACAAGGAAAGACCAACGCGTAACACTCTGAGTGAGCTGAAGCAAGCAAGGAAGGATGCACAAAAGGCTGCCAGGCAGTGTGCGAATGACTATTGGATCAAGTTATGTGAGTCCATTCAAATCGCAAGTGATAAGGGAAACATCAGAAGCATGTATAAAAGGGATAAAGAAAGCCTGTGGTCCAATTATCAAAAGAAATGCACCGCTGAAAACCTTGACTGGAGAAATCATCACTGATAAGAAACAGCAGATGGATAGATGGGTCGAGCACTATTTAGAGCTTTACTCAAGTGAGACCAAGATAGCGGATGATGCCCTCAAAGCCAACTCTTGACCACCTGGACACACTTCCCACTATGCTGGCGAGAAGGACAAGTCCCACAGGATTTCAAAGATTGAAACATCATAACACTGTACAAGAACAAGGGAGATCGGAGCGACTGTAACAACTATAGGGGTATCTCACTTCTGTGTATTGTTGGGAAAGTATTTGCCAGAATTGTCCTGCGCAGACTTCAAGTACTGGGAGATCAAGTCTACCCCGAATCACAGTGCGGCTTCCGTCAGAACCGGTCTACCATTGATATGATATTCTCATTGCGACAGATGCAAGAAAAATGCCGGGAACAAAATCAGCCACTGTTTATTGCCTTCATCGACCTCACAAAGGCATTCGATTTGGTCAGTCGTGAGGGTCTGTTCAAAGCACTAAAGAAGATTGGCTGCCCACCAACTCTTCTGTCCATTGTGGAATCATTCCACACAGGCATGAAGGGTATAATCAAGTTTGATGGCTCAACTTCAGAAGAGTTTGAAATCAAGAGTGGAATTAAGCAAGGTTGTGTACCAACCCCCACCCTCTTTGGGATATACTTTTCACTTCTACTGAAATATGCCTTTTATGATCAGGATGACGGTATATACATTCACTCACGCTCACATGGTGGCCTCTATAATGCTCAGAGATTGAAGGCCAAGATCAAAATTAGCAGGGTACTAATCAGAGAATGGCTTTTTGCGGATGATGCTGCGATTACGACCCACTCTGAGGAAGAATTACAACATCTACTATCTGCATTCTCCAATGCTTGTTCTGAATTTGGTTTAACAATTAACAAAAAGAAGACACAGATTATGTCACAAGGTGCACATGGTGTACCAACAATCTTTATTGACGACGCCGAACTGGAGATAGTAGACCATTTTACATATCTAGGATCAGAGGTAAATAGCAAATTATCCCTAGATCAGGAAATCAACATCAGGATTGGCAAGGCAGCAACAACAATGAACATGTTAGCTCAAAGAGTCTGGGAGAACAGGAAGCTTACTGCCAAAACAAAAGTCCTCGTCTACCAAGCCTGTGTCCTTAGTACTCTTCTTTATGGCAGTGAAACCTGGACAACTTTCTCACGCCAAGAGAAACGTTTAAACAGCTTTCATATGCGGTGTCTGTGAAGAATACTTGGTATTAAGTGGCAAGACAAAATCACAAATACTGAAGTATTGGACAGATCAGGTTGTGTGACGGTGTATTCCATGCTCAGTCTTCGTAGACTTAGATGGATAGGACATGTTAGGAGGACTGATGATGGTAGAATACCAAAGGACATCTTTTTTGGTGAATTACAGACGGGTAGGAGATCTCAGGGTCGGCCTCTACTACGATACAAAGATGTGTGTAAGCGGGACATGATTGATACAGGCATTGATAATGCACATTGGGAACACGTCGCCGCTGAACGCGTTGCTTGGAGGGCAATTATCAGAAATGGAATAAAGACAAAGGAGAAAATGATTGCAGATAAAGCACACACAGAGCGTGAGAGACGTAAGATGGTGCAAAATGGTGGAAATGACCATGTTTTCACATGCACCTACTGTGGGCAAACATTTGCAGCAAGAATTGGCCTTACCAGCCACACTCGCCACCGCCATGGGTCGTAGTTATTAAGCCTTTTTGAAGCACAATGTACCAAACTATCGTCTGTCAAGACGGAAAGGTGCCAATGTAATATATATATATATATATATATATATATATATATATATATATATATATATATATATATATATATATATATATATATATATATATATTGCATTGTTTGTACCCTTTCCCTCCACAAATCCATACTGTTCTTCACTAATTTCCATTTTTATTTTCTTTCTGGTTCTTCTCAATATGATTCTGAGCAGAAGCGTAGTGATATGGTTTATGAAGTTAATTTTACGAAAATCTTCACATTCAATTGCTCCTGGTCTTTTTGGTATAGCTATAAATACATATTTCAGTATATCGCTCGGTAAATATCCACTGCTGTAAATATCATTCAACATTTTGGTTAATATATCTACTCCAAATTCTCCCAATACTTCTAATTCTTCTATTGTGATTTCATCTGGTCCAGCTGTTTTTTCCTTTCTTCATATGTTTCATAGCATCAGCGACTTCTTCTTTTAGAATAGGTGGGGAAACATATGGTCTCTAGAATTCAGCCCAGGTTTTGTGCTAAATAGAGGTAACAATCTCATCCTTAGTCCCCAGCATGGGTTGTAATTATTATGTCTTTTATAAGCACAATGTAACAAATTTTCGTCTGTCGAGACGGCAAGGAGCCATTGTAAGGGTGTGACCAAGTGGTGGGTGTCTTCTGTTTTTTTTTTAAAAAACTAGTAATAAACGTCTTCTATAACTTGTTTTATTACAGATGTATCGGTGTTACCTTTCCTCTGAAGTAAACTAGGCACGCCAAGAGAGGGATCATGTTGCATGGGCCACACATGGTCTCTACAATTCAGCCCAGGCATTGTGCTGTGCAGAGGTTATTGTGCCCCTATTTTTTTTTGAAGCAGTGTAACAAACTATCGTCTGTCAAGACGACCAGGTGCCAGTAGTTGTACACACAACACGCCTCTGAAGTCGCAAACAATTGTTATCTGATATTGATCAGCACAAGGGCTGTGACTTTTGGTCCACATAATGCCATTTGCGTACGCCTCATCGCGCTTGAGTGCGCTGCTGTAAGGTCGCTAAAACATAGTGATATATTTTTATATCGGTTTACAAGTGTGTGACCGGGATGCGATCAGATCTGTTTTGTGTAGTACGCTTCAAATAGGACACAATGGTAGTATCTTTCATTCAGATTCTTAGTAAGCTAGAAATATAGCTGCCCAATTATAGAGGACGTTGCGGCGACAAGCTTTCATCAGCGAAGAATAATAAAACGCCATAACGACACTCAAGCAACGGAAATGACACTCCAGTGACACAATTAGCTTGTAATCCAAGCTGTAAATGAGGTCTGTAATGTGGTAGCTGTAGTGTTATCCCCGTAATTCGTGTGTTGTTGTGTGCTGATGAAGACTTATCGCCGCAACGTCCCCTGTTATTTACAAATGTAACGCTACCCTACACTGCGTGTTTTTTTTTAAAATGGTGCTTATATTTGTGCAGCTTTACCTCCGTGTTCGACGCCAAGGATTGTTGTCTGCGACAGAGAGGAAAGAACCGGACATTCATTCTTCTCCAGATCTGCAACATGTGATGGCGCTATGTCATAACAGACCAACAGCAAGAAACTGCTTGAAGGAAAATTTAATGTAACTGATTAAGTGCCATTGGGTGATTAATCGTCTTAAGCGACTTTCCTTACATGTCATTGGCTTATATATCGCCGAAATGTTATCATTGCGTTATAATACAACATGTCTGCTACCATATTAACAAGTTTTATGTCACAGCTGTGACATTCCCTTACTTCCCATTTTCCGCTATCCATTTTTATTCCTTCCAAAATCTACTGTTTGTTTGGCACCGAATCTGTTAATGTATGGCTAGCTCTTCGCGTAGTCCCAAAGCAGAAGCTGTTTGGGGTTTATGTATCCCCAGATGTTCGACAACCTCATTTGTTACAACTAATATAGCGGCCCTGAATGGATTAGGATCATGATCATCATCATCAAATGCCATGTCAGCTGGCCCACAATATTTGTCCTCAATTTTTC
>JACEFZ010002779.1:210000-219763 GCA_014155875.1 Cepaea nemoralis | reverse complement strand
AGACAATAAGTGACACCCAAGACGTTACCTTGGCTGGAAGCTATAGACAATAAGTGACACCCAAGACGTTACCTTGGCTGGAAGCTACAGACAATAAGTGACACCCAAGACTTTACCTTGGCTGGAAGCTACAGACAATAAGTGACACCCAAGATGTTACCTTGGCTGGAAGCTACAGACAATAAGTGACACCCAAGATGTTACCTTGACTGGAAGCTACAGACAATAAGTGACACCCAAGACTTTACCTTGGCTGGAAGCTACAGACAATAAGTGACACCCAAGATGTTACCTTGGCTGGAAGCTACAGACAATAAGTGACACCCAAGACTTCACATTGGCTGGAAGCTACAGACAATAAGTGACACCCAAGATGTTACCTTGGCTGGAAGCTTCAGACAATAAGTGACACCCAAGACTTCATAATGGATGGAAGCTACAGACAATAAGTGACACTCAAGACTTTACCTTGGCTGGAAGCTACAGACAATAAGTGACACCCAAGACGTTACCTTGACTGGAAGCTACAGACAATAAGTGACACCCAAGATGTTACCTTGGCTGGAAGGTACAGACAATAAGTGACACCCAAGACTTCACAATGGATGGAAGCTACAGACAATAAGTGACACTCAAGACTTTACCTTGGCTGGAAGCTACAGACAAAGCTACATTCAATAAGTGACACCTGTCACGGAAAATAAACTTGTAGTTGTGATCGATGACAAACAAGACCCGACATTAGTCTGCAAAAACAACCGACCCTTTGATGTTGTACAGACTGAGAAAAAATACGTCGTTAAAACTGTCTACACACGATCGGCATTTCTAACTGAGAAACAAGATACGTCGCGTCAAAATGTCTACCCCTAGGTCGGCGAATCTTTATGATGTGGGTTGTTCGAGAAACGAATAACAACGCCAAACGACTGCCAAGGCGGTAGTAGCCTTTGAAGTGCTAGACGGAAAGTCTGGCCAGACGCGGGATGGATTCTGTGATGTGGGGAATTCTGTGGTTCACAGACAGACTGAACTGTTGATGTACGGGACAAAAAATTCCCCAAATGAAAGCAAATTTGACGGCGGATTGACTCCCGTTAGTCTAGAACAGGAGGAGGAAACCAGATTCTGGACGGATCAGCGTCTAGACTTTTTGGTGACGTCACTCCAGGCTCAATATAAAAGCGTTGCGGTAAATAAGTGGAGTAGTCGATCAAGATTTCTGAAGTGGAAAGATCGGTGCAGTTTTCCGAGTTGTGTTCAATGAAAGAAACTAGGGTGTCAAATTGTTGATATTTATCGGCGGACATAGATCCAGTCTGTGATTGCCTAGTTTCGATTAGCAACCGGAATAGGCATATGGTTCCATTTACAGGTCCATGTATGTGTGCTATGATATTCAACAGTGAAGCTAGAACACAATTTAGAAGATGATGGCTCAGAATTTGAACTCAGAAGTTGCTGAGAGGCCGCTACATTGGGCTTATACCCAAGTTGGTTTGCGGGAACCTGGCTTCTGCTGAGCAGGACATGCTGATGAGATTTATGTTTAGCAAGTGATAGGTGTATCACTGAACAGTCAGAACATTGTATAAATACACTACTGATACCAGGAACATTCATACAAATTTATATAAATACCTAGAACATTCAGAGTGTGGTGTTAATATGGGGAATGTTTAAAACCAGTGACACTAGATCCATTAAGATGTCTCCAGTAACAGTGACAATAGGGTTATAATTTTCTTAATAACAATCAGTTAAATAACAGAGGAAATTCATAGTGTAAATCAGATTGAAGACTCTCATTAGACAGTGTTTGTCATGGATGTCCAAGCATCCTAGTGGTTCAAGAGACAGCGGAGAAACTCTTCACGTGACCGGAGAAGCATCACCTTGGTGAGGTTGTTTGTCTGGAATACATGGTGCTAGTGTGTTCTAAGCACAGTGATGAGAATGACTATACTCCTGAACACTGATCTGAGTCTATATACACTTTAGAGTACACGTCACACATTCTACACATTATACACACACACACATACTTCTCCTACATATACTCTTTGCTTAATAAATTTCTTGTTTTTATTTGTTGAAGCTAGAGTTGTCACGTATGTTATGTTGGGGAAGAATGAGAGGGGGCATGATCTAGGGGTGAGTAAGAGTGAGAAGAAGGTGTCTTCAGATTGAGGGAGTGTTGTGGACGGAGTCTGCTGGATATCTCCAGCATAGAGATATTGAATTAAAACAAATGTGGGTGTTGATTCCCCTCACTCCAGGGACGACACTAAAGTGGTAAAGAAGAACAAATAACTACTACGACATTCATTCTTTACACACACGACAACACCCAAGATGTTACCTTGGCTGGAAGCTACAGACAATAAGTGACACCCTAGATTTCACCTTGGGTGGAAGCTACAGACAATAAGTGACACCCAAGATGTTACCTTCGCTGGAAGCTACAGACAATAAGTGACACCCAAGATGGTACGTTTGGCTGGAAGCTACAGACAATAAGTGACACCCAAGACTTCACCTTGGGCTGGAAGCTACAGGCAATAAGTGACACCCAAGACTTTACCTTGGCTGCAAGCTACAGACAATAAGTGACACCCAAGATTTCACCTTGGCTGGAACCACAGACAATAAGTGACACCCAAGATGTTACCTTGGCTGGAAGCTACAGACAATAAGTGACACCCAAGATGTTACGTTGGGTGGAAGCTACAGACAATAAGTGACACCCAAGATGTTACGTTGGCTGGAAGCTACAGACAATAAGTGACACCCAAGACTTCACCTTGGCTGGAAGCTACAGGCAATAAGTGACACCCAAGACTTTACCTTGGCTGGAAGCTACAGACAATAAGTGACACCCAAGATGTTACATTGGCTGGAAGCTACAGACAATAAATGACACCCAAGACGTTACCTTGGCTGGAAGCTACAGACAATAAGTGACACCCAAGACTTCACAATGGATGGAAGCTACAGACAATAAGTGACACTCAAGACTTACCTTGGCTGGAAGCTACAGACAAAGCTACAGGCAATAAGTGACACCTGTCACGGAAATAAACTTGTAGTTGCGATCGATGACAAACAAGACCCGACATTAGTCTGCAAAAACAACCGACCCTTTGATGTTGTACAGACTGAGAAAAATACGTCGTTAAAACTGTCTACACACGATCGGCATTTCTAACTGAGAAACAAGATACGTCGCGTCAAAATGTCTACCCCTAGTCGGCGAATCTTTATGATGTGGGTTGTTCGAGAAACGAATAACAACGCCAAACGTCTGCCAAGGCGGTAGTAGCCTTTGAAGTGCTAGACGGAAAGTCTGGCCAGACGCGGGATGGATTCTGTGATGTGGGGAATTATGTGGTTCACAGACAGACTGAACTGTTGATGTACGGGACAAAAAATTTCCCCAAATGAAAGCAAATTTGACGGCGGATTGACTCCAGTTAGTCTAGAACAGGAGGAGGAAACCAGATTCGGGACGGATCAGCGTCTAGACTTTTTGGTGACGTCACTCCACTTCAATATAAAAAGCGTTGCGGTAAATAAGTGGAGAGTCGATCAAGATTTCTGAAGTGGGAAAGATCGGTGCAGTTTTCCGAGTTGTGTTCAATGAAAGAAACTAGGGTGTCAAATTGTTGATATTTATCGGCGGACATAGATCCAGTCTGTGATTGCCTAGTTTCGATTAGCAACCGGAATAGGCATATGGTCCATGTATGTGTGCTATGATATTCAACAGTGAAGCTAGAACACAATTTAGAAGATGATGGCTCAGAATTTGAACTCAGAAGTTGCTGAGAGGCCGCTACATTGGGCTTATACCCAAGTTGGTTTGCGGGAACCTGGCTTCTGCTGAGCAGGACATGCTGATGAGATTTATGTTTAGCAAGTGATAGGTGTATCACTGAACAGTCAGAACATTGTATAAATACACTACTGATACCAGGAACATTCATACAAATTTATATAAATACCTAGAACAATCAGAGTGTGGTGTTAATATGGGGAATGTTTAAAACCAGTGACACTAGATCCATTAAGATGTCTCCAGTAACAGTGACAATAGGGTTATAATTTTCTTAATAACAATCAGTTAAATAACAGAGGAAATTCATAGTGTAAATCAGATTGAAGACTCTCATTAGACAGTGTTTGTCATGGATGTCCAAGCATCCTAGTGGTTCAAGAGACAGCGGAGAAACTCTTCACGTGACCGGAGAAGCATCACCTTGGTGAGGTTGTTTGTCTGGAATACATGGTGCTAGTGTGTTCTAAGCACAGTGATGAGAATGACTATACTCCTGAACACTGATCTGAGTCTATATACACTTTAGAGTACACGTCACACATTCTACACATTATACACACACACACACATACTTCTCCTACATATACTCTTTGCTTTAATAAATTTCTTGTTTTTATTTGTTGAAGCTAGAGTTGTCACGTATGTTATGTTGGGGAAGAATGAGAGGGGGCATGATCTAGGGGTGAGTAAGAGTGAGAAGAAGGTGTCTTCAGATTGAGGGAGTGTTGTGGACGGAGTCTGCTGGATATCTCCAGCATAGAGATATTGAATTAAAACAAATGTGGGTGTTGATTCCCCTCACTCCAGGGACGACACTAAAGTGGTAAAGAAGAACAAATAACTACTACGACATTCATTCTTTACACACACGACAACACCCAAGATGTTACCTTGGCTGGAAGCTACAGACAATAAGTGACACCCTAGATTTCACCTTGGGTGGAAGCTACAGACAATAAGTGACACCCAAGATGTTACCTTCGCTGGAAGCTACAGACAATAAGTGACACCCAAGATGTTACGTTGGCTGGAAGCTACAGACAATAAGTGACACCCAAGACTTCACCTTGGCTGGAAGCTACAGGCAATAAGTGACACCCAAGACTTTACCTTGGCTGCAAGCTACAGACAATAAGTGACACCCAAGATTTCACCTTGGCTGGAAACCACAGACAATAAGTGACACCCAAGATGTTACCTTGGCTGGAAGCTACAGACAATAAGTGACACCCAAGATGTTACGTTGGGTGGAAGCTACAGACAATAAGTGACACCCAAGATGTTACGTTGGCTGGAAGCTACAGACAATAAGTGACACCCAAGACTTCACCTTGGCTGGAAGCTACAGGCAATAAGTGACACCCAAGACTTTACCTTGGCTGGAAGCTACAGACAATAAGTGACACCCAAGATGTTACCTTGGCTGGAAGCTACAGACAATAAATGACACCCAAGACGTTACCTTGGCTGGAAGCTACAGACAATATGTGACACCCAAGACGTTACCTTGGCTGGAAGCTACAGACAATAAGTGACACCCAAGACTTCACATTGGATGGAAGCTACAGACAATAAGTGACACCCAAGACGTTACCTTGGCTGAAAGCTACAGACAATAAGTGACACCCAAGACGTTACCTTGCCTGGAAGCTACAGACAATAAGTGACACCCAAGACTTCACATTGGCTGGAAGCTACAGACAATAAGTGACACCCAAGATGTTACCTAGGCTGGAAGCTACAGACAATAAGTGACACCCAAGATGTTACCTTGGCTGGAAGCTACAGACAATAAGTGACACCCAAGACGTTACCTTGGCTGGAAGCTACAGACAATAAGTGACACCCAAGACTTTACCTTGGCTGGAAGCTACAGACAATAAGTGACACCCAAGATGTTACCTTGGCTGGAAGCTACAGACAATAAGTGACACCCAAGATGTTACCTTGACTGGAAGCTACAGACAATAAGTGACACCCAAGATGTTACCTTGACTGGAAGCTACAGACAATAAGTGACACCCAAGATGTTACCTTGGCTGGAAGCTACAGACAATAAGTGACACCCAAGATGTTACCTTGGCTGGAAGCTACAGACAATAAGTGACACCCAAGATGTTACCTTGACTGGAAGCTACAGACAATAAGTGACACCCAAGATGTTACCTTGGCTGGAAGCTTCAGACAATAAGTGACACCCAAGACTTCACAATGGATGGAAGCTACAGACAATAAGTGACACTCAAGACTTTACCTTGGCTGGAAGCTACAGACAATAAGTGACACCCAAGACGTTACCTTGACTGGAAGCTACAGACAATAAGTGACACCCAAGATGTTACCTTGGCTGGAAGGTACAGACAATAAGTGACACCCAAGACTTCACAATGGATGGAAGCTACAGACAATAAGTGACACTCAAGACTTTACCTTGGCTGGAAGCTACAGACAAAGCTACAGGCAATAAGTGACACCTGTCACGGAAAATAAACTTGTAGTTGCGATCGATGACAAACAAGACCCGACATTAGTCTGCAAAAACAACCGACCCTTTGATGTTGTACAGACTGAGAAAAATACGTCGTTAAAACTGTCTACACACGATCGGCATTTCTAACTGAGAAACAAGATACGTCGCGTCAAAATGTCTACCCCTAGTCGGCGAATCTTTATGATGTGGGTTGTTCGAGAAACGAATAACAACGCCAAACGTCTGCCAAGGCGGTAGTAGCCTTTGAAGTGCTAGACGGAAAGTCTGGCCAGACGCGGGATGGATTCTGTGATGTGGGGAATTATGTGGTTCACAGACAGACTGAACTGTTGATGTACGGGACAAAAAATTTCCCCAAATGAAAGCAAATTTGACGGCGGATTGACTCCAGTTAGTCTAGAACAGGAGGAGGAAACCAGATTCGGGACGGATCAGCGTCTAGACTTTTTGGTGACGTCACTCCAGCTCAATATAAAAAAGCGTTGCGGTAAATAAGTGGAGAGTCGATCAAGATTTCTGAAGTGGGAAAGATCGGTGCAGTTTTCCGAGTTGTGTTCAATGAAAGAAACTAGGGTGTCAAATTGTTGATATTTATCGGCGGACATAGATCCAGTCTGTGATTGCCTAGTTTCGATTAGCAACCGGAATAGGCATATGGTTCCATTTACAGGTCCATGTATGTGTGCTATGATATTCAACAGTGAAGCTAGAACACAATTTAGAAGATGATGGCTCAGAATTTGAACTCAGAAGTTGCTGAGAGGCCGCTACATTGGGCTTATACCCAAGTTGGTTTGCGGGAACCTGGCTTCTGCTGAGCAGGACATGCTGATGAGATTTATGTTTAGCAAGTGATAGGTGTATCACTGAACAGTCAGAACATTGTATAAATACACTACTGATACCAGGAACATTCATACAAATTTATATAAATACCTAGAACATTCAGAGTGTGGTGTTAATATGGGGAATGTTTAAAACCAGTGACACTAGATCCATTAAGATGTCTCCAGTAACAGTGACAATAGGGTTATAATTTTCTTAATAACAATCAGTTAAATAACAGAGGAAATTCATAGTGTAAATCAGATTGAAGACTCTCATTAGACAGTGTTTGTCATGGATGTCCAAGCATCCTAGTGGTTCAAGAGACAGCGGAGAAACTCTTCACGTGACCGGAGAAGCATTCACCTTGGTGAGGTTGTTTGTCTGGAATACATGGTGCTAGTGTGTTCTAAGCACAGTGATGAGAATGACTATACTCCTGAACACTGATCTGAGTCTATATACACTTTAGAGTACACGTCACACATTCTACACATTATACACACACACACATACTTCTCCTACATATACTCTTTGCTTTAATAAATTTCTTGTTTTTATTTGTTGAAGCTAGAGTTGTCACGTATGTTATGTTGGGGAAGAATGAGAGGGGGCATGATCTAGGGGTGAGTAAGAGTGAGAAGAAGGTGTCTTCAGATTGAGGGAGTGTTGTGGACGGAGTCTGCTGGATATCTCCAGCATAGAGATATTGAATTAAAACAAATGTGGGTGTTGATTCCCCTCACTCCAGGGACGACACTAAAGTGGTAAAGAAGAACAAATAACTACTACGACATTCATTCTTTACACACACGACAACACCCAAGATGTTACCTTGGCTGGAAGCTACAGACAATAAGTGACACCCTAGATTTCACCTTGGGTGGAAGCTACAGACAATAAGTGACACCCAAGATGTTACCTTCGCTGGAAGCTACAGACAATAAGTGACACCCAAGATGTTACGTTGGCTGGAAGCTACAGACAATAAGTGACACCCAAGACTTCACCTTGGCTGGAAGCTACAGGCAATAAGTGACACCAAGACCTTTACCTGCTGCCAAGCTACAGACAATAAGTGACTACCCAAGATTTCACCTTGGCTGGAAACCACAGACAATAAGTGACACCCAAGATGTTACCTTGGCTGGAAGCTACAGACAATAAGTGACACCCAAGATGTTACGTTGGGTGGAAGCTACCAGACAATAAGTGACACCCAAGAGGTTACGTTGGCTGGGAAGCTACAGACAATAAGTGACACCCAAGACTTCACCTTGGCTGGAAGCTACAGGCAATAAGTGACACCAAGACTTTACCTTGGCTGGAAGCTACAGACAATAAGTGACAACCCAAGATGTTCACCTTGGCTGGAAAGCTACAGACAATAAATGACACCCAAGACGTTACCCTTGGCTGGAAGCTAAGACAATATGTGACACCCAAGACGTTACCTTGGTGGAAGCTACAGACAATAATTGACACCAAGATTCACATTGGCTGGAAGCTAAGACAATAAGTGACACCCAAGACGTTACCTTGGCTGAAAGCTACAGACAATAAGTGACACCCAAGAGTACCTTGCTGGAGTACGACAATAGTGACACAAGACTTCACTGTGGAAGCTACAGACAATAAGTGACACTCAAGACTTACCTTGGCTGGAAGTACAGACAAGAGCTACATCAATAAGTGACACCTGTCACGGACATAAACTTGGTAGTTGCGATCGATGACAAACAAGACCCGACATTAGTCTGCAAAAACAACCGACCCTTTGATGTTGTACAGAGTAGAGAAAAATACGTCGTTAAAACTGTCTACACACGATCGGCATTTCTAACTGAGAAACAGATACGTCGCGTCAAAAGTGTCTACCCCTAGTCGGCGAATCTTATGATGTGGGTTGTTCGAGAAAACGAATAACAACGCCAAACGTCTGCCAAGGGCGGTAGTAGCCTTTGAAGTGCTAGACGGAAAGTCTGGCCAGACGCGGGATGGATTCTGTGATGTTGGGAATTATGTGGTTCACAGACACGACGGAACTATTGATGTACGGACAATAATTTCCCCAAATGAAAGCAATTTGACGGCGGATTGACTCCAGTTAGTCTAGAACAGGAGGAGGAAACCAGATTCGGACGGATCAGCGTCTAGACTTTTTGGTGACGTCACTCCAGCCCAATATACAAAAGCGTTGCGGTAAACAAGTGGAGTTAGTCGGTGAAGATTTCTGAAGTGGGAAAGATCGGTGCAGTTTTCCGAGTTGTGTTCAATGAAAGAAACTAGGGTGTCAAATTGTTGATATTTATCGGCGGACATAGATCCAGTCTGTGATTGCCTAGTTTCGATTAGGAACCGGAATAGGCATATGGTAGGCTATAATCATATCTAACTTTGAGTATGATAAGGTATAGAGTACAGTACTGTGCGGTGATATAATGTATTATAGGTGCGGTGATATAATGTATTATGATTAGTGATAGAATGTTCTATAAGTGCGGTGCTAGAAAGTATCATAGGAGCGTCGGCACTAGTATTCTATTGTGTGGCTTCAACTAGCTCGTGTGATATATCATTATACTCAGGTAGTTGAGGACAATGTAGTG
>JACEFZ010002779.1:200000-205000 GCA_014155875.1 Cepaea nemoralis | reverse complement strand
ATCCATCCAGCGTCTGTCCAGACTTTCCGTCTAGCACTTCAAAGGCTACTACCGCCTTGGCAGACGTTTGGCGTTGTTATTCGTTTCTCGAACAACCCACATCATAAAGATTCGCCGACCAGGGGTAGACATTTTGACACGAGATATCTTGTTTCTCAGTTAGAAATGCCGATTGTGTGTAGACAGTTTTAACGTCGTATTTTTCTCAGTTTCTACAAAATCAAAGGGTTTGTTGTTTTTGCAGACTAATGTCGGGTCTTGTTTGTCATCGATCTCAACTAACAAGTTTATTTTCCATGATACATACATACATACATACATAATACATACACACACACACACACACATACATACATACATACATACATACATACATACATACATACATACATACATACATACATACATACATACATACATACATACATACATACATACATACATACATACATACATACATACAAACATACTGTCGTGTGTGTAAAGAATGACTGTCGTAGTAGTTATTTGTTCTTCTTTACCACTTTAGTGTCGTCCCTGGAGTGAGAGCAATCAACACCCACATTTGTTTTAATTCAATATCTCATATCCTGGAGATATCAGGAGACTCCGTCCACAACACTCCGCTCAATCTGAAGACACCTTTCTTCTCACTCTTACTCACTCCTGGATCATGCCCCCTCTCATTCTTCCCCAACATACCATACTTGACAACTCTAGCTTAAGGGTGGTTGAGAGGGAGGAGAGGAATGTGAAATGGTAGGATCTTCCAGTACGGCATCTGCTTGGTTTTTACCCGTTCCTTTATTCTTTCCTTGTGTTGCCATGTCTCAGATCATATAATGAGTTATTTGGCCGTATGACAGAGATCGGATCTCTGTTATAGATCTGAGTGCTGCTATTGGCCTACAATCACCTAATTTCGGCCAGGATTGAGTTGCCCTCACCATAGTATTCTCTATTCTACAGGTTCTATTTACAGGTCCATGTATGTGTGCTATGATGTTCAACAGTGAAGCTAACACATTTTTGAAGATGATGGCCCAGAATTTGAAGACAGAATTTGCTGAGAGGCCGCTACATTGGGCTTATATCCAAGTTGGTTTGCGGGAACCTAGCTTCTGCTGAGCAGGACATGCTGATGAGATGTATGTTAGCAAGTGATAGGTGTATCACTGAACAGTCAGATCATTGTATAAATACACTACTTATACCAGGTACATCATACAAATTTATACTGATACCAAGAACATTCAGAGTGTGGTGTTAATATGGGGATCTTTAAAACCAGTGACACTAGATCCATTAAGATTTCCCCAGTACAGTGACAATGGGGTTATAATTTTCTGATTAACAATTAGTTAAATAACAGAGGAAATCATAGTGTAAGTCAGATGAAGACTCTCATTAGACAGTGTTTGTCATGGGAGTCGAAGCATCCTAGTGGTTCAAGAGACAACGGAGGAAGTCTTCACTTGACCGGAGAAGCATCACCTTGGTGAGGTTGCTTGTCTGGAATACATGGTGCTAGTGTGTTCTCAGCACAGTGATGAGAATGACTATACTCTGACACTGATCTGAGTCTATAGACACTTTAGAGTACACGTCACCCATTCTACACCCTTATATACACACACACACTTCTCCTACATATACTCTTTGCTTTAATAAATTTCGTGTTTTTATGTGTTTAATCTCTCTAATTATTATTCCACTACATTGTCCTCAACTACCTGAGTAAAATGATATATCACACAAGCTAGTTGAAGCCACACAATAGAATACTAGTGCCGACGCTCCTATGATACTTTCTAGCACCGAACTTATAGAACATTCTATCACTAATCATAATACATTATATCACCACACCTATAATACATTATATCATCGCAAAGTACTGTACTCTATTCCTAATCATACTCAAAGTTAGATATGATTAATAGCCTACCATATGCCTATTCCGGTTCCTAATCGAAACTAGGCAATCACAGACTGGATCTATGTCCGCCGATAATTATCAACAATTTGACACCCTAGTTTCTTTCATTGAACACAACTCGGAAAACTGCACCGATATTTCACACTTCAGAAATCTTCATCGACTAACTCCACTTGTTTACCGCAACGCTTTTTATATTGGGCTGGAGTGACGTCACCAAAAAGTCTAGACGCTGATCCGTCCAGAATCTGGTTTCCTCCTCCTGTTCTAGACTAACTGGAGTCAATCCGCCGTCAAATTTGCTTTCATTTGGGGAAATTCTTTGTCCCGTACATCAATAGTTCAGTCTGTCTGTGAACCACATAATTCCCACATCACAGAATCCATCCAGCGTCTGTCCAGACTTTCCGTCTAGCACTTCAAAGGCTACTACCGCCTTGGCAGACGTTTGGCGTTGTTATTCGTTTCTCGAACAACCCACATCATAAAGATTCGCCGACCAGGGGTAGACATTTTGACACCGAGATATCTTGTTTCTCAGTCTAGAAATGCGATTGTGTGTAGACAGTTTTAACGTCGTATGTTCTCAGTTTCTACCAAAATCAAAGGGTGTGTTGTTTTGCAGACTAATGTCGGGTCTTGTTGTCATCAGATCGCAACTAACAAGTTTATTTTCCATGATACATACATACATACATACATAATACATACACACACACACACACACATACATACATACATACATACATACATACATACATACATACATACATACATACATACATACATACATACATACATACATACATACATACATACATACATACATACATACATACATACATACATACATACATACATACATACATACAAAACATACTGTCGTGTGTGAAAGAATGACTGTCGTAGTAGTTATTTGTTCTTCTTTACCACTTTAGTGTCGTCCCTGGAGTGAGAGCAATCAACACCCACATTTGTTTTAATTCAATATCTCTATCCTGGAGATATCCAGGAGACTCCGTCCACAACACTCGCTCAATCTGAAGACACCTTCTTCTCACTCTTACTCACTCCTGGATCATGCCCCCTCTCATTCTTCCCCAACATACCATACTTGACAACTCTAGCTTAAGGGTGGTTGAGAGGGAGGAGAGGAATGTGAAATGGTAGGATCTTCCAGTACGGCATCTGCTTGGTTTTTACCCGTTCCTTTATTCTTTCCTTGTGTTGCCATGTCTCAGATCATATAATGAGTTATTTGGCCGTATGACAGAGATCGGATCTCTGTTATAGATCTGAGTGCTGCTATTGGCCTACAATCACCTAATTTCGGCCAGGATTGAGTTGCCCTCACCATAGTATTCTCTATTCTACAGGTTCCATTTACAGGTCCATGTATGTGTGCTATGATGTTCAACAGTGAAGCTAACACATTTTTGAAGATGATGGCCCAGAATTTGAAGACAGAATTTGCTGAGAGGCCGCTACATTGGGCTTATATCCAAGTTGGTTTGCGGGAACCTAGCTTCTGCTGAGCAGGACATGCTGATGAGATGTATGTTTAGCAAGTGATAGGTGTATCACTGAACAGTCAGATCATTGTATAAATACACTACTTATACCAGGTACATTCATACAAATTTATACTGATACCAAGAACATTCAGAGTGTGGTGTTAATATGGGGAATCTTTAAAACCAGTGACACTAGATCCATTAAGATTTCCCCAGTAACAGTGACAATGGGGTTATAATTTTCTGATTAACAATTAGTTAAATAACAGAGGAAATTCATAGTGTAAGTCAGATTGAAGACTCTCATTAGACAGTGTTTGTCATGGGAGTCGAAGCATCCTAGTGGTTCAAGAGACAACGGAGGAAGTCTTCACTTGACCGGAGAAGCATCACCTTGGTGAGGTTGCTTGTCTGGAATACATGGTGCTAGTGTGTTCTCAGCACAGTGATGAGAATGACTATACTCCTGAACACTGATCTGAGTCTATAGACACTTTAGAGTACACGTCACCCATTCTACACCTTATATACACACACACACTTCTCCTACATATACTCTTTGCTTTAATAAATTTCGTGTTTTTATGTGTTTAATCTCTCTAATTATTATTCTACTACATTGTCCTCAACTACCTGAGTAAAATGATATATCACACAAGCTAGTTGAAGCCACACAATAGAATACTAGTGCCGACGCTCCTATGATACTTTCTAGCACCGAACTTATAGAACATTCTATCACTAATCATAATACATTATATCACCACACCTATAATACATTATATCATCGCAAAGTACTGTACTCTATTCCTAATCATACTCAAAGTTAGATATGATTAATAGCCTACCATATGCCTATTCCGGTTCCTAATCGAAACTAGGCAATCACAGACTGGATCTATGTCCGCCGATAATTATCAACAATTTGACACCCTAGTTTCTTTCATTGAACACAACTCGGAAAACTGCACCGATATTTCACACTTCAGAAATCTTCATCGACTAACTCCACTTGTTACCGCAACGCTTTTTATATTGGGCTGGAGTGACGTCACCAAAAAGTCTGGACGCTGATCCGTCCAGAATCTGGTTTCCTCCTCCTGTTCTAGACTAACTGGAGTCAATCCGCCGTCAAATTTGCTTTCATTGGGGAAATATGTTGTCCCGTACATCAATAGTTCAGTCTGTCTGTGACCACAGAATTCCCCACATCACAGAATCCATCCAGCGTCTGTCCAGACTTTCCGTCTAGCACTTCAAAGGCTACTACCGCCTGGCAGACGTTTGGCGTTGTTATTCGTTTCTCGAACACCCACATCATAAAGATTCGCCGACCAGGGGTAGACATTTTGACACGACATATCTTCTTTCTCAGTTAGAAATGCCGATTGTGTGTAGACAGTTTTAACGTCGTATTTTTCTCAGTCTGTACAACATCAAAGGGGTGATTGTTTTTGCAGACTAATGTCGGACACATACATACATACATACATACATACATACATACATACATACATAATACATACATACATACATACATACATACA
>JACEFZ010002779.1:140000-195000 GCA_014155875.1 Cepaea nemoralis | reverse complement strand
CATACATACATACATACATACATACATACATACATACATACATACATACATACATACATACATACATACATACATACATACATACATACATACATACATACATACATACATACATACATACATACATACATACATACATACATACATACATACATACATACATACATACATACATACATACATACATACATACATACATACATACATACATACATACATACATACATACATACATACATACATACATACATACATACATACATACATACATACATACATACATACATACATACATACATACATACATACATACATACATACATACATACATACATACATACATACATACATACATACATACATACATACATACTTACATAATACATACATACATACCTACCTACCTACCTACATACCTACATACATACATACATACCTAACTCCCTACATACCTACGTAATTACCTACCTGCTTACCTACCTACCTACCGCCTACATACTTACATACATACATACATACATACATAACTACATACATACATACCTACCTATCTACATACATACATACATACATACATACATACATACATACACACACATACATACATACATAACTACCTACATACCTACTGACCTACCTGCCTACCTAACTACCTAACTACCTACCTACCTACCTATCTACCACCTACAGACAGACAGACAGACAGACAGACAGACATACATACATACTATACATACACACACACACACATACATACATACATACATACATACATACATACATACATACATACATACATACATACATACTTACATACATAAAAACATACATACATACATACATACATACATACATACATACATACATACATACATACATACATACATGCATACATACAATACATACAATACATACAATACATACAATACATACATACATACATACATACATACATACATACATACATACATACATACATACATACATACATACATACATACATACATACATACATACATACATACATACATACATACATACATACATACATACATACATACATACATACATACATACATACATACATACATACATACATACATACATACATACATACATACATACATACATGCATGCATGCATGCATGCATGCTTGCATGCATGTATAGCAGAATGAATACCATATCTGTATTAGCTTAGGGGTGCAAGGCTACAGCACGCTTGAGCATCCTGATAGAACAGTAAGAAGGATGCTCAAGTCGTGACGTAGTTTGTTGTGGTTAGTGACTACCAAGGACGAGAGAAGAGAAGACAACATCACAATTTAGAGGTCCTTGGATTTTGTATCGTCCATTATGAACAAATAAAGCCTGTTTTAATAAAAAAAATGAATACATCAGAAGTTACTTGTTGATCCACTGTATACACGCATTGTTACAGATGGATAAATGGCGCCGCACACAGGATTCGATTTTTTACTTGGATGTCGCGTATACAACGTGAAGTACGAAAGTCAACATGCCACACGCTAAAGTGGACTGTCATGGAAAAAATTATCACCAACCAACTTGTTGAGGTATGAACTAAATTTTAGACATTCATTTAAATTAAAAAAAAAAAAAGTTCAAAATCGGACCACTTCAAAATTTAAGCGTTTTTCGGAATGTTTCGACTACCTAAATTAAACTTATACGCATCAAAATTTATTGAATGGAGCCATCTACATAACATGATTGCCTGTGGAGTTTTATTAAGCTGTTTCTCGTCACAAATACTTGAAGCAACGTGATTTTTGTTAAATTGCTATGAGGTTTGACCTGCATTATTACAGCCGTTAAGTAACCTTGTGTTTGAAGGTCAGCCATTTACATACTAGCAAAGAAATCTCAAGACAGCTATAAACAACTCGAATTCAATAGAGAACTTGTTTGAAGGAGCTGTTTTCTTCCGTTATGCTCATTTAACATTTACTTTGAGGACCTGAAGAAAAACGAGAGCTTATATTGAGTCAACCCTATTGCTCTTTCGTTTGGAAATTACGAGAAAGTACAGTCGCGTTTGCTCGTCTTGAACTCTAGCAAATCAGAATGTTTTTCAACAAAAGCGAACATTTCAATAGGGTGCCGACCTGCTGAAGAGAGGACCCAAATTTAAATCATTTTATCGAGCTAGAGTCGCTTTCTAGTCGACGCCTTGAAGAGCCCTGTTAGGGTGAAAAGAAAGCGCAAAGCTGATAGGGGCCCGTCCAGGGGCTGAAAGTGAAAGTAACGAAACTTGAGACGTTGGAAGAAGAATGTCACCGAAATTACGAAATCGTTTGGATGGCTTCAGATAATACAGACTCCTGACGTTTGTGTTATACGTGAACCGTGACAAGGACAATTTTCAACGAACGTACGTGAATTCACGCTTCTCTTGGATCAAGGGAAGACATGCTTGACGGTAATTAGTTAAAGTATAATTGTTAGGAGAACATTTTTCTAATGTGATTTTAATAAGATCATTTAGATAAATTGTTATAAATGTGAATTTGCTTGTATAAGTGTATAGTGAAATATTTCAGCATGACAAAAGAAACAACAGGGTATGGCAACAGGCAGAACCATCACAGCACAGTAGAGAAACAGGCATAATTGAATATTATTTCAGCTGAGCTCAGGACGAGTTTTTTTCAGGTACCAAGAAATATACAGAGGAAGAAGTAGGAATATTGTTTCAAGCTTGATAGAAATTACAGAGAAATAAGTATGAATTACCTACATATAGAATTAAAACGTATCAGTACATGGTTGGGAGAGTTAAAAGTGGCAGTTAATGAAGTAGAAAATTTTGTAGAAACGTTGCAGAACAGAACGACTAGACAAGAGCCTTATAGATTTAAGGTAGACTGTAATAGAGTAGGAAAGAATAACAGGAGACAGCCACTGCTTAATAAAGACAGAAGACAATATGGTTATGACGAACCAAGACCTGATGTATATAGGGTAAAAGACGGTGAGAACAGACGTAATGGTGAAAGGTCGGACTGGTATAAGTGTTATAGATACAAGAATGGTCCTGAGAGAGACCTTTCCAATAAAATATGGAAGTGGCCATCCCATAGCAAGACTGCAAGGAAAAAACGTGACAACTGGTTTGAACAAAGACGGAGACAGTATCTGAGGTCAGGGTCAAAGAACAGAGTAGGAAATGTAAGTAAGAATCCAACTACTCCTAAGGTGGTTGCGAATCTGACTCTTAGACAAGAAAAGAAGGAAATAGACCAAGAGACTCAGACACAGGTGATTGAAGTGGTAGAACGTAACACACAAACACAGGTTGATACAGTAGAGAAAAAGGTCCAGGTACAACCAACCAGCAAGATAATAAAGGAAAGTCAAACCGAGTTAGTAGAGACTCAGTTAAAACCAACTCACTTGACTAAGGGAGACACGGTTGAAATTAAGAAAGATAAACAGACGAGAACCAAAGACGAAAAGAGACCAAAGAGGAAAAGTATTGAGGAAAGAAATATAAACAGTCTGATGGTCAATAAAGGTACAACTGAGATGTCAAGTTCCTCAGGTATAGACATTAAATTAATCCCTAAATGGTGTAGGAATGTTAGGTGTGAGAGTTCAGGTTACGGAGAGAATATTTCAGGTAAAGATATGGGAGTTGTACAGAACCGGAGTATGAGGAATAGAAGTAAGAAGAAAGTCAGACGTCCTAAAGCCGACTATGGGAATAGGATCGACGTGTCTGCAGTAAACTATTATGAGTCTGATGAGGGAACTATTATCAGTATGTCATCTGAAAGACTTCTCCTTCTTCTTTCGTTCGCTTGAAACATGTCTACAACTGCAATGTCGTCTCTTGTATGAATCTAACAGTCTTTTTTAGTTCATTCAGCGGTCCATAGAGTTTATCTTCCACTGTTGTCTCTCTAGGCCAGAAGGTTAGCCTGGATATGTTGTAGTTTGGGCAATCCTGGAGTATGTGCTCTGCTGTCTGCGACGCCAAACCACATGTGCACATGGCTGAGTCACCAATCTTGAATTTTGTATACAAGTGGTTGCATAATCTATTGTGTCCTGTTCTGAGGCGCAGAAGAATGACCTGTTCTGATCTGTCCATAACGTGGTAGTCGTCTTGAGTAAGGTTTGGTGGCTTTCTGATTGATTTGATCATTCTTTTCTTTTGGTGGTATGTAATGGGCACATCAGGTTGTTCTTCTTTTGCTCCTTCCTTAGCCAATTGATCAGCTCTGTCGTTTCCGGGGACTCCACAGTGGGATGGTATCCACTGTATGGTGATCTTACGCTGACTGCTAAGTTCAGAAAGTAGTGTCCTCAGAACTGGCAATTTCCCAGACAGGAGCGCCTCTATTACGGATTTTGCATCTGTCAATATCACTGCAGGTTGTGTACCATGGCTGGTATTTTGTAATTTCTCTGTGGCTATCTTGATTGCCTCAATTTCAGCATCATAGTTATGGCAGTACTTTCCTGTTGGAATTCTGGCCGTGTCTCTAGTATTATTTGGGTATTCTATGTACACTCCCGCTCCTCCATTTCGAACAGCATTTTGTGCTGACCCATCTGTGTAGACTCGGATCCAGAGGTCCTGTGGGTATTCATCATCAAGGAAGCTGAGAGTGGCTGTTCTGCGCTGTACACTGTTCTGTTCTTCCTTGTCCAATATTCCTCTCACTTTTGACTGGATTTGTAGCGATATTCTATGCTCATCTTTCCACGGGGTTCGCTCTGGAATAGTTGTCAGGGGGATACCAACTGTGGGAAGATCGATCGATTCTCTGCAGAGTTGTTTGGCCTGGTGGATGAAACTACTTCTTTTCAACCGCCCCATAGCTAAGTTTTCAAATCGGTTCTTCATAGGGTGACCTGGCAAGCTGAGAAACATTTCTGCTTGTATTAGTGTTTTTGTATCTCTGCGTTCTCTTAAAGCTTGTGTCCTCCCCATTTTCTCCATTGCTACAATAGGGGTTGATCTCATCCCTCCTGTGATGACTCTAAGAGCTTGATTTTGCACCTTGTCCAGCTCCTGCAATGTAGTTTTTGATGCTGAACACCACTTAGTTGACCCGTATTCCAAGTGTGGTCGTATGCTCTGTTGGTAAACTTTGCTAAGTATTTTCCCACTGGCTCCCCACGTGGTTCCAGTTAGCTTTCTCAGGATGGCAATTTTCCTTCTGGCTTTTGCTACTGCTTTTTTTATGTGTTTTCTCCATGTCAGCCTGTCGTCGAATGTTACACCAAGATATGTTGGTTCCTTATCTTATCTTAGGGGTGTTCCATTTATCTGAATGCTCCCTGCCTTTTGTTTCGGAGAAAGGGTAAATAGAGTGGTGCTGCACTTGTCAGTGTATATGCTGATACACCATCTATCCGCCCATGCAACAAATGTATCTACAGCTCTCTGTAGCAATATGGTGGCCACTGATTTATGTTCATTTGCGCACCACAAAACCAGGTCATCAGCGTACATTGCCGCTTTAATTCCGTCGGGTAGATTAGCAACAAGATCATTGATGAAGATTAGAAAAAGTGTTGGGGACAGGACTCCGCCCTGGGGAACACCGTGACGTAATAGTACTTTCTTGCTCTTGAGACCGTCTATCTGTACTCGGGCTCTTCTGTTGTGCAAGTATGCTTTTACCCATTTGTACATTCTTCCATTGACTTTACAGTTTCTCAGTTTCTTCATCAGACCCTCTTTCCAGACTTTGTCAAAGGCTTTCTTCAGATCTATCCAAGCCGCAAGTACCAGCTTCTTCTCTTGGAATGCGTCCTCAACTTCTTGAGAGAGGTAGGTTGTCTGATCTTCCGTAGAGTAGCACTGCCTAAAGGCAGCTTGTTGTGGCACAAGGATGTTTTCACTTTCAATGTACCACTGTAGTCTGTGATTGATGACGCGTTCCATTGTTTTGCAGAGACAACTGGTGAGGCTAATGGGTCTGTAGCTGGAAGCAATGGAACTGTCTTTCCCAGATTTTAGGAGGGGTATCATGATTGCTTCTCTCCAGACTTGTGGAACACTGCCTAAGGTCCATGTATTATTAAAGATCTGTAGCAACTTTGCTTTGGCCTCTGTTCCTAGGTTCCTGATCATTTCATTGGAGATACCATCAGCTCCTGGTGATTTTCTCATTTTCAGTTTTGATATGGCTAGCTCCAGTTCACTGAATGTGATAGGTGTCTCCATAACCTCATGTACAATTTCCTTCTGTCCTGTATTTTTCAATTTCTCTCGAATCTCCTGTTGTTTCTCTGGACTAATTTCAATATTGTTATCTTGTGCGAATGAGTCCGCAAACTGGTCAGCTGCTTGCTTTCCTGTTAAAATTTTTCCGTCTTTATGTAGCGCAATTTTTGAGTTTCTCCCTGTGCCCTCATCGTTAAGCTGTTTTATTAGCCTCGATAACTTCCTTGTGTCTCTTTCAAAGTTCAGTGACTCTGTTTTCTCCTGCCAGCTTTTCCGTCTAGCCTGCAGTTGGGCTTTTTGAAATTTGGCTTTTGCGTGCTGATATTTATTGTGGTGCTCTTGGCTGGGATTGGCCTCTGCTTGTTTTCTACATACATCCACATCATTATGCAACTGTTCCAGTTCACTATTCCAGTAGGGTTTATAATGTTTACGGGCTCCTCTTGGTATTGTTTCTCGTGCTGCCTGTAGTATGCATTTCCCAAACTCTTCAACTACTGTATTTTTGTCCTTCTCAGTGTTCAGGTTTTTAACCAGTATGCTGGTGCGATGCTTGTACATTGCCCAGTCTGCTTTCTTGTAGTTCCACCTCGAGAGGATGCTGCTTTCACTTACAAACTCATTTTCTACAGTTAGAAAGACTGGCCGATGGTCACTGCCACCAAGTTGTTTCCCAACAATTCGTGTAATGTTCCACTCCAGGTCTGGTGAATAAAACGCCAGGTCAGGTGTAGTTGTAGAGTGCCATGATCTCGAGTAGAAGGTATGTGGGTCAGACGGCTTGTTAATCAGGATGAATCTATTCTCATCCTGCCAATCTTCCAATCTCTCTCCTCTCTGGTCCATGTGATCATAGCCCCAGCTCTGCGAATGGCTGTTGAAGTCGCCGCACACAATCATTTTTCTTTTTAATGGTAGTGTGTCCAGTGCCTGTGGGCGGTCATTTGGACAGTAGTAATTGATCAGGTGAAAATCTGTATTGTCTGTTTTAAGTTTAAGTGCCTAGACGAAACGGGGAAATATAAACGTTATGTAAGATATACAAAAAACAGTGAGCAGACCTACACAAATAAAGGAAATAGAAAGACAGCATTTAAGAAGAAGAATAGTAATAGACAGACAGCGGAAATTCACTCGACGACAGAAAGTGACTTAAGAAAAATAGAAGAATATATGACCTTAAGACCTGAGTACTTTAACAACAGACTAACAACAGATAGTGAAGATGACATAATTGAAGAAAGACGTACTAATGTACTGGGAGACAATGAAATATTTAACTTAGATGCACTCTATGGCTGCTAGAATTCCGAGGGTGAAGAAGGACATATGGCATTGTTTTAGATTATGAGAGATATTGCGGTTTGAGCAAATACATATGGGCTGTCTAAAATAGGCAGATGAATTTTTTTGGTGTATCATCACATGGTACAGGATAGGCAATAGTGTTGTTGAGAAAAGGGAGGCACGGCAACTGATAGAATATTCGACGTGGATACGTTATAAAGAATATCTTGTGTTTGCTTGGGGTGTAAGGAGAGTAAACAAGGTAGAAATTGAAATGTCCTTTGTCCGGAATGGCTAGATACAGAGAGTTGATCACGTTGAGTGATGTATAACTGGTGTGATTAAAGTAGAGTAGATTCAGCACAGAATTAGTAGAGAGAGAGATAAACTAAGTATGAATGTTCGTACTAGAAATGGTTCGACTCAGAGCTATGACGTGATGTCTGAGACAGTTTCGCTTGCTGGTTTGAGAAATAAGTATAGTATTGTTGACAGGTGAACCGAGAGTGTCTGATGAGGAGATATAGATAGAGGAGGAATTGAGTATCCTGTGTAAAATAGTCAGTAGAGCACAAGAGTATTAAGGGTAAAAGACTGTGGAAATGGATGCTTGAAGAATACGAGGTCTTGGTGAGGGGGATGACGTAATTATATGATGCTTGTGGAGAAAGAAGAGGTGATTAAATCTGAGAAAGTTGTTGTGTGGAGAAGTTTAGAATGCTAGTTACGAGGTTAGTGACTCGTCGGAGTGAGATTTGTTCTGAGAGATAGTTGATAGTGCTGGTTAGTGTATAAACGAGATATAAGTTGCGAGAGATAATGTATAGGTTCTGACCTTTGAAAAGGAGTGAATAATTGAGAAAAGTAGAAATAAGAAAACAGTTGAATTGTGAAAGTCCTGTGGAGTAATTCGTCTGGTTATGCGTTGTTCGTACGTGAGTATAACTGTAGACAAACAGGTGTTCGTCTAAGTGAAGTACATAGATAAAATGTAATAGTTGCGCGGTTGATATATCTTGTGTCAATGTGTGTGGAGGAGATCGATACGCTTAGATTGTGGTGAGTGATTGCTGGAATGTTGAATTAGCGTCTAATTTTTTTTTTTTTTTTTTTTTTGAAGTAATGGTATGGACACGTTAGGTTGTCGCGATGCGAGAGTAGTCGTCAGATGAGAGCGAGGTTGTGTATCACTGTCCGAGCAAACACGAATACCGTGTGAATATGCGAAGAGTGGCTGATAAGTGACGTTGAGAAAACGTAGAGCATAGAGTAACTGAGTATGCGAAAATTGAGAGGTAGAAAGAACATGATTAGAGATTGGTGATGTCTTTTGGTTAGAATATCTGACGTTAGACAGAGTTAATGAAAGTTGTATGACAGGCTGACAGAAAGAGCGTTAACATTCTGAATGATGTTTCAAGAAACAGATTTAGTAGTGTTGGCAGAGTCATGTCGAAGCAAGAATGCCTGATACAGAGAATTGAGAGAATATGGTTTGCCCAGTCGGAGTGAGATTTGTCGTTAGTCATGTGTTGTGTGGTTTGCTGTTTCTGATAGAGTCCCGATAAATAGGATTACGCAAGAGAAGGAGAGAAAGTAATTAGCTAAATGAACGGCGGAACATTATAAATAGAGTACTAGAGAAGGTGTTCCGATAAGTGTGACTGGTTTGACTATCATCGCGGTGTGTGAACGAAGTTAAGAGAAAGTTGAGGATAGTTTAGAGATGTTGTGGTGAGATGTTAGAAAGTACTGATGCAGGATAATGAAATATTACTTGCGTCGGGTAGACGAGAGACTTAAAATTAGAATTAGTAATTGACAAATATAGTAGGTAGATGTATTGGTGGAGTCGATGGTAAATAGACATTTATTTTGTTGGATGTAGCATGGTGGAGATACCGTAGTTAACGGTAATGATTAAGAAGTTGTAGTAATTCTTGGTGCAAATCTAGGGGAAACAACTAGTGTGCCGAGCCATAGGTTCTATTAGTAGATAGATGACTGGTGGTACAGTGAGATAGTCGCCACACTAGTAGTGGATGAAGTGATTTGAACTGTAGTTTACAGTGGTTGTTTAGATTTATATTCCAAATATTGTGATGTGTTAGGAGTTAGTTTTGTAAAAGATAGAATATTGTGAGGGGAGAGAATCAATGATTGACTTCTAGAAAAAGTACGGTCATTTATTAATTAATGACTTTTGTTGAGAGAACAGATATTGTTCTACGTTAGAATATAGTCTGTAGGTAACATATATATATATATATATATATATATATATATATATATATATATATATATATATATATATATATATATATATATATATATATATATATATATTTTTTTTTTTTTTTCCCCCGTTTCCATCCTGTTTCAGGATATTGCGGTCAACACCAGCATCTTTCAGCTGTATGTTGATTCCTAGGCTAGATTACGCTCATCAGCACGCCACGACTTTCTGAGCGACCGGCTCCATACTCTCATAAGTCACTTTTGCGATTCGAACCACTGCTAATTCTCGTCGCGTCACGTGACGAGAGTATTCGGAGTTAGCGGAGAAAGCTGCTAACCCCTCGGCCACGGAGCCGGTATATATATATATATATATATAAACTCAATGCCAAGCATTAACCCCAATATATATATATATATATATATATATATATATATATATATATATATATATATATATATATATATATATATATATATATATATATATATATATATTGGGGTTAATGCTTGGCATTGAGTTTTTTTTTTTATCTGTTATAAGAATAACGGAATAGGCATGACTTGATATGTATTTCATTGGTTAGTATAAGAGACCAATGTTAATTGAATATGTATGGTATGTTATATTTATTTTTGCTTGATTTGGTCCTGTAAAATGATTGTCACTATTTGATTTTAGAATAGGATTATTGTGTTTTTAGTCTTTTGCGTACAAACTACTGGTCCGTAAAAGAGACCAGTAGTGTTAGGTAACACTAGATATTTTCTTCTAATTTAAATTGATGCATGTTTTATTGTTGGGGATAAACAGTTCAAAACCTGGGGGGTATGACATCCTGTTGTTTTATTTTGGTTGACTCGTAATTTAACTTGAATTGTCTTGTATGTTGAATAAGAATTACCTTGTTTATAAATATGTTAGAAATTAGTTAAGTTAAGTTTAATTTACAAACAGTTATGGTTTTGGCTAGAATAAAGGCAATACATGGGGCTTTATTTAGGACCCTTCGTTCGGAAAAGAGTTAATAACCTACTGAGGACTAGTAGAGAGACACATTCTCTTTGTGAATAATAAGTTCATGAGTATATTCTGTTGGCAAGATGGCAATCAGCGTAGAGAGGTTGATGATATACTGGCTATGAAGTATTGGAAACATATGCCATACTTAAGTGACGGGGTTACTACACAAATAAAATGGTTATGGGGAAGTTAAAAATAGGAGATCAGCATTGATTGAATATATAGGGATAGGACGCCATATTGGGGAAGAAAAGATTAATGTGAATAACGTATATAGCAGTGGGGTAAATGTGGGGAAAGTTTATAACATGGTCTCCACGGGGTCGCAAGTTAACATGGATTTTATAGAAGAAGAAGTGGGTAACGTGCTACGCCAGACAGTGTGAAGACAAATAATAAAACATGAATTGAATGCCATGTTTTACTTCGAAGAATAACTATATACTGTAGATATCAAAGGGGGGTAAGTACGTTAATGAGAAATAAACAGTTGTCAGTGTGGAGTGCTGTGGTCACAGAGAACATAGATTAAATAACATGGGGATTTGGGAGGTCCGTAATATATGGACTGAGAAAGAATAACGTTGATTGCAAGCGGTCACAGACATGAGTTCAGTGCCAGTGGTATTGTTGCTGTTGATTACGGCATAAATTGAGGTTCAGGAGAAATCCCCATAATAAATGGACATTAGGGGGTTGCTGAAGTTTTCGGCGAGATTTAGAGGGAATTCTGAGTGAGGTTAGTTATGTGAGGTGATGTGGAAAGAGGTCTTGAGGGATGATGGACCTTTTTGATTTGTGTAATGTCTGTAATATATAGACATTTGGGAGTGAATAAAATTGGTGCTTGATGCTGTAGGTAGCAGCGTAAACTGTTACCAAAATAAGTGGTATAAGTGAACTGTAGAAGATATAATTGTTTTAGACTTTATTACATAAAGTCTCAAATGACATAGGGGGGTAAAGGTGTGTGTGATTTAGCTGAGTGTGGTTTTTGTGAGGAAGAGTTCTACTTCTTTGAATCTCCGGTGCGCACCGATTCTTTGTCTTCCTATGGTGTGCGAGTGATTTCAGGTTGGTTGAAAATAGAGAAGTAGTAATGTGGGGGTAATACGGTTAGGGATGACAATAGGGAGTTGAGGTAGTATCAGAAGAGTTTTGAATGTTTAGAGTTCGTGATAAGGAGAGTTAAGCGGATTGCTTATGAAGAAAAGAAAAAATATTTCAAAACGGTACCCATATGTGTTATGATGTATTGTATAAAACTGAGATTTAAATATGATTGAGGTATAATAGATACCTATACAAGAAAGGGTTTTTGTGATAAGATGTGTAAATAATATATGTTATGTTTTTTTTTTGAAGGGCCAGAAACGAAGAGGAAATATTTACTTAAGTTAGTTTGGGGCTTAGGGAAATTATGGGAGGTAAGGAGAGAAGGTTTAGGATAAAGGGGTTAGGAATTAAGACTTTTGAAGAAGAAAAGTCTTTTTAAATAAAGGGAGGTATAGCAGAATGAAAACCATATCTGTATTAGCTTAGGGGTGCAAGGCTACAGCACGCTTGAGCATCCTGATAGAACAGTAAGAAGGATGCTCAAGTCGTGACGTAGTTTGTTGTGGTTAGTGACTACCAAGGACGAGAGAAGAGAAGACAACATTACAATTTAGAGGTCCTTGGATTTTGTATCGCCATTATGAATAAATAAAGCCTGTTTTAATAAAAAATGAATACATCAGAAGTTACTTGTTGATCCACTGTATACACGCATTGTTACACATGCATGCATGCATGCATGCATACATACACACACACACACACACACACACGCACACACACACACACACACATACATACATACATACATACATATATATATATACATACATACATGCATACATACATACCTAACTACCTACCTACCTACCTACCTACCTACCTGCCTACCTAACTACCTAACTACCTACCTACCTACCTATCTACAACCTACATACATACATACATACATACGTATGTACGTACAATTGTACGTACGTACATATGTACGTACGTACGTACGTATGTACGTACATACATACATACTTACATGCATGCATACATACATACATACATACATACATACATACATACATACATACATACCTAAATCCCTACATACCTACCTACATACCTACCTGCCTACCTACCTACCTACCGCCTACATACATACATACATACATAAATACATACATACATACCTACCTATCTACCTACATACATACATACATACATACATATATACATACATACATACCTAACTACCTACCTACCTACCTACTTACCTACCTACCTACCTACCTACCTACCGCCTACATACATACATACATACATGCATACATACATACAAACAAACAAACACACACACACATACATACATACATACATACCTAACTACCTACCTACCTACCTACTGACCTACCTGCCTACCTAACTACCTAACTACATACCTACCTATCTACCACCTACAGACATACATACATACATACTACATACATACATACATACATATACACACATACATACATACATACATACATACATACATACATACATACATACATACATACATACATACATACATACATACATACATACATACATACTGTAACATAATTGTTTCAGACGTTGACATTCCCAGTCCCTTTACATTTCTCAATACTTAGTAGTTAACCACAGTAAGCCGTCTTGATACCCTAACTAAAAATATAATCGAAGATTCTAGATTAGGGGAAGGAAGATGAACGGTGGGGACTCCATTTGATTGGTTGACCCTTGGGCGAGTAACGCTATCTAATACATAATTAGCCCGCCAGTCGAAGTATTGATTCCAACCAGTAAAGATGTATTCAGGATGCAGTGGTAAAACTTGCCCAAAAGCATTCTCTAAGATGTAGCCTTTTGCACTTCAGGTACCTAAATCATTTAATATGTTATGTGTAAACCTGATGAAGTGAGAGAGAGAGAGAGACGAATGGCCGAGTATTTTCTTGAGAAAATGTGAAAAGAAGACAGAACTTCGTTGTACAGTGACACTAAAACTGCCGATCCAACCTGTCATGTCTACCGCAGTGAAACATTCTTACCATGTCTATTGTCTGTCTGATTTGATGATTTGCATATGCTTGTGACTGTAAACTACACTCAATGCCTATTGCAAAACCTTTGTGCGCTCTGAACATTCATTGAGTGCCTATCATGACCATTCTTAACCAAACTGTACATTGCTCTTGAGAGTTACCTTTGGCAGTTCTGTTTCAGAATGCATGATGCTGCATGTAATTTCTCCCTTATAATGGCTGAGAATGTTTGAGTGAATGAGATGGTAATTATATAATTAACTTCTCATATTTGTAAAAGTAAAGACGCTTATTATATCCATGTTTGCAGGACTGCATTGCACTTTAGAAATTGCAAAGTCCATGTAATGTCTGGTGACTGAATTACGATCAAGAAAATTGTCAAAAGCATTCATAAAGAGTTGCCTGGGATGCAATTTCTCTTTGACGTTATACACTGGTCCTTTGCAACAATGGTTTAGGTTTATATGAACTACATTCCAATAAGAGGCAATAGGTGACATAACCTACAGTGTCTGTCAGATGAATACATGGGAAGGCTCATGCTATTTGTCAGGGAAAATTCATGTTTTCTTTCATTTTGTGTATTCCACATGTGAAGGCAATTCTAGTGCATGATTTCTGACATACAATGCCTACTTCTTGGTGCTTAATCACACTGTCTGTTCTCATTGTACACCGGTCCCTGTGATCTACTCATTGTGAGAATTTACAAGATAATTGTGTGAAGCTGCCTCTGATTAGGAGTATGTGCCTATGACTTCACGCTTTTGGGGATGAACCTGGAGAAAGGATATCACGCTAAACCACCAAATAAAATTGCACTACATCATCAGTGAGAGGCGGGTGTTCGAATATCACACTCCCCTTTCCCCTCCCCTTCCTCTCTGAATCTGTAATGGTACTACATAACCATGACAATGGTTCAACAGATGTAAAACACGTGTTGTACCTTTGTTTATTAACAGAGAATGAGGAAGATGGGGGAGGCCTTTCAATTACCAGGACAACTCCAGGGAAGTCCTGAGCTCTAGTCTTCAACTCCAGCTGAAAAACTAGACTCCAAAAAGTACCACATGAACAACAGGTTGCAACTGTTCAGCCTGAATCCACTAATTCTGGCCTATACAGATGGCACTGAAGAAAAAGTCTTTATCACAGGCGTAAGACAGGGATACTCTCCATCTTTGTAAATGCTCCAAGCAATATCTTCAAGATAAATTCAAGAAGAGACCTTAGGAGGAGAGATCACCTGGTTTTCAGCATGTCACTACTGGCTAAGAGTGGACATTAAAGGTGCACTTGGAGCAGACTATATCACAGCTTATCATTATTAATATTGGCTGAAAGCTAAAGGAGCAGAAGTTAATACATAGAGCAAATTCCCAAAAATGGATTAGTGATAAGTAGGTGTGGTGATTCAGTTCCATCAGAAATCTTAGGAGAGATAGACTGAGAAGGAAGAATGCTGGGACATATTTGTTTCTTAGATCTTCCTCTATTGGAAATGTAGAAAATAGTCCTAAGTGTCAACTTCATGAACAGTCAACTCACCATTGAAAGGATAGGGCTGTAAACTTTCTTCAAACTGTGACAGCAGGGAATAGCCTGAACTGGAAATCATCATGGGGAGAACTGCAACCTGAGCTTGTCCAACACCCATCATAGGTGCTAAAAGGATTAAACAGACCAGTGGAGCAGAATGTCCCTATGCTTGCCCCAAATTGTGGCTTATCCTGTGTTTCCCTCATTTACAGTAGAGGAAAGGATAGAAGTCTAAAGTGTTGTGGTGTAGGATAACCTATGGAGTAGAGATGTGAAGGAGGAGGGTTTATTTAGATTAATGTTTCTGTGAGGATCGGGTGTTGTATTTGGGTTCATAATTATGTCAATTATATTACATATAAACTAATATTTTGAAATGTGAATGTTGACAATATGAAGCCTGAGTCTTCACCTGACCAACGAACATTAATAAACTATTAGTAGTAAGAAAACAGTTTTTGAGATACATGTTCCTGTGGTTGTCTGGTACACTGTTGTCAGGCATCTTCATGGTGACTGTTACTCTACTGTTGTTGTTGGTTACAGAGATTGTGAAAGTTCTGTGTGGTGGTTGTCAAGTATCTTCCATGATGTATGACTTGTCTAATCTGTTGGTGTGATCATTCCTTGTGAATGTTTGTCCAACTGTTGTCAAGATCTTCTCATGTGATGTCTTGTTCAACCAGTGTAAAGTATAGTTGTTGTTGTTTATGTTCACTACAATGGTACAATTGTCAATGTGATCATTTGTCCAAGTGTCTTGTGTCACTTGAAATAATTAACGAGATCAAAAATGAGGTTGGCGATCAGAGCACAGTCAGCTGGAAGATGAGAGAACTGCTTTCATTGGTTACTGTGGCTAACTGCCAAGATCTCTCTCTCTCTCTCTCTCTCTCTCTATATATATATATATATATATATATATATATATATATATATATATATATATATATGGCCTAGAAGAGAAATCATCTATAAATAATTCTGTGTAGAACTTAACTTAGGTCTAATTTCTCACAGTGGGGGTACTCGATGAGCCAAAATTCTGAATGGTTTCTCTACAAGGGTTATGCGAGAATAAATATCAATACCTCTAGACAACACTTGCATTTACTAACCTGTATCTTTTATGGAGAGATATACTTTATAGAACTTCACTCATTAGAACTTCTGTAATTCTCTATAAACCCACAAAAGAAACCTCACATGTTGTGGGCCCGTATCCGCGATTGAACCCCGGGAATAACCTTCTAAAGGGGATCACATATTGTGGACTAATATAGGCAATTAGAACCCTGGGAACACCCCTCAAGGTAATCACATATTGAGTGCTTTATGCACTAATTGAACCCTGGGAATACCTTTTATGGGATTCACATAACGAGGTCTGACGACTCGGGGTGTAAACTATGGGTATACCTTGTCTGGGACTCCTGTGGGGGAATATCTATGTTTGTATTAGAATCAGGGAGTAACCTCTCGCAAAATTAAACCTATTGCTTAAAGTTTTATGATGTGTTTAATGGATCCCGTCACATAAATGTGGACAAAAGGTCCAGATGTTTAAACCCACAAGTAAATCTCGGGTGGTGGTTGTTTCATCAATGGTGGTAATATTGCATGTATCACTGTTCACAAATGTCACATTGTACAATGTAGTTGAACACAAATGTTAATTATCTTATGGGTCAACATGTTTGCTATACCCATGATAATGTTGTGTTTCTGAATGGGCTGATGTAATAGACTGTCAATAGTGTTGTTTAATTTTGTGCATGCTGTTGTTCCCTATGAGTATCAGATAAAGGTACCTGAGAACCCAGAAGACACAAATTATTTTTAAATAACTTAGACAGCTAATTTCAAGATAAATTTGATTTTTCTTGAGATAAATTAAGACACTTGATCCAGGGAATAAATAGGGGGCCTACTCCATTTTCAACCCTATTGGCTAGCATGGGAGAAAGGGGAATTAGTGTATTTACATTTTAATATCACTGCATCACATCAAATAATGGGTATTTAATTCATCAGTCCCCATAACATGTTGGCAACACTGAGAGCAGAGAGTGTGAACCCTGATGGAAAACTTGGGCAACCATTAAGACACCTCACTAACAATCTCACTCAGTATAGTCAGTATTCGTACCGGCTAATGTCCAGTGGTATTTCGACGTTGTATTTATTCTTAAGTGTGTGACCTTGTCAGTGACCTTGATCACGTTGCGGAGAAGGTAGGCACGATTGAATCTCCACGAGAAACATCCTTATCAACTCAGTCACTTGCCATTCATGAGGTAGTGGTATTCTTAAGCGTACTTTATACGTGATGGACGAGATGAAGGGAAGATTCTACCTGATGTCATGGTCAGTCACTCATGACCCGACCACAGTCTGGTGTCTATACGACATTAGTCTATTGTTCGATGGTGTGATCTCTGGTGTACTAGGATCCAAGTCACTAGGAGTGAACTCATTGAATTTCCAGGAAGGCCATCAAATTAACTGGACCCCTGGCCAGTCATATGGCAGTGGAGAGCGTACGTAAAGTATGTGTCTGGGAAACGATGGATAACCAACCTGATGTCATTGGCGTATCAGACGACTAGGAGCATAACGTGGATAACCTGAAAAATTTCATGAAGAGGTAAAACAGGATCCGTCTCCGACGTCTGCCGTCAATTCATCCTCAGTTGAGAAAGCGTTTCTGCCTGAAAATGGTGGAGAATAAAGGGCGGGCAAAGTTAGTGTAACTAATGTCTTTCTCCTTTTTCATCCGCAATTGGGAAGACTTTTCTGCCTGAGAAAATGGTGGGAATGTAGCTCAGTTCTAGACGAGAGCAAAGTCTGCGATGGAGTAGACTATTAAGGATCACTGTTCTTAAACAGTTAACTCTTATATGGTAGAGATCACTGCAACTCCAGCAGTTGACACTCTATACACAACGAAAGATCACTGTTCTTAAACAGCTAACTACTTTCAAGGTAAAGATCCCTGCAACTTCAGCAGACTCTTTACATACATACATACATACATACATACATACATACATACATACATACATACATACATACATACATACATACATACATACATACATACATACATACATACATACATACATACATACATACATTACATAACATACATACATACATACATACATTACATAACATACATACATACATACATACATACATACATACATACATACATACATACATACATACATACATACATACATACATACATACATACATACATACATACATACATACATACATACATACATGCATGCATGCATGCATACATACATACATACATACATACATACATACATACATACATACATACACAGCCACCCAGCCAGTTAGCCAGACAGACAGACAGACAGACAGACAGACAGACAGACAGACAGATATCATGTCTATACGCGTGGACGGTCATTTAGCTATTTCGCCAACTCACACGATCCCAGGAGTCATGGATCAACTCAGTATTCTTGTCACGACCATACAACGTGACCAGCCTCTACATTTATTTACTCCTATGCTTTACCCTTGTTCTATTCCCTTCCATCTTGCCACTTGTCACCAAGTTCTCCAATTTATGTCTTCTCATAACGCGTTAAAAACTTTGTGAATTTTTTACGTCTGATTGCTACAATCAGTTTACGTTACCATTTGTTTCTTGTAGGACTTGGTCATTTGTTTTTCTGTTTATCCTTTGTATTGTTTTTCAATTTCCAGAAACCACATGTCCAAGGCTATTAGGTGTTTTTCAGCGCTTGTCTGCTCATGGATCACGTTTCATATCTATACACAAGTACAGTTTCTAAGTAGCACTTCACCGTTATTGTAACAGGCATATTTGTATTTGTCAGTTTGTTTTCCATCTTGCAAATGGCTTCCTTCGCCATGGCGATTCTTGTTCTAATCGCTTCCAAGAATCTACGTTAAAATGTTATGACCTTTTCCGACATAATTGTACCGATTCAGTTGCTTAAGAATCCCCCCGTTAGTTGCATATAACTTCGTGGTATTTCCTTCTTCCTAATGACGACCATAAATGTCTTCGTAAAATTTCATTCCACTGCGTACAACAACTACATCTAGTAAATGTTTGCAGATCCAGTTCATTAACTGTAATAAATACATGATACTAATGTGCAAATATGAAATTCCTGTACTGGTCCTGCATACACGGCTGTTTACGGAGAGTGCAGGAGAGCTCAACAACACAGAGTTGTTGAGTTGAGTTTAGCTAAGAACCGACATCACATCACTCAGGATATTCCCATATGTACTCCGTCCCCTCGTTAAAATGCCAGCGAAGAGTCACACAACTATCTGATTGAAAGTTCTCCTGGTCTTCCCTCTCAGTTTTTAGATTCTACCAGAATCCCTGCCAATCCATCGAAATCTCATCCTTTCCACATACAGGTTATCAATCTGTTTCTCCGCCATCTCCACCTGGTCCCACAGGCGCATACGACCTCTCCCTTGTCCATAAGGAATCGTCCACCAAGAGATGCATTCCCTGCCAGCCTGTCAATCTGTTCATTCCACCGCTCTCCGCATGGACAAGGCAAAAACATCCACACAATCTGTGAACTCTGAAGCGAGGTGATTCATTCTACACGAAACATTCCTTTTTCCACTTTACTATGTTTACTCCTTGAGTCCGCGATGAAGTCAATGTGTGTTGCAGTGATCTCCTGTACCCAACGAAATTCCGCCGTGACTGCTTCCACTTCCATTCTCATGCTGGATGTCGTAGCCTCATATGCCATACTCTCCTTATTCAAGAATCATCCATTAGCTTTCGCAATGAAACCCTGACCACTCCGTTTGTTTTTCACCACTGAGATGATACTTTGGAAGCGGATCGGGAGAAGTCTCTACGTCAACCTCACTCCGATAGATGGAAGTCCTTGTCAGGGCACAGATGACCTCCAGGGCAGATCACCGGTCTTAATAGTTAACGCTTGTAGTCCTCCACATGATTACAACCAAAACAGTGACTTTAATCACTGAGGAGGGTAAGACAGACCATTTTATGTGCTATTTATATGCCAGTGCATTCGGGTGTATAAGACAACGAACGAGCAGGTGGGCTGGCGAGCGTGGCTACGGAGGGAGCGCGCAGGCAATGGACCAGGCCCTGAAGTCCCTTGGGGAGCCAGGGCGAGAAAATGACTCAAGGGACGGTTCTGATTCTGCACCTTTGACCAGACTGCAATAACATGAAGTCAAACGTGGCCAACCTAGACAAGACAGCTATGCGGAGAGCTACAGAATAATAGTCAACCAACACAGAACTGAAGTCATCAGCCGCTACACGCTGAGGTAGATACTGAGGTGGGGATCTGAGCACTTATGGACTAAGACAGTGATTCTCAACCGGTAGGGAATTCCCCCAGGGAGGAATTTTAGGGTTTCCGGGGGGGGGGGGGGGGGGGATATTAAGATTATTTCTAGATTGCGTTAATACAAGAACCGATTACATAATATTGTTTTTCCCTTCATACTTTACGGTTCTGTACGTATCACCCTTCTGAAATTCGTTTTATAACGTAAGTAGAAATGCAAATCACGTTTTATGAAGATGTCTAGACTTTTGGTATGTGCTACTAAATTTAGCTTCAATTATTACGTATACTGTGGAGGGGCAGGGGGGATTTTTAGGTGGGAAATACGAAAGGGGGGGGGGGGAATGACATACATACATACATACATACATACATACATACATACATACATACATACATACATACATACATACATACATACATACATACATACATACATACATACATACATACATACATACATACATACATACATACATACATACATACACACACACATACACACACAAACGCACACACACACAAACACAAACACACACACACACATACACACATACACACATACACACATACACACATACACACATACACACACACATACACACATACACACATACACACATACGCACATACACACATACACACATACACACATACATACATACATACATACACACATACACACATACACACATACACACATACACACATACACACATACACACATACACACACACACACACACATACACACATACATACATACATACATACATACATACATACATACATACATACATACATACATACATACATACATACATACATACATACATACATACATACATACATACATACATACATACATACATACATGTATGGTGGGGGGGGGGGAATGACGTTCTAAAAATATGATGAAGGGGGGCACGGGCCAAAAAAGATTGAGAACCACTGGATTAAGAGCCCCATTTGCAATGATGATAATCTGGGGACTAAGTAATTAGCTTGGAGCCAACCAACAAACCAATACACTATACAATTAATAAACCAATCAATTAACCAATCTACCAAGCAACTAACATTTAACAGGAATTGTGTTTTACTGATAATGTTTTTGCGTATGTGCTACATAAGCCTCTCTCTCTCACACACACAGACACACACGCACACACATACACACACACACATAATACACACACTTATTGTGGGAGGGTTTTCTGCATTGCTGTTACAGTTAGTGCAATCTGACAAGGTATCAACCCCAAGATGTTCATAATCGTAGAGTTTTACCAAAGAAGGTATCAGATATTAATGCTAGACATGTTCTTATAGCTCAACAAACATGAAAGATTACCTGTGGAGTTGCACTCAGGTGTTTGACATATTGTTCTAGCCGGTTTAAACACTGTATCTGCTGTAGGTATAAAAACATTCAGCTGAATTACTCATTGCATGGTTTATTAATAAATGAACTATTGTGATAATTAATAGACTGATTGATTGATTTAATACCTAATGAATATACCGGCCATAACATACTATTTTAGCCTATGTGTTTCTGGTCTAGCCGGTACACTGGAAGCCTAGAAGACGCTATGTAATGTGTGAACTGAGCAGAGATTCCAGATGTTATAGTCATGTGATAGGTACACCCAATGAATAAAAGAGCATGTGCTTATCGTCCCATGATGCATAGGTTCTGTTTCTGACCGTTGAAAAAAATGGCCGTCCTAAGAAGCTCAAAGAGCGGTGATTCAGTTTCTTTCATTTGAAGGATGTCGACAAGTAGACATTCATCGAAGAATGCAGGCAGAGTACGGTAACCAATGTGTGTCGAAGACAACAGTGACAGACTGGGTACGAATGTTTCGGAAAGGACCTCAGTTTATGACAGATCTTCGACGGCAGGGTCAAGCGCATATTGTTGCAACAGATAAAACCATCGCCAAAATTGATGCAGCAGTACAGATGAACCATTGTCGAAGCATACGTTCGCTGGGGAAAGAATTTGATGTGTCAATAGGGACAATTCACAAAACAACAAAAGGTCGTTCGTAAGAAACTGCAATATCGGAAGGTGCCCACAGTGAGTACCACGAATGTTGACCGACCACCAAACAGAGGAACGCATGGGAAGGTGTTTGAACCATCCATCCATCCATAATGTGCCATGCCGGTAAGCTTGGGCGGTCATGTTTTGCCATCTCACTCGATCACCAGCGTCGTGTATCAGCTCCGTGTTTCTGTCTCGACCATGCCACGAGGCCAAGCCATCCAGGTACTTGCTTCTAGGTCTTCAACTTGGTCTGCTCCATTCGATCTTACCAGTTGTCACCAAGTTCCCCAATTCATTTCTTCGCATAACATGCCCAAAAAATGTTGACTGTCAACGTCTAATGTCTGTAATCAGTTTACGATCTTCATTTGTTTCTTGAAGGACTTGTTCATTGGTCTTTCTGTCTATCCATGGTATTCTTTGCATTTTCCTCAGAAACCACATTTCTGCAGCCTTCAGATGTTTTTCAGCTTGACTGCTCATTGTCTAAGTTTCACATCCATATAAAAGTACAGGTTCCATGTAGCATGTCAACACTCTTTTTCTCGTTTCAATTGACATCTTTTTATTGGTCAGTATGTTTTTCATCTTGCTAAAGGCTACTGTTGCCATGGCAATTCTTGTTCTAATCTCTTCAAGGCATCTCCCATCAGATGTTATTACTGTTCCACGATAATTGTACCTATTCACTTGTTGAAGAATATTCCCATTTACTTGTATATAGCATTGTGGTATTTCGTTCTTCGTAGTGACGACCATAATCTGTGTCTTTTTACAATTTAATTCTAACCCTAATTGTTCACTGTGTAACAACCGCATCTACTAAATGTTGCATGTCCTCTTCATTGTCTGCAATCAAGACTGTGTCATCTGCATATCTAATGTTATTGATGCATCGTCCCCCAATGTTGATTCCTTCCATATCTTCTATATTTCTGAAAATATATTCACTGTACAGGGAAAACAGATCTGGAGACATTACACATCCATGTCTCACACCTCTCTTAATAGGATGATACTGACCTACTTCATTATCAATTCTTATGGCAGCTTGTTGTTTCCAATATATGTTCTTTACAGGTCTAAGGTTTTTTCCATCAATTTGTGGATTTTCAAGCACCCTTATCATGTCGACATGTCTCACTTTATCGAAAGCCTTTGTGTAGTCAATAAAGCAAAGACATAGATCTCTGTTTACTTCTAAAGAACGTTCGATTAAGGTTCTCAGTATATCCATCCATCCATCATGTGTCATGCCGGTAAGCGTGAGCGGTCATGTTCTGCCATCTCACTCGATCACCAGAGTCGTGGATCAGCTCTGTGTTTTTGTCTCCACCATGCCACAAGGCCAAGCTATCTAGGTATTTGCTTCTAGGTCTTTCTCTTGGTCTGTTCCCTTCGATCTTACCAGTTGTCACTAAGTTCTCCAATCCATTTCTTCTCATAACATGCCGAAAAAATTTTGATTGTCTGCGTCTATTGTCTCTAATCAGTTTACGATCTTCGTGTGTTTCTTGAAGGACCTCTTCATTGGTCTTTCTGGCTGTCCATGGTATTCTTTGCATTTTCCTCAGAAACCACATTTCTACAGCCATCAGATGTTTTTCAGCTTGACTGCTCATTGTCCAAGCTCCACATCCATATAAAAGTACAGGTTCTATGTAACACCCTAACACTCTTTTTCTCGTTTCAATTGACATCTTTGTATTGGTCAGTATGTTTTTCATCTTGCTAAAGGGTACCTTAGACATGGCGATTCTTGTTCTAATCTCTTCAAGGCATCTTCCATCAGATGTTATTACTGTTCCGAGATAATTGTACATATTCACTTGTTGAAGAATATTCCCATTTACTTGTATATTACATTGTGGTATTTCGTTCTTCCTAGTGACGACCATAATCTGTGTCTTTTTACAATCTAATTCTAACCTAATGTGTAACAACTGCATCTACTAAATGTTGCAGGTTCTGATCATTGTCTGCAATCAATACTGTATCGTCTGCATATCTAATGTTATTGATGCATCGTCCCCCAATGTTGTATATAGTTATCTCAGTATATACACATCATTTACTGTACCCTTGCCTTTTCTTCTACAAACCCACATTGTTCTTTCTCCTATTTCAGGTTGCATCTTCCTCCTAACTCTTTGCATGATAATTCTTAGCAAAATCTTTGTGATGTGACTCATTATACTAATTGTCCGATGTTGATCACATTCCAAGGATCCCCATTAAATCAGGTTACATGTGATCAATTCAGTAATTTCTTTCAGTCCGAGATAAACCAACTGAAGGCTTCAATACCAGAAGTGCCTCATCACATATCTTTATTATCATAATTCTGTGAGAGCAAATGCTATGGAGACATTCCCACAAACATACCGCTAATGACGACCACTGAAGTATTTACCCATCCCAGTAACCTAACAAACAATAACTCATCAGGACTAGATGGAAGCAGTAATCGGATCCTTCGCTATGCTGCACCGGCGATCTGCGAGTGACTAACTTTTATATACAATCAATGTCTCACCAAATGTCATTGTCCGTCAGCCTTTAAAATCGCTAACGTGTATCCTCATTTAAAGGCTGGTTCATCAGAAGATTGTATCATGAGAAATTATAGGCCAATTTCCATATTATCCTCACTATCCAAACCGCTAGAAAAGCACATCCATAAAACAACACTAGATCATATTATCCAAATTACAAAACTAGAAACAATGAAATTAAGCTTTAGTATAGTGACATTAATACACTCATTTTTGTTAGACAGAAAACAAGTCGTATCACACGATAAATCTCTATCCCGAGCCATTACTATTAATACTGGAGTACCACAGGGGTCTATACTTGGCCCTCTGTTATTTGCCATTTATATAAATGATATTCCCTTATATCTGTCATCGTCCTGCGATATATTTGCTGACGACTGCACAGTATATACAAAAGCTGTTGATCGTAATGTGTTAGAATTATCCTTGCAACAGGAAATGAATAGTGTAGTTAACTGGAGTCATGCAACGAGGCAAAGACTTCACACTCTAAACTCGCAGAGAACTCTTCAGCTGCACATTGGTAGCACGCCTATAGAAAGTGTAACCGAGCAAAAGGCACTGGGTCTTATCATAGATCAAAATCTATCCTTCAATTCTGATGTTCATGCTCTAGTTAAACAAATAGCCAAAAAAGTATACCAACTTGCCAAACTTAAAAATTTCCTCGACGAAAACACAAGAAAGATATTCTATAGTTCCCACATACAAACACATATTGATTATTGCTCCAAAATCTGGGATGGATGCTCCAAATCAATAATAAAACGCCTTTATTCACTCCAGAAAAGGGCAGTCTAATCAATGTGATAAGCTTACAGACAATTATAACCTACATGAACGTCTTCAGGTACTGCTACTCCACAAACGAATACTTTTTAATAAAGCTAAACTAATTCTCAAAATCCTATTTCAAAATGCCCCAAGCTACCTTTGGTCATTGTTTAAATATAATGCAAGGCATAGCGAACGACTAAATATACTCCATGTCCCTAAACCTAGGATAGACTTATTTAAAACAAGCTTAGCATACTCTGCCACTAAGTTGTGGAACAATCTTCCACAAGAAATCAAAGACACCGCCAATCATTATACATACAGTCGCAACCTGTTTGAACACTACCTCAGGACAGACTACATGCCCCTTTAAAAAAAACAAAAAAACAAAGACAATAATAATGGTAAATTATCTCGAACGACAACTAGCCCCCCCCCCCCCCCCCAATAAAAAACACACACACAACAACATTCCCATATGTGTGGCACGTTACACCCACATTGGGTATTCATGATGCCCATGTTAAACATTGCCTCAACGAGTCATGTATTACTGATTATTTTTCATGCGTTTTAATGCTTATTGTTCTTTTGTTGTCAAAGAATTGCTTCATAAGAGATGGTGAATGAAATAATGTATGAGAGGAAATAGAGAAGAAGGGCAGAATGTCAGACGGGCCTGCGTGCCCATTTCTTAACCCTTGGAAAATAAAGATTTACTTACTTACTTACTTACTTACTTACTTTGGGATTGCAATAGATACGGAATTACATAATTCACGAGGTATATTTCCAGTATCATATATTGTATTAAGCAGTCTGGTAACTTTATCTATTCCATATTCTTCTAAAGCATTAATCATTTCTGTTGTGATGCTGTCTGAGCCGGGGGTCTTGCCAGATTTAATATGGTTAAGAGCATTCTGAACCTCCATCTTCAAAATTGATAGTCCTTCATTATTATTTTGAATATCATACTCTTCATCTCTGTTATCGTCATAGAGGTTTTTCACGTAATCTGACCATACATGTAAGATCTTCATCTCTGTTATCGTCATAGAGGTTTTTCACGTAATCTGACCATACATTCTATTATCTGATCCTTTTCTATTATGACTCTTCCATCTTTTGTCATTAGGCAACCTGCTGATGTACGTGTTCTTTGATTAGTAAGCTCCTGAATTCTTTTGTGCATTAGTTTCGTATTTTTACTGTTGTGCTGTTCTTCAATTTCTCTGCAATTATTCTCAAGCCATGTTTCTTTTGCCTCATTACATAAGGTTCTGACTTTTCTGTGAATTTCTTCATATTTGGCAGGATTACTTTTGTTCTGTCTTCTTGCTTCAATTAGTTGTAAAATATCTTCAGTCATCCATGACTTACGGCCCATTTTCTTTACTTTTGGAATAGTTTTTTTCTGCAGCACAACTGATTGAATTCTTCAGCATTTCCCATTGATCATCTATATTTTGAAATAGGATCTCTAGATCAGACAATACATCAAATTTGTTTTTTACTTCTATGTTAAAATTATCTTGTATTTCTTTATTAGTTTTCAATTTGCACAAGTCATATTTAGGGTTTCCTATTATATACTTGACTTTCTTTAACTTTACCTTCAATGTGCCTGTAATTAATTGTGACATGTATGTCATCATCCCTCAGTCTTTTCCAGCAGACGTTGCTAGGACGCGCTACCTGAAGAGTAGAGGCTATTAAAATTTCGACGGGAGAATTAACAAAATGAACTTTCGTTTGAATTAAGGCAATTGATTGGCCGCGCCCCGGAAACACAGGCTTAATCGAGACAAAGGCTTGGTAGACAAAGCTGTCTGGTCAATCGCCATGTTTTCTTCAACGTTAGCGGGTGACCCATTGTTAATGGGTTAATTAATAGCCACTTATTCTCTGCGTCTTAGGTGAGCATTATATTATATAAAACCTATCATGTTATGTATTAGGATAAATGCTTTGATGCAACTAATATCATGATTGAAGGTGTGTGTGTGAAAATTATGAGAATCGCTTTCATTGAAAGGTTGGTTTTCGTCACGCAGCCAGGACATCGCCATTTTGTCCAGTCAGCCTTCATAAAGCTTACAATATAATCTTGCTATGAGTCACCCTTCTGAGATGATTTTGTGAACTTACTTTATTCCTATATGCTTATTTTTCACAACTGGTCTCTGTGTTATAAAGTGTTTTTTCCTGAGTGCATATTTTGTATTTCTGCCCTTATGATGGAGAAATATTACTATTTGTGTACAACTTTAATAGGTTGTTAGATAGATAGAGAGGGATATAATCTCGCTTGACTGTTTCATGCACTTAGGAGTTAATCTTTTGTTTACCTTGTTGTAAATATACAGAGGTGTGATTTTCTTGCAGTCTTTTTCATAAAGGATGTTATGGGATTTTCATGTGGTATGATATACATAATCTCAAGTGTATGGGAAAAGATTCCCATGATTTCTCTTTTATGAGTATTTTACCTTTTATACTCATGATTGTTACTGCTTAATGCTGTAATAAATGCTGGTATAAGATTGTCATTTGGTATGATATATCTATATATAATCTCAAGGGAGTGGGAAATGACACCATGCTCTTGTGTTTTTACTTTGAGATGTTGGGTAATACCCACTAGAGAGTTCATACCATGTTTAGTAAAAGACTAACAAGTTTTTCTGTTATCAGAATGTATAGTTTATTATGATAACTGATATCAGAATATATATTTTATTATGATAACTGATATCAGAATATATATTTTATTATGATACACTGTTATCGGAATGTATGTTTTATTATGATACATTGTTATCAGACGTTTGGGTTGTATTACTAATGTATATCGACCCTGTTTTTTTTCTTCACTCTACGTAGGCGCTAGAGATGCCGGCTGGAGTTTTGGAACTGAAGTTATGGTCAACTTATTTGGATTTAGAGGCAGGAAACTGGGTTAAAAGCTTACCCCTAATATTCTACAGAGAGTGCTGGTTACTGCTACACACCCTGAACCTGAATGTCAATGCCTGGATAATTCATGGATTGTGAATATGCTGAAGTGGATTCCCTACCTCTGGGAACTTACAGATGGTGTTAATCTTTTCAATGTCTGCAAAGACATGAGGCAAGCCTGGCCTAGATGGTTTTCAGCGTATACCCTCTTCTAAAAGTCACCGCCTGATTCCACGTTCAATTGTCATATTCCAGAGGCTCATGGATAGTCTGGAATTCACCATCATTTACCAGTATAGACTTACCAACTGATTTTGTGGCCTCCCAGCTTCCTTTGAATCTTCTCATCCATCATATCCAAGACATGGACAATCAAGCACTATACCAACTCCCGGTGAATAAAGTCGTATATTCAGCTGAAGAAAGAATAACCTACATCTTAACCCAGAAAAGGGCTGGAATATTCATGCCCAATTCAAGTTACTTCTGTCAGGAAATTCTAATGGAATATGTGATGTCACTCCTCATCCAAAGATATACTGAAAGTGTTTGTGCCTGATCCTGATCAAATCAATCACATGGACTCCTGTGTGTCACGCAACGCCAGAACGTTTCCGACTCATATCTGTCTGTTATACCACCCCGGAATGCTCCTAGCCCAGTGACTTAGCAACTGTGACTTGAGAGATTACAGTATATCCACTTTGGATTCATATGTATTACTCCGACATGTTATTCGTTTTGGATATATGATCCGGCGGTGAAAGCTCCGTGTGTGTGTGTGTGTGTGTGTGTGTGTGTGTGTGTGGGCAATCCCCAATTTTCTAAATAGGAGGATATATACAAAGCAGCTGTTTCCCTGGATTATAGAGAGTGTGATTATGGCCAGACTTTTTTTCTAGTGGATATTGAAGGAGAGGGATAATAATAATAATAATAATAAGTCTTTATTTTCAAAGGGTTAAGAATTGGGCACGCAGGCCCGTCTGACATTCTGCCCTTCTTCTCTATTTCCTCTCATACATTCTTTCATTCAACATCACTTATGAAGCAACTTTTGACAACAAAAGAACATTAAAACGCATGAAAAATAATCAATTACAAATGACTCACTGAGGCAGTGTTTAACATGGGCATTATAAATACCTATGGAGGGTGTAACGTGCCATAAATAAGGGAATGTTTTTTGGCTAGTTGTCGTTTGAGATCAGTTACCATTATTGTCTTTTTTGTGTTGTTTGTTATGGGGAGTCATCATCAGACCCATAGGATATTTCTAGAGACAGATTAGATAGATTTTCTTTATCTATTTCTTTGTATGCATTATTTACTTTGTTTTGTGTTTGACACAGGTATTTGATGTGAACCGTTTTTGGGGATTTTTGGGGACTTCTGTTGTGGTTGTATACTTTGTGTGCATTGCCTGAAAATGAATAATTTCTTTCATGTATATGTCACCATATTGTAGCCAACAGGGTTTGTCCAAGACCCAAATGTTTATACAATACAGTTGTTTGTTTGTTTGGTTTAACCAAGCCTTGAAGTTACTTCATTGTTAACTTGTTGTTCCAAAATTGATGTTTATAGTCCAGTTATGGTTACTGTTATGTGATACAGTGAGTCATTGTACTGTTTGGTCTAACAGTGGCTGTTTTCCTCTGTCATGTAATCCAGTTGTTGCGTCTAGTTATGTGATACAGTGAGTCATTGTACTGTTTGGTCTAACAGTGGCTGTTTTCCTCTGTCATGTAATCCAGTTGTTGCGTCTACCATTGGTTGTTGTCCCTCTGTTGTATAATACTGTGGATGTGCATGACAGTGGATACTTGTCATTGTTTATAAATATATATGGGAGATTAAATGTGGGGCACTTACACATAGACACACCTTCTGGGTAGAGTGATTTGTACTCGGGTGTCTGTGGTAGAACTTCCCGGATCTCCCAGCCTTCTATGGGAAACATTTCTTCTATGTTAGTGTTGAACTTGCACCCTTTTCTGCCTTGTTCAATGCTTGGGGGTTTTACGAGCCAGTATATTAAATCCTATAGAAGGCGTGTTTGGGATTTAGACCCCATTCATACTGAATACCCCTAGCGAAACTTGTCCTTATTCTAATTTATTATATTTACCACCCAACCTTAATCTGTGATCACTGTAACAGTCTGCCTTTGGAACTGTTTTTACGACTGTTAACGCATTTCGAAACCTTCTGCTAATCAGGATGTTTTTAATCCTGCTGTCTGGACTCATCTATGCCCATAAAATCTTCTAGGATTCTGTTTAAACCAGGTGTTTCCTACAACCATGTCTTGTAATTTTGCCCATTCTACAAGTCTTTATTCTCTTTCAATTCGCTCTCCCAAACCATGGTTGCCTACACTGCACCCATTGCCTTGCTTTCCTATTTTTGCGTTGAAATCACCCATTATGATATTTATTTCTGATTTTCTACAGTTCTTCAAAGCAGACTCCATGTCATTATAAAATTCCTCTATACTTTCTTCACTGTATTCACTTGTTGGAGTATATACTTGAATGACATTTATTTTAAAAGGTCTTCCTTTTAATTTTACTAATAGAACTCTGTCTGACACAACCCGATATCCTGTAACAGAATTTGATGTTTGCTTATCTAATATGATGGCTACACCTCTTTGTTGTTGTTCTCCCCCAGAGATAATAATCTTACATTCCTCTCCTGTCTGTATCCCTGCCCCTTTCCATCTCGTTTCTGACATTCCTAATATGTTAGTCTTCTCTCTATCCATTTCTTGTTTGATGTTTTCTAATTTTCCATCTGCATTCATTGTTCTAACATTCCAAGTTCCTACTTTCAATGATATTAATCTTTTGCACCTAGTAGCCTGTTGACGGTCTGGAGTCATCTGGTGCACATGGCTCTCCCTACCGGGCGAGGCTGCTCCTATGGAGCATTAATTTACGCCGTTTCTCTGATTATCGATGAGTCCACACAACATGAGTTTCTTGGCATCTGTAAAGAAGGTAGTTTGCCATTGCTTTCCTTCCTAGCAGTGACCATTTGAACCACTTGTATGCATTTCTCGTCCGCACAGTGGCAGGCGATGAATCATGGTGTCACTACTTTGAGCTGAGCAGCAAAAGAAAGAGCATATAATGGAAGCATGCTGGATCACCAAAAGTTAAAAAATCAAGTTACAGGTTTCCGCTGGTAAGATTATGCTGAGCCCATTTTTTTTACCATGAAGGGCTATTGTTTTCCGACTTTAAAGAACCTGGTGTCAACATCAACTCTACCCACTACTTGGAAACACTAGACAAGCTGCAAAAATCCACCAAGAATAAACGACCCGGCATGCTTTCTAGCGGTGTAATTTTTGTTGCACAATAATGCTCGTCCACATGTTGCAACGATTGTGCAACAACAACAACAACAACAAAACTTTATTTTGAAAGGGTTAAGAATTGGGCACGCAGGCCCGTCTCATTAGCTTGGAAGAAGTGGGAAATTCTGCAAAATCCAGCCTATAGTCCTGATTTGTTACCATGTGATTTTTATTTGTTCGGACCTCTACAAAAAGCTCTCAATGGGCAACGATTTCACACAGATGTAGATGTAATGAACGCGGTAAACACTTGGTTCAGTGAGCAACCACAATCTTTTTTTTTTTGTTTGCCGACGGCATTCGCCGCCTACCAAAGCAATGGGATGCTTCCCTGAATGCCTATGGCGACTTCTTCTGACCAACCCATGGTGCATAATTCATTCAAAATGAATGCTTTGTTTAATTCTACCACACCTGTTAATATTTCTTTCATGATTTTGTAATAAAGCCGTTGGAAAAGGTTTCAAATTAACGACCCTTATATTAAAACACCATAATATAGATCACAGAGCTCTTTGAATCCAAAGAACAGATTAATAAATAAATCAATCATTTGGTATAAATCAATATTATATCAATAAATTCATTATTGATTTCATAAATCAATAAATCAATAAAAGCAGAATATACTTAATAAATATGTAATACACAATTAAATACTGCACCACTGCTCTCGGTCATTCACAGACATGCTCTGTCTCCTCTACAAAAGCCAGCGAGGAGTGTCCGTGAAGCTGATTTCAGTAGAATGGTATTGAACAGCCCGTCTGGCTTTCCTCTACACTTTGTGTATCGTCCAGACACTCTATCTCATCCCGTCTGGGCGAGTCGTTCTCGAAATAGATACTCCGTTTGTTCAGCTGCACTCCAACTGGCTCCCAGGGAGCCTTAGCCATATCACCTATATCAGACACCAGTTCTTCACCCATAGGGGCAATAGCCTGGTCGCGGATTGTCATGGATCAATTTATGTTACTCCAATTCAATCCCTGAATTCCCTACCCAATGTTGTTATGACTCTGCACAGGTTTGACTTTTCCTCTGGCATTTTGACCGGCCTCTCGCAAGGTCCTCAAGCATGCACACTTCTCTAAATGTGTCTGCCTGAGCCATCCATGATTTTAATCTGAGACGCTATTGGCCCTTAACTGTATCTAGGACTGCATGCAGCAGGTGATTCATGTCTGCAGCCACTAACTAGGAGAAACGATATAGCCTGCAGCATGTTGAGTCTGTCTGCAATCGTGAGTAAAGCTCGGATGTATCTCATACACACTACTGTCGTGTCCCTTGTGCATCCCTGTGTGTGCTCTAGTTTCATCAGCGTACTCTTAGACACGGTGAGCAGTCCCAAACCACTCTAAATCACTGAGATAATCAGATGTTGATAGAGTATGATCAACATTCTATGCTCCATGTACATTGCTGCCATGATCTGATGACGTCACACGTCCATGTGATCACTTCGGTAGTCAGATCGGACACCTAGCCTTCTCGGATACAGACGAAAACAGGGGGTCCCTTGTGCCAGTTGTACCTGTTAAACATCCACCAGTAGCTGGGAATAACCCGGAGTAGGCCGTGAAGGCCGTGCACTGACAAAGTTGTTAGGAAAAGTAAGCCTAACCGCACGCTCTGTGGCGAAGGGGTTAGGGGCGCAATTTACAATCCCGCATACCGCGTTCGAACCACAGTTGCGAGAGATTTGGCAGCAGACAGATTTGAGTTGGATATGATATGATGATATGAATGTCTGTCGTTCAGAAAGCAATGGCAACTGCCTCAAACACCATCATGTCTGGCCTATCTATCCATTGCCCTTCCTGCCTCAACCACCACCATGTCTGACCTATCCATTGCCCTTCCTGCCTCAACCACCATCACGTCTTGCCTATCCATTGCCCTTCCTGCCTCAACCACCACCATGTCTGACCTATCCATTGCCCTTCCTGCCTCAACTACCACCACGTCTGGTCTATCCATTGCCCTTCCTGCCTCAACCACCACCATGTCTGACCTATCCATTGCCCTTCCTGCCTCAACCACCATCACGTCTTGCCTATCCATTGCCCTTCCTGCCTCAACCACCACCATGTCTGACCTATCCATTGCCCTTCCTGCCTCAACTACCACCATGTCTGGCCTATCCATTGCCCTTCCTGCCTCAACCACCACCATGTCTGACCTATCCATTGCCCTTCCTGCCTCAACTACCACCACGTCTGGCCTATCCATTGCCCTTCCTGCCTCAACCACCACCATGTTTACAAAACGATCTGATCGCTCGTTGCCTCTCAAACCTGAGTACGAAACTACATAGATGACAGCTGTGCTAATTGTGATAAGTTCAGTGTGTCCAGCCACCCGTGTCGTATGAAGCCAGTCTGGACCTTCTTGGGCATGTTCACTGAGTCGTTCAGTATATGTAACTCAGTATATATAACTCAGTATGTCTAAGTATTTGTAACTTATTATGTGTAACTCAGTATGGGTAACTCAGTATGCGTAACACATCATGTGTAACTCAGCATGGGTCTTAAGTGTTAAGTATAAATGAGCATTTCTTTAATAGATTATTTTAAAATAAAAAATAAAAAAATATGTCGGTTTATCTTACTTCCAGTGATGTTAACCCACGAATGCACTGTCTGAAAGCAGCCGCTAAAGACCACAGCAACAACCGCTAACATGTAGCAGCACAACGCCATATTTCTGTTCTCTGAACCAGAATCAACGTTGTTAAATTATTGGATACTTTCTTTGGTGACGTTAGGCTTGTAATATATAATGAAGGCAGATGTTAACAGGATTGGTAAACGAAAACGTTCCTATAGCAGTCAATCCACAATACAAGATGGTTGTATGCCTGTGTTATATATGCTCTCCACCTTAGGGACACGTCATGCAATAGAATAAGGCCACGTGTACTTTGCTAATGTCGACACACATACTAGGTTTCCTGATGTAAAAGATATGCAGGCCCATACAGTATCGTTGCATAATAGTAATGTGTCCTGCTAACAGGCGTAGGCGCTCACGTCTCTCCACAAATCTCAGTCCTTGGTTTTCTGTATCAAGTCTGCTGATGATATTCCTCCATGTTACCGTGTCATCCATTCAGCGTCACTACTCTTGTTCTGAATCTGACTCTGTTGTCTATGATTTTTCCAGATTTTATTCCCAATGCCTGTCTTTTCATTACTTGTCCACCGAAAATTATATTCTCTTTTTATATTTGAATATACGAGTGGGCTTCATATGAAAACCTTAAAAGTGTGATTGAAAGATGCAATAACCATGCCATTGTCTTGTAACCTATCAGTGTCGTTTTTAAGGATGTCAAGAGTGTTTATCAAGTGACATCACGGTGATACCATAACGACAGCTTGAAGAAGACCGCCCCACTTTTGACATGCACCAATGAGGAGCAGCATTATTTAATCAGTCAAGGAGTGAAACCTATAGAAATTCATCGGCTAATGAAGGCCCAGTATGGTTATGCATGCCTGTCAGCCCAGCCAGTGTATTGGTGGAGCAGGAGATTCAGACTGCTGTGAAGATGTACAGATGGTCGTGCATGAGTGGTTACTCACGCAACCAAAACAAATCCTATTTCTGGCACCAGTTTCAGTCTGGGTCGGCCTCGGAGCCCATTTGCATTTTTAAATATTGCTCCTGGAATTTACATTTCAAACTCTTGAATACTGGGCCGATAGGCTTGCGAACGCGGTTCTTGAGCCGCTTACCAGGCTTTCAAAACGCAGTAGCGACCTATTTGTGCAGCAGACCGTGTCCCGTTGTGTTATAACGTGTTGGTATGGGAGCCGGTCGTTCAGAAAGCAATGGCAAACTTTTTGTTGTTGTTCGCATATCGTTTACAGGACATCGCTGTCAACATCAGCATCTTTCAGCTGATTGCTGATTTCTTGGCAAGATTACGCTCAGTAGTTTGCCATTGCTTTTTGAGCGGCCGCTCACATTCCCCTTACGTTACCGACGCGGAGAGAACCGCTACCAATTCTCGAGCAACGTCACGTTACTTACGAGAGTATACGAGATTACGGAGAAAGTCGTGTAACCTCTAGACCAGAAAGACCGGCAATGGCAAACTACTGAACGTAAAAACTTGCCTAGTACATCAACAGCAGCTGAAAAATGCTGGTGATGACTGCAACGTCATGTAAGGGATATGCAACATTTAAAAAAAGGCAAGCATCTAGCTACTGGACTACCCCGGCCCTCTCTTGAAACGTGGCTACGTGTAATTGTTCTAAATGTGATTGCATACGTCTACATCGTATAACCTAGTATCTGTGAGAACCTCAACAAAGTACACGTGGCAAGATTCTATTATATTACGCGTCCCTAGGATTGGTGGGGTGTGGTGATTTTAGTTTCATGTATATTTAAAGTTAGAAATGATCAATGCCTTAGAAGAATATGGAATATACCTGGTCACCAGACTGCTGAACGCAATATATGATATTTGGAGATATACCTCCTGAATTATGTAATTCTATATTTCTTGCAGCCGGTCTCCCTGGTCGAGGAGTTAGCAGCTTTCTCCATAACCCCGAATACTCTCGTGGTTGACTTGAGCTCACGAGATTTGGAAGCGGTTCGAGTCGCGCCAGTAACTTATGATAGTATGGAACCGGTCGCTCAGAAAGCAAATGCAAACTACTGAGCGTTGGGGGAAAATACATCAATAACATTAGATATGCAGATGATACAGTCTTGATTGCAGACAATGAACAGGACCTGCAACATTTAGTAGATGCAGTTGTTGTACACAGTGAACAACTAGGGTTAGAATTAAATTGTAAAAAGACACAGATTATGGTCGCCACTAGGAAGAACGAAATACCACAATGTAATATACAAGTAAATGGGAATATTCTTCAACAATTGAATAGCTACAGTTTTCTAGGAACAATAATAACATCTGATTGGAGATGCCTTGAAGAAATTAGAGCAAGAATCGCCATGGCAAAAGTAGCCTTTAGCCAGATGGAAAACATACTGACCAATAAAAAGATGTCAATTGAAACGAGAAAAAGAGTGTTGTGATGCTACATAGAACCTGTACTTTTATATGGATGTGAAGCTTTGACAATGAGCAGTCAAGTTGAAAAACATCTGATGGCTGTAGAAATGTGGTTTCTGAGGAAAATGCAAAGAATACCATGAACAGCCAAAAAATCCAATGGGCAAGTCTTTCAAGAAACAAATGAAGATTGTAAACTGATTAGAGACATTAGACGTAGACAGTCACGATTTTTTGGGCATGTTATGAGAAAAAACGAATTGAAGAACTTGGTGACAACTGGCAAGATCGAAGGGAACAGACCAAGGGGAAGATCTAGAACCACATACCTGAATGGCTTGTGCATATGGCATGGTTGAGACAGAAACACAGAGCTGATCCACGACTCTGGTGATCGAGTGAGATGGCAAAACATGACCGCCCACGCTTACCGGTATGGCACATGATGGGTGGATGGATGGAATCCTTCAGATTGTATTTTCTTGTCTATCGATATCTGGCGTGGTATCTCGCTGCCCTCAGTCGTCACCACCGCCAGCGTTGTAGGGATCTTTGAGTATGTCAGGATCGCTCCGCCTTCAAGATTCTCATGTGTAGATTTTATTCCTACTGCTGCTTCAGGATGTGTTCGTCTGACAGCTCCACTTGAATCCGCTTGACAACCCATCTGACTGTTTTGGAGTCGGTGTATCCGACTCTGATGTCTTTCTCCTCCTTCCTCTCAGCTGTCTTGGCTCTTGTCTGTGGTGGGCTGTCGTCGCTCTTTCTTGTTGTAGTCTCAGTAGTGACTGTAGTTTCAGGTTCTTTGCAGTTTGCTCTCCACGCTCGTCTTCTTACCGGCTTTGGCGGCTTCCACGCTGCACATCTTGAGCGTCTGCTGTTTCTTGGTGTTGGCCTTGCAACGTGCTATTTTTCTCCCCCGTATCAGGCTTCTTAACTTGTTCAGGTGACATGTCTTAATAGTGCTCGCAAATGCGAATGACGACGCGCCGTCAGAGCTGCATGCTGTCCCCCTAATTGTTTAACGTGTACGCCGAAAATATAATGAGAGATGTCAGAGATGATATAACCAGGGAGTAGTGACACAATGAAAGAAATTGAAATAGGAATATCTATTGCTGTTCAAAGACTAAAACAACTGAATAAATTGTGAAGTGAAACAGATAGAACTTCAAAAATTAGAATTTTAAGAGCATGCATCTTACCCATTGAGCCATACGCCTGTGAGACCTGGACACTTACTAAACAAGTTGAACAGCGCATGAAGGTCTTTGCACATAAAAATAAAAATGTTATAGACGGGTTCTAATAATATCTTGGATATAGAAAAGAACAAATGCATCCATACTTCAAGAGCTGAATATTGAGGAAGATTGGCTAAAGACAATAAGACAAAGAAAACTGAAATATTTTGGTAACTTGAAAGGTCATGGCATTTTGCAGAGGTTAATATTGGTTGGGTATATGCCTGGGGGGAGAGGAAGAAGAAGGTCAAAGAGAAGATGGGTGCATGATGTGGCGGGTGATCTCCAGATGGGTGTATCGGACGTGGGACATCCTTTTTATCATCGAGAAGTTTTCCGAACGGTTGTTATGGTAGGGAGGTTCTACAAAGTATTTGCTACTGAATGAATGAATGAACTTTTGGTGAATGGACGTTAGCCATGAATCCAGGATCCTTGCAACTGTCCCCATATCACGCCATACCTCTCCTAGACAAGCACCGCTTTCTCTTGGTTGGCCGATTGATTCTACTCTCTTTATCTCCAGACACGATCATGATTAATTGCATTTTGCGGCTAAAGTTTTCTACGGGATGCCGGATCCCAACCCTCCTTAGTCGCATCTCATGACAAACGTGCTAGGTTACAGTTTCAATATAATTAACTTCCCTCTTCGTTTAATTATCAATCACAAAATAAATACAAAAGAAAAAACTACATAAGACACGCCAATAGGAATGGTTGTTTATTTCAATCAATCAATAGTATATTGTAGTAAGCATACAGAGTATAAAGTATAGACCAGGAGAAGAGTGTGTGCACTTCATCGAAATGTGACAAACATTAAATACGTCCCTCTGTGGAGAGGGGTCGGGGGTGGGGGGATTTCCACTTTGGTTATAATTGAGATAGTTCATAGGGTGGATTAATGATTAATGTGTTCATTAGTATTAGCTGTTTTCCTCTTTCACATGCCTAGCTGTGTTCTTTTTTGCCGTTGACTTTCAATCCCTATTTTGGCGACCTTATTTTCAAAACGTACTCCGTTGCTATCGGCTATCCCTTTCGCAATGCTGACTTTATTAAGCTCATTTTTAGTGTGTTAATTAGACTGATTATGTGTTTCCCCTTTTCATCCTTATTTATAATTCTTAGTTATCGATAGCTAATAGGTTTGGTATCTTCTGGTTATTATTACTTCTGTTGACTTTGTCTATCAATACTGCATGTTTTATGGCTTTTGAAATGTAATAATTGTTTTTTATTATGACTGGATGTGTATCGCTGTGTTATTTATATTCCATTATATCATTAACCCTACTCCTTTCAATCTCAGGAGCGAAGTTATATTAGGGTCACATTAATAATTTTGTGACCGAGTCAGCCACATATAGGATATTAATGTGAAGGTGTTTGTTGTCCAAAGACGGTAATAACCAGAGTTACTGCTATTGCCCCTTCAGTTATGTTGGTTCTTCATTAAATGTATTTAGTATTTTTTCTGAATTTATAATCCAGTAAAGTTCTAAACGTACGCAATCAAGTAATAACTGTGATTTCAAAAGAAATATGTTGAGTAATCTTCTCATGTCGTGATGTCTTTTCTTGTATTCATGATGAAGAGTTGTTGGAATGTCTGCTGTTTGGCCCAAGACCAGGTTGTGATATTTTTGATCATTCGCGAAGTTTCGCCAATTTTCGTTAGTTTCCGTGTTTCATGTTTCTGGTTATAGAGTAGAGGAAGTAAACTGATTCTAGTAAACTGCTTATCTGGACATAAGATAGACAAAGTAGTGGTCATTCATCTCACACACGTGGGTGTATGACTGGATACTCGATCATTTTATGGCTTGATTCTGTTTAGGTACTTTCTGGATGACGTAAATAGCTTGGCGTCTAGGGGCCATAACTACCACACGCCACATTTCCTCTCCGGGTTCATGTAGGATCCTAGGGAACAGTTATAGGCCCTGGCAAACTCTGCTGAATTTTGCAAGGTTCCGATAATTCTGTTAAGAAAGATCATAACACACATTACTTCCCTTAGTATTATATTTGTGAAAGTAACATTTTCAAGTAGAAAACACGACTGTTCAACTCATTTTATTCTGTTGACCTTTAACCTCCAACAGTAAATTCGCCACTTGAATTCGCTCAAAGATCAACTCAAACATGTTTACCAGGCTCCACTTACAACGGCACCAGTTGAGGCAATTTGAAAGTAAGTAAAATATGTTGCTGGCAATGTGTTCCAATATTTCTATATGTCGGGGACTCATTGTAACACAGCTGCCAGCAGTCTTGTCTGCGGGTCCGGTGATCATATTTGTGGATCTCCATCGAGTGAAAGATAAAAATAAAATATGACTTCGACTTCCAGGTCCGCTAATCCTAAAACTGATATCAATGCATGTTATGGCAATTACAGGCGGCAGACTTGATAATGACCACATCATCAATAGCGTACGGTTGGTCGATACCATGATAGAACCATGTACTCATTGAGCCTTAAAATGTCGATAGGGGTCTCTAATTTTTATTTCTAAATGCTACTTCTGGTAATCTGTTGTGTGAAATCTGACGGGAGGGTTAGTATTCTAGAAGTCTGTGGATTCTAAGTCTGCGTTCGACGCATTGTCGACAATGTCGTCTATTCCCGTGAAAGAGATTGCACCTATCAGAGTTGGTGTATAGATCGCTCTCCGAATTGATAACGAACTGCGCGGATAATGTTATGCGCAAGGTGGGACGCGGTATCGACACCTGGTCTCGTCGCTTATCAGAATGTGGGATAGACTAGACTCTTCTTTATCCTTGCTCTCAGACCTCTACATGTGGGAAATACTAGACTTATGTTCCTCCTTGCTCTCAGACCTTTGAATGTGGGAAAGACTGAACTCGTGTTTCTCTTTGCTCCCAAACCTCTAAATTTGGGAAAGAAAGACTGGACTCGTGTTCCTCCTTGCTCTCAGAACTTTAAAATGTGATGGCGCTACCACATAAATGACCCATGGCAGGAAATTGCTTAGGGACAACATTTTAATCGCAAAATTTAAAATGTAATATTTATATCGGCACGAAAGTGTTCGGAACCGCCTAATTGTTAAAGCTCCTGACTTTCTCTAAAGTGAATGGAACCAGTCCGTAACACGTCAAAGTGTTTAGGTACTTTAATAACATGTATTCATTCATTCAGCAGCATGTCCTTTGCAGAACCTCGCTCCCATAATAACTTTCCGGAAAACCTCTCGCACATAAGCAAGATGTCCCGCGTCCGATACACCCATCTGGAGATCATCCGCCACATCCTGCACCCATCTTCTCTTTGGCCTTCCTCTCTCTCTCTTCCCAGGCATATACCCCTCCATTATTGTACTTTAATAACAGCAGGTGAAAAATATATGCATCCGTAACATCTTGGCCAGGGAGCAGGCATTTCTTCTCATAAAGTGTCCAAAAAACTGTGACTGTCTAAGTCTAATGGCTCTAATCAGTTTACGGTTTTTATTTGTTTCTTGTAAATGAAGAATATTCTTTACTCTTGCCCTTGTCAGTGAAGATGAGGTATAGAATTCTTCAGGGTTGTGAATCACGGACAATCAACAGACAATTGAGGGGTTATATGGGAGCTGAGGAGTTGTGACTTTATATAAGAATGCTGAGGAGACAGTGTATGGATAGGCAGAGCAATGAAGATACCTTGAAAGAAGATAGTTCGCACAGAGAACTGGTTAGATGCACCGGCAGAAGGAGTCGACGTTATTTTGGCATGTAATGAGAACGGGAAAGCTGAAGTATGACGACAAAAGGTTGGACTGGAGGTGATGCAAGGGTAGACCAAGAGCGAAGATGCTGGGCAGTCTTGACAGGGCATGGAGGAACATCCCTATCAGAAATGATTGCCTTCACGCGAGACAGTAGGCTATGGAGAGACATGATCATCAACGCCACAAGTTATGGGCTAGAAGAAGAAGAAGAAGAAGAAGAAGAAGAAGAAGAAGAAGAAGAAGAAGAAGAAGAAGAAGAAGAAGAAGAAGAAGAAGAAGAAGAAGAAGAAGAACGAACGAACGAACGAACGAAGAAGAAGAAGAAGAAGAAGAAGAAGAAGAAGAAGAAGAAGAAGAAGAAGAAGAAGAAGAAGAAGAAGAAGAAGAAGAAGAAGAAGAAGAAGAAGAAGAAGATAAATGGAAGCCGTGGTATTGTAGTGTCTAGACTCTCACCGGCCAGCCCAAGGGACAAGTGTTAAAGTCTGCATCGGGATTGATTTTTAAAATTGAACTGGTCTGCAAGTGGAACCGCTACATTGGGTACCAGGAAATGATTCAGGAAGTAAATACGGCTGGTGTGAAAATGACCACATTAACCACCGAGTGCTGGGTGATCTGAACAAATACGTGTCTAACAGCATATGCCAAATGTGAGATCTAAACAAATACGTGTCTAACACAGTATGCCATATGCGCATTATGGTGTGCAATATAGCCCTGTACCCGTAATAGTAAGAGGAGCAATGGCCTTGTAAAATTAGTGACAAATGGCAAACGTGATGGGGATAGAGTAAGGGGGAGGAAAGAGATAAATCCTGACATTGCTTGGCTGCATGGCGAAATCGGGATAAGAACATAGACGTGATCCAAGATCCTGGTGGTCGTGGGAAATGGCGAATGGTGGCTGCCCACACTATTTGGCATGGTACATGATGACACAGACAGGGTCACAGAAATGTAACATTGGATCTGTTGTGCAACAGTGACTCTTGGATTGTGAATGAATACATTATGGAGAATACAGAGGCAACTGGGTGTGGTCTCCGAGGTGACATTTGCACATACCATGGATTACCAATGCCTGGAAAAGGTTAATAAAGGTAGAATAGCACAAGCCCAATGAGACGAGACCGTGTTCTTCTGTCATGCAATGAGAGGAGGGCATTGGAGAGCATCATGCCGACTAGAGGGATCCGCAGTAGAAAGGGTGTCAGGCAGATAGAACAATTATGGTGGATAGTCAATGGCGGTGGCTTGGAGGAAATTCATCGATACAATTGATTGTCAACTGTGGAGATGAGTTGAGCTGAAGTGAGAACCGACATCAAGGCACTCGGGATATTCCCTCATCTGCAACAGCCAGCGAATTTTCCCACTGTTAATGGTACCAGTGACAGTCTGATTGTGTGACCAGCTGACCTTTCCACGGAGTCCTGAATGTCTGGAGTTAATATGCCCGACTTCTGTTTCTCAACACACCAGCATAAGCTGATGAAAGCATCCAACAGGTACTCTCTATGTCTGATCATCACATCCAAGCCTGCCACTCTGCTCGCAGCATGCGTGTCTTCACATGTTCACTATAGTTTGTGAGTCCGTTACATTTAGTACACGCGTGTGCTTTGTGTCCTCCATCCAGCGAAATGCCGATGTGACTCCTTCATCTTCATTCTCATTTACCATATGATGCGGTGGTATCATACGCCAGGCTCTCCTCCACCAAATATATTCCACCAATCTTCCCCACAAACCCCCAATGCACTTCTTTCACCTCTTAATATAGAGCTAATCATTAGATGATTACAACACCTAGTTTCCAGTTCGACCGGTCGTGAATCAATTGTTGCGGTGCATTTGAATTAACGTCTGCGAAATTTGGCAAAGGACATGATCTGTTCTATTTGTGAATTACTTTAATTCAGGAATGTATCATTTGTGAATTACTTTAATTCAGAAATGTATCATAACTATGTTCATCTGCTCACTGTAATGCCATCACTCTTCTATGACTGGTAACTAAAGGACACGGTTACAGCCTTACGACTCATTGTGCATACGTTGATAGATCATAGTTTTATAGACCAAACAGCATTCTGTGGATGAAGTGGTTAGTATCTCACCGACTGCATGTTTGTCCTAAGACATATCTTTGTATCTGACATAAGCCTGGGTCATTGACATTGAGGTGAGTGACCGGGCATGAGGAAGAATGGAGATGAGAGTGGGAGACAGTAAAGTGACTGACCTGGCTATGAGAAAACAGCCAGTCCTGAGAAATAAAATAATGGGAAGGGTGAGCGTGGACCCCAGGGGATGGGGGAAGGACAGGACTTCAGGGAGTTGATGTGTAGATGCCGAACTGATCGGTAGTCTAAGGAGAAGCGGAGTTAGAGATCTCCGTGTTGTGTTGTTCTCCGAGTTATGAAGACAGGCCTGAACCAGAGTGGGTTCTATAGGGAGTGAGGGCCTAAAACCCAGAGTGGGTTGCATAGTTGAGCAGTGGCTCCGACCCAATGTGTGGGTTGTATTGTAGGATTTCCAGCCGTGGATAGTAGCTGGATTACCTGTCTTGTGGATGTGATAAGAAGCAGGCCGTGAGAAGGCATTGATGTGTGCTGGTTAAATTGTGAGGAGGATATTTATATTCTATGGATTACATTGTTTCTAGATATATATATATGTTCCGTCTGTTCGTCTTATTTCTGGAATAAATGATTATGTGCGCCAACTCAATCTTGTTTCATGACTGGTGAAGGTGCACTTCTGGGGTGAGTTGGATTAAGAGACAGTTAGATATCTCAATTGACACACCATGAACATCGTTACCTAGACAACGACCATCACACGACAATATCAAGCAAAGATCATCAAGAACATTGATATTATCATCAAGAACAACGTGTGACAATCTGGACGCTCGTCGCTTAGTAAGGAGTATCTGGAAGGCTACGTACGGTCAAGAACATTATAGACAGTATTGTCATTCTGAGATATTTGTGGGCTCTTCGCGGAGAGAGGGTGGACAGCGGAGTGTGTCCACCGTATAAACACTGAGTTTTTCTCCGTGCGGGAACTGGCTACAGACAGTTCACATCATGTCCACTACAGGTGAATTGGAACCAACCATAACGCTAAAGCGAGTGGGGGTGTCAGAGAATTAACGCAGCAAAAAAGTATGCACGGCGAGACGGGCTGGACAATATCGCTGTCGGTGGTAAAGACACGCCATACAGACTAACCGGGAGAGTCCATTACGGTGACAGGTAAATTTGATACCAGGCAGTAGTGCTGAAACTAGCAGACGCAGCAATGAAAGACCAGTGTTGAATCCAGAGTGGCGAGGGCAGCGTGTGTGTGTGTAGGACATCGCTGGCGGTGATAATGACAGGATTGGGAACCAAAGATATTTGACAGGTGTGTGTGCGAGGCAAGCGCACCGTGTTGTCGCAAGTTGACTGGTCAAGATTTTTCGACTCAGTAAATAGGACGGGTGGAGACACCAGCGTCCAGGTACGGGGGGAAAGTTACGTTAACTCCTACCACAGCCGTGCTAGGGCAGCAGTGGTAAGTGTGATTTTCCACGGAAATTAAAAAAAGAGCAGCCGTGTCGGGGCTGAGAGGTTGGGTGGAAAGTGTTTTTTGTATGACGGAAAAGTGTCCGGTCATTTTACAGACAGTCAGTGTGGATTATTGTGACAAAGAAGCCCGAGGTACTGACTTGAGGTGTCCGGCAAGGTCAAGGTTGGGGACAGTGGAAAGTTACTGGGATTTTTCCACAGGAGATCTGTATAAACAACGTGTTTATGAACGAAAACCAGACTTTATGTGTCGTCTTTGTTGAACTATTCTACTACTGTCATCATTATTCTGTTATGAGCGAACAATTTTAACGTGTCATCACCGCACACAAAGGGTGCATACAGTTGCCAAAAAGAACTGACGGTACAGGGTTATAGCACTGGGCATTTGAGGCCAATTTTTCCTTTGAACTTTGTCTTTCATCGGCAATCCAGAACATTTTGGGATAATTACCACCATCTTCAATTCGTATGACAATCGAAAGAACACTTTGGATAATTATTATTACCGTCAACGTTTCCGACAGTTGGAACTCGTGATCACAACGCGAAATGAAGTAACCACTGAAGTCGCTTTGAAATCTAGCGTCGTAAACATTTCGGAGAATTTAACACAGACATTTCCAGCCTATTGTGAAAAACTATTAACAGCAAAATAAGAACTTTTGGCGACGGATTAATAGGCACATATTTGTCGGCCAACCAGTTACACATTATTTTTTTTTGCTCCCATCGTCATATTTATTGTTGTCGGGTGTTACGCAATTATTTGTATGTGGTCCAGTGTTTGTCAAGAGTAGGGGATTTTTGTGTTGTTTCTCGAAGGCCGGGAGACAGGGCGAAAAGTTACTTTCTGAGGTGCACCATATATAATGTCTGGGAAGAAAATCGAAAGGTCGGTTTATTTGGTTCTGCAGGGACGGTCCTGAATTATATAACGCGCCAGTTTGTGTTTGACGTCAGATTTCTGTATAATTTTATGCTATAATTTTTTTTTCTTCTCTTTCTTCTTTTCGTTATATTTACATATGATATTTGTTGTGGTTGGATATATGTTATTATTGTGATCTTTCGTAATTTCTGCTGTCTAGTGGTCTTTGTCAGTTTATATATTACGCGCACTGTGGGTGTCCCTACACAAGCTTGTGGTTGTTACTGTGGTTTATTTCTTTGTGATCACCGTCTCCGTATACTTGGCTTGTGAGTCTAACGTTTTTATAGACACCATTTAATGTTATCATTCATTCGTTTTGTATATGTATTTATATGTATGTTTAACAATATTTCCAGAAATTGTTCTACAGTTATTTGATATAGATATATGCGAGGGATTAGGGAGGATATTTTCCCTCACTATCTAGTGCTTATAGAGTGACTGGGTGAGTACAGAGTGATATTTTAGCACTACGAAGTTACGTGCACAAGAAGTGGTAGTGTACGTATTGAAGGCACACAAAGGACTAGTAACAGAGTCTTTACATTTATAGTTGGCTGACAGACAGCAACGTGTCCACAAGTACAATATGCCTACTTTAATGGAATATATTGAAGCAGGTGAACGATTAGGCCTGAAAGGTAAAGAGTTACAGGAGTATGCAGAAGCAAAAGAACAAAAACAGACGGAAAGAGAGGAGAGGCATAATGAACGCGAGGCAAAGCGTCTACAGGAAGAGAAAGAGACACAAGTAAAACTAGCTGAAATGGAAAACAAACGTCTACAGGAAGTAAAGTTAGCCGAAATAGAAAACAAGCGTCTACAGGAAGAGAGAGAGACACAAATGGAACTTGAAAAGTTAAAACAAACAAATGCGGTGGAAATCGAGAAAAAGAAGATTAAAATGGAAGCTGAAATTGCTCTCAGAAAATTAGAAATATCATCAAAAGGTCAAAGTGAGGAAAGCAGAAAACCTTCGCAGTCGTCACAGAGATTAAAACTGCCATACTTTACGGACCGAGACAACCTTGAATCTTATTTGGACAGATTTCAAGCAAGTGCGAAAACTTTAGGCATTCCAGAAGCAGAATATGGGATGCGACTTGGCGAATTTCTTACGGGCAAGGCACTAGACACCATGTTCAATTTACCTGTAGAAGAAAGAAACAACTACACTATCTTACGTCAACGTTTGCTGACAAAGTTCCAACTCACTGAGCATGGATATAGAACAAAGTTTAGACAGTTAGTGCCAGAGACAAATCAAGATTTCACAGACTTTGTTAACACAGTCAAGAACACATTTAACAAATGGATGGAGCTCGCAGAAGTAGGGAAAGATTTTAATAAATTAGTAGATTTAGTGTTAAGAGACAAAGTATTAGCTTCATGTAATACCAATTTATTGGCTTTCTTTGAGGAACGTAAGCCAAAGGACATAGACACAATGTCTCAGTTAGGGCAAAACTATATGACTTCACATCCTAACAGTTCTATTGGTAGAGAGATGAGTGAGGAAATAGTCTGTGCAGCGTACACTAAACAGGACCAGAATCCAGTTATTAGACCAAGATCGAAAAGTGTGGACTCGGCACAGAGGTACGATCAACAAGGACCTAAAGACAATGGTCTCCGTGGCACCCATTTTGGCAAAGCAGGACGGTACCCATACAAAAAAGGGAATTTTAAGAGACGTTCAAGTGGTTATGCTGGATGTTGGAATTGTGGGAGCTGGAAGCACAAAATGACAGATTGTGATGCACAACCATCAAATGGTCCAACGAACAACAGTAAAAGGGAGATCACTTGTTTTAAATGTGGGGAAAAAAGGCCATTACAGTTTTGATTGTATTAGTGGAAAAACTGAGCACGCAAATGCAGCCCAAGTTATTGAGACGCTTAACAGTGAGAGTTGCGAGGGATGTAAGCCTCTGTTCGATACAACCAGTACACCTATACTGATATGCGGGCACCCATTCCCAGCGATGTCATCAGTACATGTCGGAGGGAGTCTGAAGCTGCACCGTGGATTTGTAAATGACAGGCCAGCGTTAACCCTCAGGGATTCTGGATGTACGACCATAGGAGTGAGAAAGACGTTGGTAAGCCCCTCGGATTACATTGGCAAAACGGTCAAGTGTATAACATTTAATGGATCAGTGGAATTTTACCCATTGGCCAAGATCAAAGTGACAACACCATTTATCACAGGAAGAATGATAGCATGTGTACTCGACTCACCAGTGGCAGATCTGATTATTGGGAATATACCAACAGTGAAAGAATGTACAGAAGAAGAAATCGAGAGCTGGTATCAAAAATATGAGGTGAGAAGCAATGCGGTAGTTACTAGAAGACAAACAATATTAGATACGATAGCGGAGGAAGAGATGACACGCGAAGTAGACACAGGGACTGAGGACAAGGATAGTACAACTGAGCAGGTGGGAATGGATCTCAAACAGAGCTTTAGCGACTCCCAGAGACAAGATGCTACTCTAGACAAATGTTTCCAAGGGTGTAGTAGAGTAGAAAATAGGCAGTCAAAGAAGGGTAGATGGTGCTTCGAAGTGAAGAACAATATTCTCACTCGCAGGTTTTCAGATGACAAATCTACACGTAGGCAAGTAGTAGTACCTTTAGCATACAGAGAGAGGATTATGACAACGGCGCATGACATTCCATTCGCAGGGCACATGGGAATAGCGCGTACACAACATAGAGTCCTATCCCAGTTTTATTGGCCAGGGTTTAGCAAAGATATAAAAATATATTGTAGATCCTGTACGACGTGTCAGAAAATGTATCCAAAAGGAAAGACGGCTAAAGCACCGGTACAAGCTACAGATCTGAAAGTCAGACCGTTTCAAAAAGTAGCCATTGACATCATTGGGCCATTAGCAGTGATGTCTAACAGGGGTCATAGGTATATTTTGACCATGGTTGATTTCTGCACCAGGTGGCCAGAGGCCGTTCCGTTAAAATATATTAAGACAGAAGCCGTTGCGGAAGCATTGCTAACGTTATTTTCAAGATTAGGTTTTCCTAACGAAATATTATCAGACAATGGTCGACAATTTACCTCTCAGATGATGAAAGAAGTGAACAGACTGTTGAATATTACACAAGTTTTCTACATCAGTTTATCACCCCATGAGCAACGGAATTTGTGAAAAAATAAACGGGTCTCTTAAGCAGGACTTCAGGGAGTTGATGTGTAGATGCCGAACTGATCGGTAGTCTAAGGAGAAGCGGAGTTAGAGATCTCCGTGTTGTGTTGTTCTCCGAGTTATGAAGACAGGCCTGAACCAGAGTGGGTTCTATAGGGAGTGAGGGCCTAAAACCCAGAGTGGGTTGCATAGTTGAGCAGTGGCTCCGACCCAATGTGTGGGTTGTATTGTAGGATTTCCAGCCGTGGATAGTAGCTGGATTACCTGTCTTGTGGATGTGATAAGAAGCAGGCCGTGAGAAGGCATTGATGTGTGCTGGTTAAATTGTGAGGAGGATATTTATATTCTATGGATTACATTGTTTCTGGATATATATATATATATATATATATATATATATATATATATATATATATATATATATATATATATATATATATATATATATATATATATATATGTTCCGTCTGTTTGTCTTATTTCTGGAATAAATGATTATGTGCGCCAACTCAATCTTGTTTCATGACTGGTGAAGGTGCACTTCTGGGGTGAGTTGGATTAAGAGACAGTTAGATATCTCAATTGACACACCATGAACATCGTTACCTAGACAACGACCATCACACAACAATATCAAGCAAAGATCATCAAGAACATTGATATTATCATCAAGAACGACGTGTGACAGTATCCATTTTAAGCTGAGTCGTCCTGCAGCCCAGATCAGTTTGTTAAGTCCGAATCAGCTCCAGTGAGAAACGGACACATGACCACCAGGCTAGCAGGCGCGAGTTTAGCCATTAACTTACAACGGAAACCACACATCTATGGCGTCACAATAAAATATACATAACAGCAAAATTTGTAACAAACATTGTTTCACGTCATGAGGGGTACAAGATGCTAGATCCATAATTTATACTCGAATCGTCACTGCGTGGGCTTTATCCCATTGTCCCCGTTGACGTCCGAGAACATCCCATGGAGCCCATTTAGACTGGGTCTATTGTTGGCCCCGATATATTTAAACAAAAAACCAAAATAGCCCGAAATGGAAACACAAATAATACACATATTTACATGATTAGAATCCGGCTGCTGTGGAGGCTGAAGTACAAGCGTTGATTTTCGAGAATTCGCTAGACAGTGACGCGGTCATCTACACAGATGGGTCGGTCGTCCGACATGTGAGAAGCTCATGGGCCTTTACAGCTCGGGCCGGAGGGAGAATTGTGAAGGAGGACTCTGGTGCTTTCACTGAAACCACAAGTAGCCTGACCATGGAAGTCATGGCAGTAAGTAAAGCAATAACATGGCTCGAGACACAGACATTCACTAGGGCTTGTTTCCTTAGCGACTCAATGAACATGATCAAGAGGATAGAGGAGGGGTCGATCCGAAGAGAATGGTTGCTGCCTCTGAAGCGGTCTCGGCTGGCAAAGATTAGTTTCATCTTCGTGCCAGGTCATGCGGGAGTACAAGGAAATGAGCGGGCTGACAAGCTCGCAGGAGAGGCTACTGTGGAGGGCGGACGCGCCATGGACCAGACTGACATTCTGAATGCTCTACGAGAAGTGAGACTTTTGCAAGAACCAAGTGATGACTGTGAATCTACAACAATGGCCAGACTGCGAGAGCAGCAAATTAAAAGAGGGGTGGCCAAACAAGAACACTACGCAGGAAGCCAAAGAAGATTGATAAACCAACACAGAACTGGCGTCGTTAGCCGCTACACGCTGCGGGATTTGCTGAGGAGGGGATCCGAGCACTTATGGACTGAATGGTCCGATGTGCAACGAGGATGATCTGTCGACTAACTAACTAACTAACTAACATGATTAAAATGTGGAAAATGAGCTGACCTATATTTTCCTGGTGGGTGTTGTCTGTATCCGGCTTGGATGGTCAAACCTTGTAAGGTAAACTTTTCACACCAATTCTGTAAAACCAAGCAAACAAATAAATTCAATCTATATCTATATCTATAAAACAGAGTGTATGTTTGTGGATTTGTGGGTATTGGATGCGTTCGATAACGGTACATCCGATTGAGATGAAATTTTCTACACGTCTTCCTTTCATTCCTGTGCAACCGACTATAATAATTTCTTAATGTATAATCTTCTACTTATTTAATAACATTTACTTTTCCATTTTCATTATATATTGTCTATATAGCAGGGGGACTTCACTCTAGAAAAGTTATTTCAAGGGGCATAACTTTTACTAACATTTCTATATACTTTATAGTCATATTGTTGGACTTACTTGCACTATTGTTAAACTCTTTGTCTATAGTTATTTTCTGGCATATGAGTTATAATAAATAATGATATAATCTTTAAGGAATTTTCAAAGTTTTCATAAAAATAATGCATAATGCATAACATTGTAACCCATCTTTTTCTACAGTTTTCATCGAATGGTGTGTGGAAGGACATTCTTTTAAGTTACTGTGCGCCAGGAGCTGGGCGAAACCATGCCGGGTCAGATAGATAGACAGATAGTTGGGAACGTAAGCTTATTTGACTACTTATATGAATTAGATGACATGCTCTCCACCAGGGACTGGGTGAAGCCGGGCCGGGTCAGACAGACAGATAGACAAACAGACAGTCGGGAACGGGAGAGCTTATATGACTACGTATATGAATTAAATTAGATGCTCCCCACCAGGGACTGGGTGAAGCCGGGCCGGGACAGACAGACAAACAGATAATCGGGAACGGGAGAGCTTATATGACTACGTATATGAATTAAATTAGATGCTCCCCACCAGGGACTGGGTGAAGCCGGGCCGGGTCAGCCAGACAGACAGACAGATAGACAGACAGACAGACAAGCAGACAGACAGATAGATCCCCTCCAGGGCCTGGACGAAGCCGGGCCGGGTCAGCTAGTATATATATAAAAGATAATGTATGTAAGTATGTATGTACGTATGTCCTTTCTGCGTTCACGAACAGTCCATCCGATTGAGATGAAATTTTCTACACATGTTCATCTCATTCCCGCCCAGCCAACTGTCATAGTTTGTTAGTTTACAGACAATTATTTACGTAGTAAAATTTAATTTTTAAAATTTACATTATAATTAATATATAGCAAGGGGACTTAACTTAAGAAAAGTTATATCAAGGGAAATAACTTTTAGTAGCATTGCTATATATGTAATTTCAATAATTGTTGCATTTTTCTCAAAGTTTTATAAATTGTTTATCTACAGTTATCTACAGGCATATGGGTTATAATATATAATGATAAAATATTTAAGGCATTTTCAAAATTTTCATAAAAATAATGCATTAATTGTAAATACGTGACAATTTTCTAACTCATCTTTTTATGTTAAAATAAGTTATCTACAGTCATGTAGGTGATTAAAAACAGTTTTCATTAAAAATAATGGATTTATTTTAGATACGTTAGAATTTTATTTCTGTAGTCTTTTGGGAGAAAAACATTTGAATTACACCGAAGTCAACCCAGCATATCTTGGATATCGAAGGATTTGTTTTTTCCGTTCGCTTGGCCGGGAGAAGGTCAGTACAAAATTCCCATTTGCATAAAATGTGTATATGCTTTATTTTTATTTTAAAAAAGATATACAGACCTACACAAATACAATACACGCAGCACGCCTGTTAAAATACTACAATTACGAACCCATTTTTCACGCAACGGAAACGGGAAAGGGCCGAATATATACTCTCTGTGAATCAAAACAAAGTGATTAAAACTTAGGACCTCAAGAACTCGGAATTTAAAAAAAAATATTTTGCAGGCTGTTAGATGGCTTAAAAAAAGAAAAGAAATCAAAGTTTTCGTAAAAATAATGGAAATTTTCTAACTCTGACAATATCATCAAAGCTACAATTTTAAGTGTGAAATTCAAAGGAGATGATGTACTGTTGCCTCGCATCCCAATGATTCCAACAGATATGCCATTCAAATAAATTCAAAAGTCTGCAGTTTCCGGATAGATAGATAGATAGATAGATAGATAGATAGATAGATAGATAGATAGATAGATAGATAGATAGATAGATAGATAGATAGATAGACAGATAGATAGAACGAACGAACGAACAAACTTTATTTTCAAAGGGTTAGGAATTGGACACGCAGGCCCGTCTAACATTCTGCCCTTTTATCACTCTCTTTCATATATTATTTCATTCACACATCATTCAAGGCTAACAAAGAACAGCAACAATATAAAAGATATGCATTATAAAGGCATGGGCAAAATGCGAACATCAAAACTACACGACACAGTAAAATTAGATAATGGTCTGACACTTGTTATTAGCCATGTGGAATATACTTGCCTACCAAAAGGGGACTGGCTGTTATACTAGGGTTTTGTTATTATTATTATTATCATCTCTATTATTAAGGGGGAAGATAATCCGTACTGAGATAGTATTCGAGTAATTTGCGATTATATGAATAGGGACTGGTGATGTCTTTGATTTCGTGTGGAAGATTGTTCCACAGCTGAGCTGCAGAGTACGTTAAGCTTGTTTTGTATAAGTCAATCCTAGGCTTCGGAATGTGTAGTATATTTAAACGTTTACTGTGTCTAGCATTATATTTAAACAATGGCCAAAGGTAATTTGGGGCATTCCGATGCAGGATTTTGTGAATTAGTTTAGCTTTATTGAAAAGCAGGCGTTTGCGGAGTGGTAGTAACTGAAGGCTTTTATACAGGCTAGGATTGTCAGATAAATGTTTGTTATAAATTAGACTCATGGCCCGTTTCTGGAGTGAGTAA
>JACEFZ010002779.1:0-135000 GCA_014155875.1 Cepaea nemoralis | reverse complement strand
TGTCCTTCCAGTAGATGGATATCCTTCCAAGGCGTATGAGCTCGGTCAGCCCAAACTGTTTGCTACTGATGTTTTAAACGAATGCCTATTGCCGACCTATTTGTGACTTCTTGTAGACAGTTGCCACCAATCGTAATTATGAAGTCAAGATATTCGATATTTGTGACAATTTTGATGTCTTCATTATTGATTATATACGTTTTCGTAGACAGGTGGTTGTGTCTTGGCCACTATATTATGTTAAGCTCAGGTAAAAAATAGAAGACGTTTGTGGCATTTTAAATGTCTTCCTTGTTGTGTATATGACAGTGTTCGTGTCTTCATTATTGATTAACCCTTGTGGTAGACATGCAGTTTTATCTTGGTCATGATTTATTGTAAGCTCACAGAAGAGATCAAGATGTTCACTTGGGTCTTTTGACAGTCAGAACCAACTGTTCTAATCCCGAGAGTAGAACTTTATCAACATTTTGGTCTGATTTGTGGAAATGGATTGCTTCAAGTGGTATCAAAATGCCAAGTGCCCTGTTACATACCTTACGGGGCATTGGGCATATGGTGCTAGACTCCATATATTATAGACCAATGGACACTCGGTGGCTGGAATGGTAAGAATCACGTCGCGTGTCGTAACTTCTCAAGACATTTGCTGATATCCATTTAAGGCTAGGCCTGCCTGGCGGACCAGGTTAATATGTTAACAATGTGCAGCAATGCGGATTCGAACCCATGGGCAACGGGTTGCAAGGCGAGCTCTAACCACAGTGATCATGTTCTTATTAGAGGCCTCATACATGCTAACGTTTCGCATGGCAATTTCACAAAGGTATGAGGAGAGAATACACAACTAACTTCTACCGTTATGATGATTCAACAAATACTCTGACAGCTGCTTGTGGTTCGTTATAGAATGTGTCAATTAAGCAGATGCAATATTGTTGATACCCCATATCTCGAGATATTATATAATTTCTTATAGTACACACTGTCTATTTGATCAGGTAACCGTAATAGCCTTGTGGTTAGACGCTCACCTGCCGACACGGTGGTTACTGGTTCGATCCCCATCGGAGGAATTCGATTGTGAAACTAACCTTGGCTCCCAGGGAGAAGCAGTCGAGAATGGGTACCAAGAAATGGCTTGGGAAGTAAAACTGCCAGCTTGACACTGACCGCAGCATGCACAGAGTGTCCATTGGTCTGTACAAATATGGAAAATATGGGCCTAGACCTGAAAGTCTAATAAACCTGAAGGAGAGCAAAGGGACCTTCACTGACGTAATAAGCGATACTTGATTGGGGAATTAGACGTACACAGTTAACATGTTTTGATCACGTTATGAGAAGACATAAAGTGGAGAACTTGGTGACAACTGGCAAGATTAAGGGGAAATGAACAAGAGGAAGGCAGAGAAGTAAATATCTGGATGGCTTGATCACGTGGTATGGTCGAGGCAAGAACATGGAGCTGATCCACGACACTGGTGATCTTGTGAGATGGCGAAACATGACCCTCCACTCTTCCCGGCATGGCACATGATGATGATGATGATGATGATTTAGGTACACATAGCGAACAACAGTGACCTGTCATTGGAACATCCTTCCTGGCTTGCAGATGAATAAGGAAACAATTTGGAACAGACTATCCTTGTGGATAAATCAACCCTATACAACCACAATCCTGCAACTAAGCTTTTGTATTAAATGCTTCATGCCGTTTGCAGAACGGCGCCATCAACCCCGTAAAGTGCTTTAAACCCCCTGGCCAAGTTGATCCATCCAAGCTGACATCAGTGAATATGACACACTATTTCTGGCCGTCAAACAAGAACTGAAAACAAATGGTATGTGTGTGTATGTGTATGTGTGTGTGTGTGTGTGTGTGTGTGTGCATGAGGGCGTGCGTGCGAGCGAGCGTGCGTGCGTGTCTCGGAATGACACTATTAGAATGACTGTGGAACCTTGACTGTTTATCAGCGACACGTTACGAAATTAAACCACGTCCACATAATCGTCCTTATGAAGCTATTGAAAATTAAATGGCAAGATAAAATCCCAGACACTGGAGTACTAGAATGAGCGTCCATGCCCAATATCCACATTATACTAATGAAGAATCAGGTTCGCTGAACTGGTTATTTAACACGCATGCCAGTTTACAGACTGCGCTGTGGTAAACGCTCCCACGGCGGCCAGAGGAAACGCTTTAAAGACACTGAAAATCTCACTGAAAGATATTGGAATTCGTCTTGTTAGCTGGGAGACCGAAATTAATGGCGTACATCATTACGCAAGCGTGCAGTCTCTTGTGGAGCAATCAGGACTGCAAGAGCTGTGAAGAAACGGCTGCACAGAAACACCACTGCAGGAGATCCTCCTCCTGAAACGTCAATCATTCTTTGCCCACATTATCAAAAAAGATTTCGAGGCAAAATAGGAATTATCAGCCATTTAGAACTCACGGCTCCTTACTTTCACCCCCCGCCCCCCGGGTGAAATGAATGGTCATCGCCATCCTTGATGGACAAACAACATTAGAATGATGCAAATATGATGACGCAGGCATATTATAAAAGTGATGTCAATAGTATTATGTAGACAGATTCTATCAGCAGTGTGAAAGCTTATATCCTATAAGTATGTCCCGTTGGGTACCAAGAAATGACTTGGGAAGTAAAACTGCCAGCTTGACACTGACCGCATCATGCACAGAATGTCGATTGGTCTGTACAAATATGGAAAATATGGGCCTAGGCCTGAAAGCCTAATAAACCTGAAGGAGAGCAAAGGATCCTTCACTGACGTAATAAGCGATACTTGATTTTCCAGCAGTCTTATATTTACCCCCACCCAAGGAATGTGTCTTTCATAGGTCTAAAAACAACTTAAATCATCTAAAGCGGCGACATTTCTTTGATGTTTTGCTTAAAAACTAGTGATTTCTCGCTAACAAATTTATGTTTACAGTAATGGACGCTCCGCCAATTCAGATGACACACACGGCGTATCCGGATTCGTATGGGAGTGGGTGCAATGAAAGACTAGCTTAAAAGTCGACAGGGTCGGCTGCATTGCTCCGGGTTTTTATCAGTGTCTTTCCGCAGCGCGGAAAGAGTCGCACAAAGCACGAACTCCGTAGTTCCAGCGACGACCCTCGGGAGTCTCCGAAAAAATGCACTCTTGAAATGAAGGACGCGGCCCGGAATCGAACATACAACCTTCGCAGCTCGAGTCAGACGGCTTGGCCACTTCACCACGGAGAATCCCGAGAGGGGTGCAATGTTTAATATTAGTAAACACAGAGAATTTACAGAGGCATGGGGTAAATAATTTGTAAATTAACAGGAATGTAGAAGGAATATATTTCTTACCTTATTTTTTATTTCCTTCTTATTTCTTCAGCTGCTGGTTAATAAAGTGTACACAAGTATTCGTGTTAGCTTTTTATATTGAGTTCGTGAAAGCTTCCAAATAGCTGTGCGTTAATGTGCGTATGGAGTTATCAGAAATGATACCCCAATTTAGTCATCATGTTTCCATTTTTAAGGATCTGTTCAGCTGTCTGTGTAGTTTGTTCACACGTACACATGGGTGACAGATCCGCTTTGAGTCTTCGTGAAAGACTGTCTACTCTGCTGTTTACAGTTCAGAGACGGAACATGATTACCTGTTTTGCACTATGAAAATAGCTGTCAGTGTCTCTGTAGTGGGCTATCTTCTTAACGTACCAAGATGTTGGTCCTCTTTTCATTGAAGATTATAGATTGATTCGTATTCACGTGTGTTGTCCCCTAATTTGACAACGTGTTTGCTCTCACGTTTCTTGTTATGCCACAATATGTCAGTTTCCACAGCAATATTACTCTTCTGTTGGTATTCAATGCGTTTAGTGTGTGTGTGTGTGTGTGTGTGTGTGTGTGTGTGTGTGTGTGTGTGTGTGTGTGTGTGTGTGTGTGTGTGTGTTTTTTTTTCAATACAGTTGTTTGTCACCGCTGAGGGTTTGCGGAATTGAAAATTCATCACTGTGGAATACAAACTCTTGCCATTGACATTATGCTGATGCTGTAATGTTTAGGGAATGCAATTCGTCTGAATAGTTGGAGCAAAATATCCCAGTAAGTGTGTACGTAGATTAAGGTCTGCGATCTGCTCAGACCTTAATCTATGTCGAACGATTCTAGTAGGTTGATGATTGCTCTCGGTTGCATAAAATTCAATCCATCCTTTCTCCAATAATTCTCTTCCTCTTTCAACACATAGTCATCACATTATTCCAGTAACTTTTATCAATATTTTATAGCGCGGACTGGATTAGTATGCTGACGTCAGACAATTTGAATGTAGTATTGTCAGCTGCCACCTGCCCACACAAGTTCTATAGGGTTAAAATGAGAATGGTACGGCGGAAGTCTCAAGCACCCATGACGATGTTCTTCTATCAACTTGTCGATTTGATATTTCTTGCTTTTTGGCGTATGTTTTACAAGGGACAACAATTCTAGCTAGAAATACGTTTCTGGAAATGGTATGTCTTCCATTCGGAGTCATATCTTTATTGCTCTCTTTGTGCTCGATGCTGTAGGTATTTTGTCTTCTTGGCCAACAATATTGATATCATGCATTGTCCATAATTGGACACGACGGTCTATCTAGGGATGGAAGCACAGTATTCTCGAGCCAATCTCTAAATACATTACCATTCATCTTATTATGATAATCCCTATTGTCTGTATGATTTGATACGAACACGAGCCCAGCATTCTGTTGTAAGCCATTATGCGTATTACCAGCATGGGCCATGACCAAATGTTGTCCTATACTACTGGGCCCACATCGCTTTATCTGTCCATCCACTGATTGCCATTCCTTATCACTTGTGTGGTGCGCATTGATCTACATTTCATCCAAACACACTATGCCATAATTTTCTTTGCGCATTTCCCTTATATCACGTAGGTATCTGCTTCTCATGGCTCCTAAATGCGGTTGCTCGCAAATATTATTTCTACCGCCCTTGTACTTTCAAATAGTGAAGATAATGTCCTTATAATTTTCCACAAAGTTGTTTTGATAGCTCTATGTTATTGTTCTTTCTGAACCAAACCCAAAGTTTTCTTACAGTCACTGTTTCTTTGGCATCCATCATTTTTATAATGCTGGATAATCCTGGATATAAAATCCAAAATATTTATAATTTTAGGAGTCTCCGTGGCGAAGTGGTCAAGCCTTTTGACTCGGGCTCCAAAGGGTTCGATTCCGGGCCGCATCCTTCGGTTCACGAGTTAAAGTTTTCGGAGCTGCGGAGTTCGTGCTTTGTGCGATGCTTTCCGCGCTGCGAAAAGAGACCGAGCCATATGGGATAGAACCCGGTGCAATGAAGTCGACCCTGTCGTATATCAAGCGACTTTTTAAAGCATTTTTATAATAGCTCGCCTTATGACATCTTTTTATCATCATTATGCCTTATGACATCTGCCCGTTTACTCAAACCAAATGCATGCATTGTTCTTTTTTCGGAATTTGTAATAGCATAAAACAGTTTCCTGCGATCAGCTCCTTGACAAAAATATGTGTACAACTTCATAGTGTATAATTTCGCATTCAATCCCATTGAAAAATATTCACACATTGCAATGTTAGCGATAAGTGGTAAGATTTTAAAAAAAAAAAAAAACCATATTAATCAGGTTTCATGAAATAACCCACATTTTGAGACACCTCTGAATGAACAGTCCTAATTTAAACAACGCGGGTAGTTGGCATAAGGTGTTGGTTGGTGTAAGGATTGGCGGGTGTGCCAATCCCGTGAAAAAACGAACAATATTTAACACTGAGCGCTGATTGTCTGGCTACGCTGTAATACATTTAAAATTATGAATTTCATCTTAGACCCGTAAATTATATACCGCATGTAAACAAAGTTTGAAATCTGCTGTAAAATCTCCAGAACAAAAATGTTTTTGTTGGGTGGACATACTGGGCAACAGCTGGTTCTCCGATTTCCATTGCCCAGGCTTGTGCCCTGAAGAGGTCACTTCAGCACCGCGTAAAGCGGTGACACAACACGGGAAGTAGCATTTGCCGGTTATAAGTCTATAATGCTCGATTGGCGTAGAGTAAGGCGCCAGGGGCTACTTCCGACGGTGGGAGAGATCATCGTATCTCACTAGACAGCTACCGCCCGCCTAAGCTGGGCAACCCCCAGTCAATAAGGTGTTGTCTCGCCACGGTTCATCTGCTCCTGAGGGTGTGTGGAACTTAGGGGAAAATCCTGACACATGGACCGCAATCTATACACCTAGCAACAAGAAAAAAACAGCAACCGGCCCTAAGGCTGGGAACGTGGAACATAAGAACCATGACCCCTGGCATCTCAGACGATCTAAACGAGATTGTGGATGCCCGCAAAACTGCAGTGATAAACAACGAACTACTAAGACTGGGGATAGACATTGTCGCCCTGCAAGAGACCAGACTCCAAGAATCTGGAAGCATCAAGGAGAGGGACTTCACTTTCTACTGGCATGGCAAGCCGTGCGGAGAGACCAGGGAACATGGAGTTGGCTTCGCTATCAGAACCACGCTGCTTAATTCCATCATACCACCAAGTGATGGCACTGAAAGAATACTGAAGCTCCAACTCCAGACAGAGGCAGGCCCAGTTAGTATTATAAGCGTTTACGCCCCAACACTAACTGCAGCATCAGAATCTAAAGACAAGTTCTATGACAACCTTAGCAAAGAAGTCAGTGAAACACCAGAGAAACAACATCTTTTTATCCTGGGGGATTTCAATGCCAAGGTTGGCTCCGACCACAAATCTTGGCCTTCATGTCTAGGACAGTTTGGCGTTGAGAAGATCAATGACAATGAACAACGTCTCTTGGAATTCTGCAGCCACTATTATCTGTGCGTGACCAACACCTTCTTTGACACGAAACCTCAACACAAGGTGTCATGGAGGCACCCCAGATCAAAGAACTGGCACCAGCTCGAGCTGGTGCTCACCAAACAGAGCAACCTCCGCAATGTACGGCTGACTCGCAGCTATCATAGTGTTGACTGCGACACCGACCTTTCACTCGTCTCCAGCAAGGTGAAGATAAAACCCAAGAGAATCTACAGAAGCCGAACAGAAGGAAGACCACGCATTGACACAAGCGGCACCCAAAATAAAGAGAAGGTCAAAAAATTCATGCAGACTCTAGCGGATACTCTGCCTGACCCCACAAATGGAGATTCCACCGAGAGATGGAGTCATTTTCGCGACACCATCTACAATACAGCACTAGCAACATTTGGCAAGAAGCAAACTAAGTCAACCGACTGGTTTGAAGCACACTCTGAAGAGATGCTCCCAGTCTTGGAGATAAAGAGACATGCATTCTCAATGTATAAAACATCACCTTCAGAGAAAACATGCAGGCATTGCGAACGGCCAGAAATAGAGTACAACAGATGGCAAGAAGATGTGCGAACAGGTACTGGCTCAATTTCAAACTTGTGCTGACACTGGAAATATAAGAGGAGTGTACGAGGGCATCAAGCAAGCTGTCGGTCTATCAAAAAATAAGATGGCCCCTTTACGATCAACTGAGGGGGTAATCATAAAAGATCGAGCGAAACAAATGGATCGCTGGGTAGAACACTACTCAGAGCTATACTCAGTGGATAACACTGTCAGCGAAGAAGCTCTGGAAGCCATCGATCAACAGTCCGCCATGCATGCCCTGGATAACGAACCTTGCCTCACAGAAATCAGCGAAGCACTAGACTCTCTCAAATCCGGCAAGGCACCTGGAAAAGATAGTATTCCACCTGAAATTTTAAAATGTAGCAAAGAAACAATCATCCCAGAACTGTATGCAATATTTCAGCTCTGCTGGAGAGAAAAAATCAATACCACAAGATATGAAAGACACAAACATCGATACCCTTTATAAAAACAAAAGCGACAGAAGCGACTGCAACAACTATCGCGGCATTTCCCTACTGAGCATTACAGGCAAGATTTTTGCCAGAGTAATCCTTAAAAGATTACACATTCTTGCTGAAAGAATCTACCCCGAATCGCAGTGCGGATTTAGACCCAACAGGTCCACCATCGATATGATTTTCTCACTCCGGCAGCTCCAAGAGAAGTGCGGAGAACATAGGAAGCCATTATATATTGCCTTCATCGACCTCACAAAGGCATTTGACCTTGTGAGCAGAAGCGGCCTTTTTAAGGTCCTTGCTTGGTCATTATATATTGCCTTCATCGACCTCACACAGGCATTTGACCTTGTGAGCAGAAGCGGCCTTTTTAAGGTCCTTGAAAAGGTTGAATGTCCACCCACCCTTCTTAGTCTAGTGAAATCATTCCACGAAAACATGCAGGGGACCATTTTATTTGACGGCTCAACATCCCAGTCATTCAGCATCAGCAGCGGAGTAAAGCAGGGCTGCGTGCTTGCTCCTACACTCTTTGGTATCTTCTTCGCTGTTCTCTTAAGGCAGGCATTTGGGACTGCCACTGTAGGCATATACCTCCACACAAGATCTGATGGCAAACTTTTTAACCCATCAAGACTCAAGGCAAAGACCAAAATAAGATCAAGATGCCCAAGAGAACTACTTTTTGCAGGTGATGCAGCACTGACTACTCATACAGCAGAAGATCTCCAAAGGCTCATAGATCGTTTTGCAGCCGCCTGCAAAGACTTTGGGCTCACCATTAGCCTAAATAAAACACAGGTGATAAGAACAAGATGCTGGTGCGCTTCCGTCAATCTAATTTCTAATTACGAATTGAAGGTCGTCCACGAGTTTGTGTATTTGGGGTCAACAATATCAGATAATCTTTCACTAGAGACAGAAATCGACAGACGCATTGGAACGGCAGCCACAACATTTTCCAGGCTAGCTAAAAGAGTTTGGGAGAATAATAGACTAACAGAGCGTACAAAAGCTCAAGTATATAAAGCTTGTGTTGTTAGCACACTACTCTATGGGTCTGAAAGAGCAGATATTACCACAGTGCACACTGTCGTATTATATATATATGTGCCGTCCCTGGGGTGAGGGGAATCAAGACCAACATTCTTTCAACCCCATATCATTATCTTGAGGATCTTCTTGATTTCTGTCCATAACACCCCGTCAGTCCCTGGATCTCTCTCTCTCTCTCTCTCTCTCTCTCTCTCTCTCTCTCTCTCTCTCTCTCTCTCTCTCTCTCTCTCTCTCTCTCTCTTTCTCTCTCTCTTACTACTGAACCAAGCCCCTCTCATTTTTTTTCCAAAACACACTACACAACACTGGCTCTAACAAAAACAACAAATTAGTTTAATAGAGAAAAGTGTCATGTATGTGCAAAGTGTATGTGTAGAATGTCTGTCGTATAATCTAGTGTGTATGTAGAGTCAGACCGAATAGCTCAGGAGCAAAGTCTGTTTCATCACTGTACTGGCCACACAACAGCACCATATATCACGGACAGAAGACCTCACCCAAATGATGTGTCTCTCCGGCCAAGTGTCGACTTCCTCTAATAGCTCTTGGACAGTCCGGATGCTTGGTCATCAATAATGGAAACAGTCCAATATTGATCATCAATCTAACACACAGATGTTAACTACTCTGTTCATAAAAGTTCTGTGATCAGAGAATCCTAGAAACTAATGTTACTGTCACTTTGGAAAACTAAATGTTAATATTTATCTGTTCATAGGAATTCCCCAATTGTAACACACACTGTTAATTGGTAATGATAGGAATTCGCCAATTGTAACACACAATGGTAATTATCCAGGTATCTATATTTACTAGTGTTCCTGGTATTGGTGTTATTGTCAGTGTCTTGATTTTACGGTGATGTAAACTATCACCTAGGAAACACCCTTATATAATCATCGTTTCCTGCTCAGCAGAGGCCCGGTTCTTGCAGACCCTCTGGGTTATGGGCCCAGTTCAAAAGCCTCTTAGTAAACTCTGCCTTCATTGCTCGAGCCATGACTTTCTTCTAGTTGGTGGTAAAATCTAGTGGAACCTGCTGAAGGGAGAACACACCTGGTGAGAGCAACCCGATTCCCACCTTTATTGCACTCAGAAATATAAGAGAGAACCAAACTCTGTCATAAGGCAGAGAAGCTCATCACATCGGTCTGAGCCATGGTAAGACAAGGAAAGACTAAAGGAAAAGGGCAGAAACCCAGCAGTTGCCCAACTGGAAGATCCTACCATTTGACATGTCCTTCATCCCCCCAACCATCCTCAATCTCCCTAAATATCATCCCACTACATTACCCTTAACTCACTGAGTTGATTGAAATCTCACACCAGCTAGTTTAAGCTACGCGACAGGCTACTGTTGCCGACGCTCTTATAATACGTTATATCAACGCACATTACTACACTCGATTCCTAAGAATAATCTAAGTTAGGTCTATTTAATTAAATACCATATATTTCTTCCTGCTTGAAATTGAGACTACTGAATAACACAAAGGTTAAATGTCCGCCGAAGTAAATCAACAGGAGACACTATAGCCTCTCTCCGTAATCAAGCTAGGAATATCACACACGTCCTCGTGGATTCACAACATTTGGTCAACTCCCCCCAAAGTTGTTTATCCTGACTGTTTTTAATACTGTGTCTGAATGACGTCACAAAACTGTCTAGACACTATGCGTCTAGAATCTATTTTTCTCTCTCCTTTTTAGACTGGATGGAAACAATTGGCCGTCCAATCCGCTTTCATCTGGGGACCTGTCCCGGTACTTCATAAAGTCTTGCCGGCCTGTGATCTAGAGAATTCTTGTCCCCACAACAAAAGATCTTGCCAGCTTTTACCCAGACAGTCTGTCTACCACATCAAAGGATGGCTGCCGGCTGTAGACTAATGGCGCGACAGTCCTTCCTCGATCAAGAACACATCAAAGAATGACGGCTGCTTGCAAACGCATATCGCGACATACCATCATCGATCGATAACTTCCAGTTTTTATGCGACACACACCCTCCTCAAGCAATGACGCCTCTGGTGGCTGGGCCACGTATCTCGAATGGAGGATGAACGTATTCCCAAAGATATCCTTTACGGAGAACTAGCCACAGGTAAGAGGCCAACCGGAAGACCCCAAATGCGATATAGGGATGTGTGTAAACAAGATATGAAAACCATTGGAATAGATCCAGACACGTGGGAGAGAGATGCAATAGACAGATGCTCCTGGAGAAGAGATGTACGAAACGGACTGGTGCTCTTTGAGCGCAATCGGATCCAACAAACAGAGGATAGGCGGCACAGGCTCAAAGCGCAGTCACTTACTGCGGGACTTGCCTCGATTACAGATGCGGAAACTGTGACAGGGATTGTCACTCTCGCATTGGACTATACAGTCACCAGCGGTGCTGCCAGGCACCTCCCAAGCGGCACAACTCTAAAGTCCTTCAGGACTGAAAGAGGAATACTACTACTACTACTCTCTCTCTCTCTCTCTCTCTCTCTCTCTCTCTCTCTATATATATATATATATATATATATATATATATATATATATATACATATATATATATATATATATATATATATATATATATATATATATATATATATATATATATATAAAGCAACTTAAGCCATGGATGACATCAAACACATTGAATTAATAAAACACCGAAGGTAACTTAAACAGAAAGGAGGTGAATCCGATAACAGCAGGATGAAGCGTAAATCTTTAACTCGAGAAATAAGAAAGAACACAAGAAAGGACAAAAATCAATATATACAAGATTGCTGTACCAGAATAGAGCAATATCATAAGACTGGAAGAGATTACGAAATGTTCAAAGAAATGAAGTTATTGACAAGAAATGTTCAACCTCAATTGAATGTTATCTGTGACAAGATGGGAAATACCTTAACAGAATCTAGACAAATTCTAGAAAGATGGCGGGAGTACTGCAGTGGAATGTATGATATGAGTGACAGTGAGGATATGAATGAGATACATGAACCAATGGCAGCAGAGACAGAACCTGAACCCTCATTAGATGAAATTGCTTGGGCTATAAAGAACCTGAAGAATGGTAAATCACCTGGATGTGATGAGATACCAGCTGAACTAATTAAAGCGGGAGGAGAAGAAAGCATACACATATATCATGCATTATGTACAAAGATTTGGAAATATGGTATATGGCCAAAAGATTGGAAGAGAACTATCTTCATTCCAATACCAAAAAAGGGCAACCTGAAATTATGCACCAACTATAGAACTGTTGCCCTGATCAGTCATGCAAGTAAAATTCTACTAAAAGTCATAATGGGAAGACTTCGTAAGAAAATGGAAGAAGAGATTAACGTAGTTCAAGCTGGATTTAGACAAGGAAGAGGAACAAGAGATCACATATTCAACATGCGTTTAATAATAGAGAAGTGCAGAGAATTTAATGTAAACCTATTCTCATGTTTTGTGGATTATTCAAAAGCATTTGACTGTGTACAACATCAGAAACTTTGGGAAATCATGAGGAATATGGGCTTTCCATCACATGTAGTACAACTCATAAAAATGCTCTATCTAGACCAACAAGCAGCAGTTAGAATAGATGGCGAGGCATCAGATTGGTTTGACATCAAGCAAGGAGTCCGTCAGGGCTGCGTGCTGTCACCCTATTTGTTTAACCTGTACGCCGAAAATATAATGAGAAATGTAAGAGATGATATAAACAGGGAGCTATATGATGCCCTAAATATCGGCGGTCATGACATACCGGAGATTCGATATGCTGATGATACAGTATTACTATCCACAACACAGAATGGCATAGAAAACCTAATAGCTTCAACCCAATTGAATAGTGAAAATCACAACTTATATCTTAACATAGCAAAAACAAAGATAATGCATACAGATAAAACTACTATGGAGAAAGAAATATACATTAATGGGGAAAAATTGGCGGTAGTGGAAAATTTTGAATATCTTGGTTCATTGATTACCAACAACGGTGACACAATGAAAGAAATTAAACGGCGACTATCAATTGCTCTTCAAAGACTAAAACAGCTGAATAAATTATGGAGTGGGACAGATAGAACTACAAAAATTAGATTTTTAAGAGCATGCATCTTTCCCATTGCAACATACGCCTGTGAGACATGGACACTTACTAAACAAGCTGAACAGCGCATAAACGCCTTTGAATATAAATGTTATAGACGAGTTCTAAGAATATCTTGGGTAAAGAAAAGAACAAATGCATCCATACTTCAAGAGTTGAATATTGAAGAAGGTTGGCTATTAAAGACGATAAAACAAAGAAAATTGAAATATTTTGGTCACTTGAAAAGTCACGAAAGTTTGGAGAGAACAATAATTGAGGGGTATATGCCTGGGAAGAGAGGAAGAGGAAGGCCAAAGAGAAGATGGGTGCAGGATGTGGCGGATGATCTCCAGATGGGTGTATCAGACGCGGGACATCTTGCTTATGATCGAGAGGTTTTCCGGAAGGTTGTTATGGGAGCGAGGTTCTGCAAAGGACATGCTACTGAATGAATGAATGAATGAATATATATATATATATATATATATATATATATATATATATATATATATATATATATATATATATATATATATATATATATATATATATTTATATCTGATCTACGGGTTACACGACTTTCTCCTTTATCTCGTATACTCTCGTGAGTAACATGACGTTGCGTGAGAATTGGTAGGGGTTCTCTCCGCGTCGGTAACTTACGGGGTATGGTAGCCGGTCGCTCAGAAAACAATGGTAAGCTACTCTTCTAATCTTGCCAAGAAATCAACAATCAGCTGAAAGATGCTGATGATGACAGCGATGTCCTGTAAAAGGATATGCAATATATATATATATATATATATATATATATATATATATATATATATATATATATAATTAGTATAATGAGTCACATCACAAAGATTTTGCTAAGAATTATCATGCAAAGAGTGAGGAAGAAGATACAACCTGAAATAGGGGAAGAACAATGCGGGTTTGTAGAAGGAAAGGGTACAGTAAATGCTGTGTATATGCTGCGAACAGTTATTGAACGTGCTATAGAAGTAAACAAGGATATACATCTTTGCTTTATTGACTATACAAAGGCTCTTGATAGAGTTAGACATGTCTGCTTGGTGGATATGCTTGCAGATCTACAAATTGATGGGAAAGACATTAGACTTATAAAAAACATATATTGGAAACAACAAGCTGCAATAAGGATTGATAATGAAGTGGGACAGTATCAGCCAATTAAGAGAGGTGTTAGGCAGGGATGTGTGATGTCTCCAGATATTTTTTCCCTATACAGTAAAAATATTTTCAGAAATATAGAGGATATAAATGGAATCAGCATTGGAGGACGAAACATCAATAACATTAGATATGCAGATGATGCAGTATTAATTGCAGACAATGCGCAAGACCTACAACAGTTAGTAGATGCGGTTGTTGTACACAGTGAGCAACTGGGGTTAGAATTAAATTGTAAAAAGACTCATGTTATGGTCGTCACTAGGAAGGAAGAAGTGCCACAATGTAATATACAAGTAAATGGAAATATTCTTCAACAAGTGAATCGGTACAATTATCTTGGAACAGTCATATCATCTGATGGGAGATGCCTTGAAGAGATTAGAACAAGAATCGCCTTGGCGAAATTAGCCTTTAGCAAGATGAAAAACATTCTGACCAATAAAAAGATGTCAATTGAAACGAGAAAAAGAGTGTTAAGAGGATACATAGAGCCTGTTCTTTTGTATGGATGTGAAACTTGGACATTGAGCAGTCAAGCTGAAAAGCATCTGATGGCTGCAGAAAGGTGGTTTCTGAGGAAAATGCAAAGAATACCACGGACATACAGAAAAACCAATGACCAAGTACTACAGGAGACAAATGAACATCGTAAACTGATTAGAGAAATTAGACGTAGACAGTCAAAATTTTTTGGGCATGTTATGAGAAGAAATGGATTGGAGAACTTAGTGACAACTGGCAAGATTGAAGGGAACAGACCAAGAGGAAGACCGAGAGGAATATACCTTAATGGCTTGGCTACATGGCATGTACGAGACAGGAACACTGAGCTGATCCACGACACTGGTGATCGAGTGAAATGGCGAGTCATGACCGCCTACGTTTTCCGGCATGGCACATGATATATATATATATATATATATATATATATATATATATATATATATATATATATATATACACTAGCTGACCCGGCCCGGCTTCGCCCAGGCCCTGGAGGGGATCTATCTATCTATCAGTCTGTCTGTCTGCTTGTTTCTCTGTATGTCTGTCTGTCTGGCTGACCCGGCCCGGCTTCACCCAGTCCCTGGTGGGGAGCATCTCATTTAATTCATATAAGTAGTCATATAAGCTCTCCCGTTCCCGACTATCTTTCTGTCTATCTATCTGTCTGTCTGTCTGTCTGACCCGGCCCGGCTTCACCCAGTCCCTGGTGGGGAGCTTCTCATTTAATTCATATACGTAGTCATATAACCTCTCCCGTTCCCGACTATCTGTTTGTCTGTCTATCTGTCTGTCTGTCTGTCCCGGCCCGGCTTCACCCAGTCCCTGGTGGGGAGCATCTCATTTAATTCATATACGTAGTCATATAAGCTCTCCCGTTCCCGACTGTCTGTCTATCTGTCTGTCTGTCTGACCCGGCCCGGCTTCACCCAGTCCCTGGTGGGGAGCATGTCATTTAATTCATATAAGTAGTCAAATAAGCTTCCGTTCCCGACTATCTGTCTGTCTGTCTATCTATCTGACCCGGCGTGGTTTCGCCCAGCTCCTGGTGCACAGTAACTTAAAAGAATGTCCTTCCACATACCATTCATTATTTTTAATGAAAACTGTTTTTAATCACCGACATGACAGTTGATAAGTTCTTTAAGCAGAAAAAGATGGGTTACAATGTTATGCATTATGCATTATTTTTATGCAAACTTTGAAAATGCCTTAAAGATTATATCATTATTTATTATAACTCATATGCCTGAAAATAACTATAGACAAAGAGTTTAACAATAGTGCAAGTAAGTCCAACAATATGACTATAAAGTATATAGAAATGTTATTAAAAGTTATGCCCCTTGAAATAACTTTTCTAGAGTGAAGTCCCCCTGCTATATAGAACTTATATAATGAAAAATGAAAAAGTAAATGTTATTAAATAAGTAGAAGATTTTACACTATGAAACTATTATAGTCGGTTGCACAGGAATGAAAGGAAGACGTGTAGAAAATTTCATCTCAATCGGATGTACCGTTATCGAACCCATCCAATACAAACAAACAAAGTCACATACACTCATATATATATGACAGCGAGAAAAGAAGAGGGTAAAGGAGAGAGGAGGGAGGGAGGAGAGAGAGGAGAGAAAGAAGAGGGAATGGAGGGAAACGATATAAATAGTGTGAAGCCTAAAAGTTTGTTCCTCAGTCGAACTCTGCCTACAACGCACTATCTTTGATAATAAGGAAAGATAAAGAGAGAAGGAGAAAAATGATGAGAGTAAGGGATAGGAAAGATTTAGGTTCGTGTCTCCGCGTGAGAACAATAGTTAATTACTATTGCACCATAAATGTCTCGTGGTGTATGTTATCAGGTTATAGAAGAGGTGCACAGCCTCACAAGGTCTCTAAGCTACTCTACTTATATTACTTCAGACTGACAAGTCGAAATAAAAGACAACTCAATCATATATTTATTTCCTTCTGAACAATAACAGAGTGACAATCTACAACATAATCGCATAGAGTAATCAGTACATGCATTGCAGACACATAATGCATATTGAACTGTAATAATACGATGCTGCATTACCTCACAAGGGATAGATAGTGTAACAGCCTATGCAACTGGATGTTAGGGGAATGCCACTTATGATCACCTATTAACCGCATGAAGTAAAAGACTAAAGCTAGGAATTACACCGGCCTTTGTTTCGTAACTATCTTTCCGTAGGCTTATTAGTGGTCCATATATTCAGCCCAATTACCCATTGATCCACAGATTGATCCATCAACCCATATACCCAGGGAATTAATTCGCTCCCATCCAACTTGTTCAGCGGGTAACTATTTATTCAGCTATGCCCAGTATGTCTAGGCAACTCAAGTTTACCCAGACAATGTTGTCCTTCTGGGTTTCATATTTGAAATACGATTGCTATCTTCAACCTCTCGTTTGTCGTGGATCCCATCACACGGTTTCCAGTCGTATTTGACATTAGTCTCCTGTGTGATCCCGACTGACCTTAGTCTTCTGTGTGGTTCCGATTGCAGTGTCTCTGGCTAGTGGTTGTCCTATTTGACGTTAGCCATCATCTGCAACAATGAGTGTTCTTCTTTAGCCAACAGTCCTTCTCAAATGGCTTGCACGCCATTTTGTGATCCTCGGAATTTGCGTTCCACTCCATCAGATTTATCTATCTGGAATAAATGGTTCACAGATCCTCGACCATCCTGCTTTTCTTCGGCAGTCCAGACGAAACTGTGATATGTGCATCTTTTCCGTCTTTAATACTGCCTCTCCATCTTCCTGGACACTAAACAGCCTGGGATATGGACATCACCATTGCTGGAGTTCCAAACGCACACTTCCTGGGCTGGGCGGTCGCCCAGCCCTCGGCCCACTCGGCCCTGTTGCTAAACCGTACGCTTGCTCGTTCCACACTCCCTAAACTGACTGGATCCAAAGTATATATAACTTCTTGAGTTCGCGCATTTCTTGAATCACGTGACGTTTCTCTTCCTTGTGAAAGACTACCCAATCAGTACCTCGCGTACTCTGCTTAATTTGCATCTTATTATTAATCTAACTATCTTCACCCTGTCTTCGAGTTCATAGTCCGCTGTGAGTGTATGTGTGTTCCCACAACCGTAAATCTGCCAGCCTGCGGTACCTATTTTTACCGCCTTTGCCTGTTTTGGGTCATGGGGTCATATTTTAGCATAAATGTTATTCAAGTATATGACCCAACAGGAGAATCAAGTGAAGATAGTGTAGAAGAATTTTATAATGACATAGATTCTGCCTTAAAGAAATGTAAACATTCAGAAATAAACATCATAATAAGGGACTTCAATGCAAAAGTAGGAAATCAAGGGGATAGATACACAGTAGGAAACTATGGTTTAGGAGAGAGAAATGAAAGAGGATACAGACTCGTAAAGTGGGCAAAAGAACGGGAAATGATTGTAGGAAACACCTGGTTTAAGCAACACCCTAGAAGATTATGGACATGGAGGTGTCCTGATAAAAGGAATAGAAACCAGATTGACTACATTCTGATTAGCAGAATATTTAGAAACGCGATAACAATTGCAAATACAGTTCCAAGTGCTGACTGTTATAGTGACCACAGATTACTTACATGAACATTGAGGTTAAAGTTGAAGAAAGTCAAGTATATAACAGGAAACACTAAATATGATGTCACCGCCTCACATATATAGATATTAATTAAAGGGCTGCAACTCCCGCCCAAGGGATAGAAGTGAGTCACTCGAGGCCAGAGTAATCTAGAGCCTTCTCGAAGGACTGGTCATTGAGTCCAGGGTCCCGTGGACACTGATGTGGCCCGCCTATTGCGGGGTCCACGAGGAACTCGGACAGAGTTACCACCCGTGTCGGATTGGGACACGTGTGGACCGGCAGAGGACAGACGGACTTCAGAGAGACAACAGGGCCTGCCTTAGAGGGACTCAATAAATATCAATAGATATATAGACATAGGCTAGATAGTTTGCTAGAATGTTTATGATAACCATGTGTGACGATGTTAACTATCTGTGATATGTAACATAGCGCGGGATTGTTAACCCACTGCGCCAACGCACTGTATATTGAAATACAATAAATGTTCGATAATATATTGAACGGAGTTATTGTTGCCTGTGTGAACCCGAGCTCAGATACCTAGACATGAGCAAGACGATGACAGGCTTTTTGGGGGCTTATTCTCCGGTTTTGGCATAAGATCTAATGTTACACAGCTATTTATTGCCAAGTAAAATCACTAAATTAATTATATCAAATTGATTTCTATATAACAAATTGATTTTTGTACAACAAATTGATAACTTTACAAGTTTAAAATAGTGGCAGCTATCTAGCGATAAAGTAGTAATTAATCTGAGTCCCTCAGCAGTGTGTCTCTCATTATTGTGATTACTATAAACTATTTTTGACATGACTGTGACATTTTTTGACTGTTACTAATGTTTTCTCACTCTACGAGCAGATTGTTCCGCGAATAGTGGCGCGTGCAACCTATGTAACCTTTCCAACAGTGGCGAGAGTACAAGACAACATCCGCAAGTTCTGGGATTAAAAGCTAAGTTTCATATCATGCCCATTGCAACTCTAAGCGGTACTTCTCACCATCCATCAATGTATCATTTTGCTTTGCATTGATATGTTTGTATATTCATGACCTTGTAACCAACATAACCTTGCATTGGAATTTGCACATATGATAATTAAGGGAGATAACTAAATTTTCTACTCCCCAACATTTTTCTAAGGGATTTAACTTCATTAAAATTACCTACAAGTAAAAAACAAAATGTCTACCTTAGATAAATGCATTGAGCAAGGAATAAAATTAGGTTATAAAGAAGAGAAACTGTCAGAATGGGCACAGAAGACGCTTGCAGAAAACATTGCCCGTGAAGAAAGAGCGATAGAACGAGAAGAAAAACAAAGGCAAGTGCAGGCAGAAGAAAATGAGGCAGAAGAAATAAGATGCAGATGCAACTGCAGGCTCAGAGAAACAGATGGAGCTTGAGGCGGCGGCCAAACTAGCCCAATTGAATGCCGATACACAAATAAAACTAAAACAGATGGAGATTGATTCCACTGTAGAAATATCTGTGAATAAACTAAGAAGCAAAGAGGAGGAACAAAAATATAACAAGTATAAAGGCCTCGTGAAGGCATTCTGCTCATGGAGATTCCATCAGTGCATACTTGGAAAATTTTGAGTGTCTAATGTCCTACCATAAGATCATAAAATCAGATTGGGCATTTATTTTAATGAGAAACTTAGCTCTTGAACCTTTAAAAGTAATAGAGACAGTGCCACAGGAAATGCGAAAAGACTATGACTATTTAAAGCAGACGCATTCTCCAACATTTTTCTTTAGATACTGCAGGTTACCAACAACAGTTTGCCAAATTATCCCCACAACCAAATCAAACCTTTATAGATTATGTCAGTACAGTACAAGATGTGTGTACAAAGTGGATTAACTCGGCTAAAACTAACAACAGCCATGACAAACTTAAAGAACTTATTATTATTGGCAAGATAGTGAGTACAATCCCTACACCTTTTGCTAAGTTCTTGAAACAAATGGACTGTAAAAGTATTCAGGAAATCGAGTCCAAGGGGAATGCATTTTTCACAGCAAACAGAGACATTTTTCATCTAAACATAAGTCAAAACGATACAGCAGCAGCAGTAGTAAACACTAGATACTCGAAACCAACAGGAAAGTAAATTTAAACCACGCTCAAATGTCAGTAAACTAGTGAAATGCCAATATTGTAGTTTGAATCACGACCAATACGCGATGTGCGATAAATCGCCGAACTATCCTCACCACCTCAAAATGATGGTGGAGAAGCAGAAGACTAAGCGCAATGCTTACCAGAGAGCGGTCAAATGTTTTTTTTTGCAGTAGCTTTGGCCACTATAATCGCTTCTGTGAGGGCCGAAAGTTATTGAAACAGGCCAATGCTGCACTAGTGGAAACGTCATCAGACGAAGAGATTGAATCACTGAATGAGTGTGACAATCAAACCGAGAATGTAAGCGAGCTTGGAAATGCTGTACAAATTATTGACACCATTACAGACAGTAAGTGTAACACCTGTACGAAGTTCCAACTTGACACAACATTACTATGTGGCCACACTATCCCTATTTCAAATGAAACAGCCAACGCTGCCTTGTCATCTACAGGCAAGCTAGTTTTTTCAACAGGGTTTGTAAATAACAAAAAGTGCACATTAATTCGGGATTCCGGCGCAACGCTCTGTGGGATTAAGAAAACATTAATAGACACTAAAGACTACACAGACAAACATGTGACTTGTCGCACATTCTCAGGCACTATAGAGAAATACCCCCTTGCTCTTGTCGAAATTCGAACACCGTTCATATCAGGACAAGTATTGTGCGCTGTCCTTGAAAATCCAGTCGCTGATATTATACTTGGGAACCTGCCCAACATACAACCGTGCTCTGAAAAGGAAATCAGAGATTGGGAGCATAGAAACGGTATCCACCACCCAAACAGCGATTCTAAGAGAAACACCATTCATGCTTGTCTCAATCTGCCAAAAGACCAAGGGAGACAACCACCTGAAGTAATTCAGAAAGAATTCACCGAGGTGTACAATGCAGGGGCGGTCGAATCTGTCAGTGATACGACCAAATTAAAACCTCGAATTGAGGATGCTACCGATCTACCAAGTACCAAGCCTGTAGATGTGCAACAAAACACACAACACACAAATGCAATAACACGACAGACAACCCATAAAACCAACACCGACCAACTGCAGGAGTCACTAGAAATTATAGCACCAAACTCTACCAACACTAATTTTGGAAATGAACAGAAAGCAGATCCTACACTTTCACCATATTTTAAGTTAGTAGGACTAAAACCAAAATTAACTAAGAACGCATCGTGGAAATTTAGGCTACAGAACAATATCTTAACTAGATTATACACAACAAAGCAGACCACGATACAGCAAGTAGTGTTACCACAAGCACATCGAGACAAAGTTCTAAAGATAGCCCATGACTCACCTTTTGGAGGTCATATGGGGTACGAAAAGACCAGGGCTAGGGTCCTGACCCAGTCTTATTGGCCAAAATTTTGCCAAGATATAAAACCTTTTGTAGATCTTGTGATATATGTCAGAAACTGGTGAAAAAGGGGAAAAACCCTACGGCAGAAGTCCAATCAACTACAACTGCCTCGAGGCCATTCCATGTAAATATGTTGAAACCATACTATGCTAGACAGGACATTGAGACAAGTGAGCAGACGCAGCTAACTGGTGACAGAAACGAAACGACAATTTCCCAACTGAATGACACCTTGACAAACGAAGCATCATTAACGACGCATTCTTATGACGACAAAGACGACGAAGACATATGGACTTTACCGACAATATGTGATAACGACAACGACGACCAAGTCGACGACATATTGACAACGATTGATCTGGACGACGACGACAATGACATTGAAGACAATTTACAAACAGTAGCATCTGTGATAAATCAGACAGACGTAGACAATACTGAAATCCCAGTACCTATTATGACTGACGACGGGAGTATAAATGACATACATATCTCTGACACTTTGACACAACAACAGCGACAAGACATTTTGACTCTCCTTGACGAGTATAAATCTATCTTTTCTAACAAACCTGGACGCACTGACAAAATAACACATTCAATTGTGCTGACAGATCTGACACCGGTCAAATGTAGACCATATTCTATTCCTCTCCATTGCAGAGCAAATTTAGACAAAGAAATTTTAGATTTAGAGAAAAATGGAATAATTCAAAAATCGATGTCTCAATATTCTTCACCGATTGTCCTGGTGAAAAAGAAGGACCAGACAATCCGTTTGTGCATCGACTATAGAGTAGTAAATACAAGAACCACAACGGATGCAGAGCCAATGAACAGTTGTGAAGATCTCATTTTAAATATGGCTCAATCATCCTTATTTTCCAAGACTGATTTAGCGAAAGGATATTGGCAAGTGCCACTACACCCTGCTTCTAGACATATAACAGCATTCGCAACACCCCTCGGTTTGTACGAATGGCTATATCTTCCATTTGGTCTCAAGAACGCGCCAGCCACATTTGTTAGATTAACTAGATTGTTATTACACGGAATTAAAGATGTTGAAGCCTATATTGATGATATATGCATCCATTCTTCTAATATGACTTCTCACTTACTTACCCTCAAACAAGTCTTCAACCAAATCTCTCTTTTTGGACTTACTATCAAACCTTCCAAGGTTGAATTAGGCTATAGACAAATAGACTTCCTTGGTCATAGAATTTCTGAAGGCAAATTGTTGACAGATGATAAAATTGTTTCCAAGATTCTTAATCTAGAAGTGCCTACCACAAAGAAACAAATTAGAAGTTTACTAGGTCTTATTAACTATTATTCTAAATTTATCCCACATTGGGCAGAACTTACCTCAGTCTTTTCTGATATGTTAACTAAAGATCATCCATCAAAAATTTGTAAAAGTACCAGCTTAGACGATGCAATGTGTAGATTGAAACGTATTTTTTCTAATCCACCAGTCTTACGATTACCCAACATAAATTTACCCTTTATTTTGACCACAGATGCGAGTGCTATCGCAATAGGAGGATGTTTAATGCAAGAAGTGGATGGAGTGAGACACCCGATTCTCTACGTAAGCCGTAAACTAAAGAAGGCAGAGATCCGGTATGCTACAGTGGAATTGGAGGCTTTAAGCCTACTGTTTTGTGTATTGAGATTATCTAAGTTCCTCTTAGGTAGTCACTTTGTTGTGCTCACTGACAATTCGCCATTGTTGGTCCTTAACCAAGGGTCACCGAAAAACCATCGTTTAAAAAGATGGTGTCTTCTTCTTCAAGATTTCGACTTCGAAATCCGCCATATCAGAGGCACGGACAACATTATTGCTGACCTATTATCACGGCAAACGAATGCGCCAGTAGAATGACATTTAGCACATCGACCATTCGCCATACTAGAAACTGTGATACTTTTAGTCTGTGGCATATAACAGTGTAACTCTACACCTGCTAGAGAACTCCCAGTGAATAGTAATAACACCTCATTAAATAAGTTACTTACGACACCCACGAACATGAAACTTTAAAAGCTATACTTTAAGAGCTATACTTTAAGAGCTATACTATCAATTGCCCAAGCTCTAGAACGATCCGAGCGAGAGAACATTAACATGTGTTTCAACCAATGATATTCAACCTGTGAATCTGACTCTGAATACTGTGAAGAACACTTTATACGGCAACATTGAGAACAATCCATACTTGCTGTTGCTACGAGACTTTGCAAACAGCCGAAACAAAACTACTTCGACTACAACACTCAAGAGACAGCCATACTAACTTTAACATTCATGGCACTACACGCTAACAACAGGAGGACAACGCGCACATCATCGTTGGATTTAGTTACTTAATTAATTAATTACTTTAGTATTAAATATGTATTATATTTGCATTAATTTTGTATATAAAATGTGTTAACCTGTAATATGTACATATTCTACCATAACATTACAGGTAGTTCCATTAATAGGATAAATCACCGTCCTATACAATTGTCTCTGTGTAAATTATAACCCATTTTTGAGTCATCGTACAAAAAGTACGTATTTTCTTAAAGGGCAAATATCGCCTATTCCATTTGTTCTAAGGGCAATAACACTTACCTCAACTTTAAGTATATATTTTAACCAAATACTATTTTGAATGAAAGGTGAGTGAAGGACAGCGTGAATGAATTAAATGAGAGAACGATATACTGAGCGGACAAATTGTACGCAAAACGTATTTATTTTAATTTGTCTGCGTCTTTCATGTAAACTGCATGACTTGTCTAAATTGTTGATACATGTTTAGTAGTTAGTTTAATATACTTAGTTTAGGAGTTAGTTTAAGATACTTAGTTTAGTAGGTAGGATACATCTAAGCACCACTACTTGGAATGCCTGATCATGTATTGCACACAGTGGAGTAATTCATGATTGAGGTTATCCCAACTCGTGACGCTTGGAAATAAGCCACACATTCAGCACACACTTTACACAAAACTTAAAACTGAACACTATCAATTTAAAATGCAATCACTTTATTAGAAACAGCAACTTATTAGTCAACACACTAACAAGCCAACAGGGACACATGTAGTCTGAGGGGATAAAATAACAACGTAACTACATATTTAGCATTATACAACATACGAGAGTAAAAGTGTATTGAAATGCACACACAGATCAAGATTTGAAGGTGTACTTAATTAGCCAGGACTTCGGTCTTGTTAATCCTCTTTAATACAGAGGTTAATTGTCTTGGTATCAGTGGGGTACTATGAGAAGGACGGGTTGTAAAAACAACTACTAAACGTCACGTAACTTCGGTCAGATAAGCATTTTTAAGGACACAGGAGAGAGAGTGATCTCTTCACCAAATCAGAGAAGTGGTGTATGGGAGAATACATGAGTTTTGATGCCAGTATGTAGGTTACCAGGTTACTGTCCACCAAACTACAAACACCGACTTTATGTGATTCGGTGACAGAATTAGAACAGATCTAATTACCCTATAACAAACCATCATATCAGGGGAGAGGGGGGAATCCTGTCACCGCCTCACATTTATAGATATTAATTAAAAGGCTGCAACTCCCGCCCAAGGGATAGAAGTGAGTCACTCGAGGCCAGAGTAATCTAGAGCCTTCTCGAAGGACTGGTCATTGAGTCCAGGGTCCCGTGGACACTGATGTGGCCCGCCTATTGCGGGGTCCACGAGGAACTCGGACAGAGTTACCACCCGTGTCGGATTGGGACACGTGTGGACCGGCAGAGGACAGACGGACTTCAGAGAGACAACAGGGCCTGCCTTAGAGGGACTCAATAGATATCAATAGATATATAGACATAGGCTAGATAGTTTGCTAGAATGTTTATGATAACCATGTGTGACGATGTTAACTATCTGTGATATGTAACATAGCGCGGGATTGTTAACCCACTGCGCCAACGCACTGTATATTGAAATACAATAAATGTTCGATAATATATTGAACGGAGTTATTGTTGCCTGTGTGAACCCGAGCTCAGATACCTAGACATGAGCAAGACGATGACATATGATTTGTGTACATTAGTAATGACAAGGAAATACAAAACAAATTCAACATAGAAGTACAGAACAGATTTGATATATTGACTGATCTAGAGATCCTATTCCAGAATGTGGCTTATCAATGGGAAATGATGAATAATTCAATCAGTCTGGCTGCAGAAACAACTACTCCAAAATTAAAGAAGGTGGGTCGTAAGAAATGGATGGCTGAAGAAATGTTACACCTAATGGAAACAAGAAGACTCAAGAAACATAATTCTACCAAATATGAAGACATTCACAGACAAGTCAGAATATTAAGTAAGGAGGCAAAAGATGCATGGCTTGAGGAAAGGTGCTTAGAAATTGAAAAACAACACAACAGTCAAAATACCGAATTAGTGCACAAAAGAATTCAGGAACTTACTAATACAAGAACAAGTACATCATCACGCTGTCTGAAAACTAACGATCCCAAAATCATAATAGAAAAAGATCAGATTATACATGTATGGCCAGATTATGTGAACAACCTTTATGAGGATAACAGAAAGGAACAGTATTCTATTAGATTTAATAATGAAGGACAGCCAGTTTTGAAGATGGAGGTTCGAAATGTTCTTAAGCACATGAAAGCTGGCAAGGCCCCCGGTGCAGATAACATCACAATAGAAATGATTAAAGCTTTAGAGGAATATGGACTAGATCAAGTCAACAGACTCCATCCATCATGTGCCATGCCGGTAAGCGTGGGCGGTCATGTTCTGCCATCTGACTCGATCACCAGAGTCGTGGATCAGCTCCGTGTTTCTGTCTCGACCATGCCACAAGGCCAAGCCATCCAGGTACTTGCTTCTAGGTTTTCCCTTGGTCTGTTCCCCTCGATCTTACCAGTTGTCACCAAGTTCTCCAATCCATTTCTTCTCATAACATGCCCAAAAAATTGTGACTGTCTACGTCTAATTTCTCTAATCAAATTACGATCTTCATTTGTTTCTTGAAGGACTTGTTCATTGGTCTTTCTGGCTGTCCATGGTATTCTTTGCATTTTCCTCAGAAAGCACATCTCTACATCCATCAGATGTTTTTCAGCCTGACTGCTCATTGTCCACGCTTCACATCCATATAAAAGTACAGGTTCAATGTAGCATCTCAACACTCTTTTTCTCGTTTCAATTGACATCTTTTTATTGGTCAATATGTTTTTCATCTTGCTAAAGGCTACTTTTGCCATGGCGATTCTTGTTCTAATCTCTTCAAGGCATCTCCTATCAGATGTTATTACTGTTCCGAGATAATTGTACCTGCTCACTTGTTGAAGAATATTCCCATTTACTTGTATATTACATTGTGGTATTTCGTCCTTCCTAGTGACGACCATAATCTGTGTCTTTTTACAATTTAATTATAACCCTAGTTGTTCACTGTGTGTAACAATCGCATCTACTAAATTTTTCAGGTCCTGTTCATTGTCTGCAATCAAGACTGTATCATCTGCATATCTAATGTTATTGATGCATCGTCCCCCAATGTTGATTGCTTCCATATCTTCAATATTTCTGAAAATATTTTCACTGTACAGGGAAAACAGATCTGGAGACATTACACATCCCTGTCTCACAGCCCTTTTAATAGGCTGATATTGGCTTACTTCATTATCAACTCTTATGGCAGCTTGTTGTTTCCAATATATGTTTTTTACAAGTCTAAGATCTTTTCCATCAATTTGTAGATCTTCAAGCATCCTTATCATGTTGACATGTCTCACTTTATCAAAAGCCTTTGTGTAGTCAATAAAGCAAAGGTGTAGATCTTTGTTTACTTCTATAGAACGTTCGATTATGTTTCTCAGTATATACACAGCATTTACTGTACCCTTGCCTTCCACAAACCCACATTGTTCTTCTTCTATTTCAGGTTGTATTTTCCTCCTAACTCTTTGCATGATAATTCTTAGCAAAATCTTCGTGATGTGACTCATTATACTAATTGTTCGATATTGATCACATTCCAAGGCTCCTGATTTCTTTGGGATTGCAATAAATACAGAATTACATAACTCCTGAGGTATATTTCCAGTATCATATATTGTATTAAGCAGACTGGTAACTTTATCTATTCCATATTCTTCTAAAGCATTAATCATTTCTGTTGTGACGCTGTCTGAACCGGGGGTCTTGCCAGATTTCATATGGTTAAGCGCATTCTGAACCTCCATCTTTAAAATTGCTGGTCCTTCATTATTATTTTGGACATCATACTGTTCGTCTCTGTTATCGTCATAAAGGTTTTTCACATAATCTGACCATTCATGTAAGATCTGATCTTTTTCTATTATGACTCTTCCATCTTTTGTCTTTAGGCAGCCTGCTGATGTACGTGTTCTTTGATTAGTAAGCTCCTGAATTCTTTTGTGCATTAGTTTTGCATTGTTACTGTTGTGTTGTTTTTCAATTTCTCTGCAATTTTTCTCAAGCCATGTTTCTTTTGCCTCCTTACATAAGGTTCTCACTTTTCTGTGAATTTCTTCATATTTGGCAGGATTATATTTGTTCTGTCTTCTTGTTTCCATTAGTTGTAAAATTTCTTCAGTCATCCATGTCTTACGGCCCACTTTCTTTACTTTTGGAATAGTCTTTTCTGCTGCGCAACTGATTGAATTCTTCATCGTTTCCCATTGATCATCCACATCTTGAAACAGGATCTCTAGATCAGACAATATATCAAATTTGTTCTTTACTTCTATGTTAAAATTATCTTGTATTTCTTTGTCAGTTGTCAATTTGCACAAGTCATATTTAGGGTTTCCTGCTGTATACTTGACTTTCTTTAACTTTACCCTCAATGTGCCTGTAATTAATCTGTTAACAGTCTGCATTTGGAACTGTTTTTACGACTGTTAACGCATTTCGAAACCTTTTGCTAATCAGGATGTAATCTATCTGGTTTTTAATCCTGCTGTCTGGACTCCTCAATGTCCATAATTTTCTAGGATGCTGTTTAAACCAGGTGTTTCCTACAACCATTTCTTGTTCTTTTGCCCATTCTACAAGTCAACAGACTGCTGAACACATTATGTGATACTGGAGATATACCTCCTGAATTATGTAACTCTGTATTTATTGCAATCCCAAAGAAATCATGAGCCTTGAAATGTGATTAACATAGGACAATTAGTATAATGAGTCACATCACAAAGATTTTGCTACGAATTATCATGCAAAGAGTGAGGAAGAAAACACAACCTGAAATAGGGAAAGAACAATGTTGGTTTGTGGAAGGAAAGGGTACAGCAAATGCTGTGTATATGCTGCGAACAGTTATTGAACGTCCTATAGAAGTAAACAAGGATATGCATCTATGCTTCATTGACTATACAACGGCTTTTGATAGAGTTAGACATGTCAACATGGTGGATATGCTTGCAGATCTACAAATTAATGGGAAAGACATTAGACTTATAAAAAACATATATTGGAAATAACAAGCTGCCAAAACAATTGATAATGAAGTGGGACAATATCAGCCTATTAAGAGAAGTGTTAGGTAGGAATGTGTAATGTCTCCAGATCTTTTTTCCCTATACAGTGAACATATTTTCAGACATGTTGAAGATTTAAATTGAATCAGCATTGGAGGATGAAATATCAATAACATTAGATAAGCAGATGATACAGTATTGCTTGCAGACAATGCGCAGGATCTGCAACAATTAGTAGATGCGGTTGTTGTACACAGTGAGCAACTGTGGTTAAAATTAAATTGTAAAAAGACGCAGATTATGGTCGTCACTAGGAAGAACGAAGTACCACAATGTAATATACAAGTAAAGGGGAATATTCTTCAACAAGTGAATCGGTACCATTATCTCGGAACAGTCATAACATCTGGTGGGAGATGCCTTGAAGAGATTAGAATAAGTATCACCATGGAAAAAGTAGCCTTTAGCACAGTGGTTCTCAACCTTTTTTGGCCCATGCCCCCCTTCACCATATTTTCAGAACGCCATTCCCCCCCCCCCCCCTTTTCGTATATCCTACCTAGAAATTCCCCCTCCCGCCCCTACACAGTATACGTAATAATGGAAACACATACTAAAACAAGTCTAGACGTCCACATAAAATACGATTTATGGGCCTACTTACTTTATAAAATGAACTTTAGAAGAGTGAGACGTACAGAACCGTAAAGTATGAAGGGAAAAACAAGATCAAGTAATCGGTTCTTGTATTGACATGATCTTGAAATAATTTTCATTCCCCCCTTCTCCTGGAAACCCAAAAATTCCCCCCTTGGGAGGGGGGGGGGGGAAATTCCCCACCGGTTGAGAACCACTGCTTTAGCAAGATGAAAAACATTCTGACCTATAAAAAGGTGTCAATTAAACGATAAAAAGAGTGTTAGGGGATACATGGAGACTGTTCTTTTGTATGGATGGGAAAAACATCTTATGGCTGCAGAAATGTGGTTTCTGATGAAACTGCAAAGATTACCATGGTCAGATAGAAAAACCAATGACCAAGTACTGCAGGATACAAATGAAAATAATAAACTGATTAGAGAAATTAGACGTAGGCAGTCAAAATGTTTCGGACATGTTATGAGAAGAAATAGATTGGAGAAATTAGAGACAACTGGAAAGATCGAAGGGAACAGACCAAGAGAAAGACCGAGAGGAAAATACCTGGATGGCTTGGCCACATGACATGGACGAGACAGAAACACTGAGCTGATCCACGACTCTGGTGATCGAGTGAAATGGCGATCCGCTGCTGAATTTCGCCCAGCTGTTTTCCCCACGCGGAACAACGTTGTTAACCCCTTGGCCAGGGAAAATAATAATGCTATACGCGTATATGTGAGTGGCACTTCACGTCTATGTGTGACAGTTACGGGAATCACATGCAAATGCGACAGCATATCAACATAAATAAAGCATGGAACTGGACAGCCGTTCAAGAACACAACCTCAAGTGATAGAATTGACGTTGCGGTTAGAAAACCTTCGTAAGCAATTAAACATAGACATACACTAAATATAATTGCAGCACACATCTCCAAACATTAGGCTTTTATAGAAAAGATTCTGGAAACGCCTATAGATAGTAAACAGTGCCATGACCTCGATAGGTCAGCTTAAAGGAAGTGTCACAGAAAGGAAAGTGTAAGTGACTAAAAAAAAATTGTTTGCGAGTAGGACAGAGAAAGAAAGGTCAATCTTTATAAGAAAATTACAAGTGGTATAAGAACAATATAAAGAAAGAGTAAGGTGCACACGTGGGGGAATTGAATTGACACACGATTGAAGCATGGGAGTCTCTGATGTTTTAAAATAAAATGGGTAACGAAATATTGCTGGATATTAAGACCATGTGTCGAAAGAAACCTCAATTTCAAATTGAAGTGATTGTCCAGAGTCTTGCGATCCATGTCATGAGATGAGTATAATCTAAGAACCCTGACTTGCATATCAGTCACTCTAAGGTGATCCGCTCTATTGAAATGAGTAGACATCGGTTTATGAATACTGCCGTTTATTTCCAAGAGATGTTGCTTATAACAGTTGGCCTAGCGAGGCTGTTTTATAGTCGTAATTCAAGGAACAAAGTTTTCAGAAAGTGTCATCTTATCCTTCCACATACCCAATTGTCATTCCCATTTATCTATTTGTGTACCCTCTCTTTTATATCCACAGGATTAGTACTTTGGGAGGTAACTACACCTAAAATCTAGTGCAGCACCATACAGGTGACGTCATATTTTACTATATAAAAAGTCTAGCACTAATCCGTGACGTCATAAACAGACACCAGATATTTTAAATTTGGCGGGATTTTTCGGGTACATCCTGTGGTACTTCCGGTTGTCATTGGTACTCCGGTTGACTACTTCCGGTCATGGGTAATAGTGTCTCCAGGGCGAGCATGCGGGCGGGCACGCGAGAGAGCCGGCTCGAATCAGACCGGGCGTCTGTGGACAGGGCGGTGCGGGTCTCTCATGTGGTCGGCGTGGGGATCTCATGCGGGCGGCGTGGACGGCCGACGGAACGAGCGTCTCGGGATGGGTTCGAATCCCATAAAATATGTGGTATGGATTTGTAGATTGTTATTATTAGTCATGTATCCGAGATGGAAACATTCTTTTACGGTCTTGATTTCAGGACCAACGGAGAGTGGTCCCCGTTTACATCTTAACGTTTACCGCTTACATCGCTAACGTGTTCATACATGTTTTCAGTTCCCATGATGACTCATAGAATCAGATCACCCACGTTGATGCCTGGTCTCTCTTGATATGTCTAGGCATGTCTGTCAAGGCCGCTAGCGGAGTGTACTTTTGTGATACCTATCGTCTATTTGCCAGCACACAGAGATACAGAAAGAAATAAAGAAATATTAGAAGTAAAGAGAGATAGAAATAAGGAAAGACAGACAGAAAGAAAGAAAGAAAGAAAGAAAGAAAAACAGAAAGAAAGAAAGAAAGAAAGAAACATACCCAACAGATAGGGCTGCGTGGAATATATCTTAGGAAACCCTGGTGCGTGCAGCAAGTCGACTTTTACTTTCTACGTTTATTAGTAGACAGTATGTCACATAGTTGAACTCTGCGTGACCTTTACCTGGTTGCATGTGACATTTGTTACTTGTTGGAAGAAGCAAAAAGAGACTATTCATTTTTGTTTGCAAAGATCAATAACACGCGTTATTATATTGAGTGTATATTTCAAAGATTATCTTAAAACGTTATTGATTATATTATTTCAGAAAATATTTTTATTCTTAGATTAATAATCTAGGTTATACCTACTAGAAATATCCCATTTAATACGTTATGTTGACTAATTTCTTTTTGTTAATGTATGCCTCGCTAGTATTTATTACGCATAATCTAGCCTATCTCCTAGAGTTGAAGCATGGATACCCTAGATGAGCATTTATTACAGGCGGAATGATAGTACTGTTGGTTGTCTTGTTACTATCTTTCTGAGCCGTGATGAACCATAATATCTAAAAGTCCATTTTTGGACTACTCGGGGTTAATCGAGTAACGTCCAATGTAATTTTTAGTGCCTTCGATCTCAGCACGCAGCGGGGCGGGCCGGGGTTGGGCGATCGACGCGACCGGGGGCGACCGGTGGTGGAACCTGAGGGAGGGAGCACACACACCGTGGACCGGATGTAGTACACTAGAAGTACCAATGGCAACCGGAAGTACCACAGGATGTACCCGAAAAAGCCGCCAATTTCAAAAAAATATGATGTCGGTTTATGACGTCACAAATCTGGTGCTAGACTTTTTATATGTTAAAATATGACTTCAACGATATGGTGCTGCACCATATTTGAGGTGTTGTTACCTCCCAAGGTACTACTCAAAGGTCCATCCTTCTCTGACGACCCTATAGAGATTTACTTCTCAGTCCCCTTTAACTCCCACCAACACTTGTGAAGCCTTCGCATATGCTTTCTCGCACTGTCTCAATTCCTATCAGCTGGCCTTTGGAGCTCAAGGAAAAAAGTTTTATTCTTCTGTTTTATAATTTAGATATGTCTATAGCCAATATTTTAAAGGCAAAGTGACTTGTATATAATTTTTAAAATATAGTTGTATCAGTGTGATTTTCTTTTTGTGTGCTGATGAAAGGGTCTGTTCAAAATAAGACACACAAAACTGCTTTACAATACAAAGGTAAAATTATTTACGAACGTATAGCATAACAGCAGCAAACAAAGTAAAGTACACAATTTCTAGAACAATCATCTTTAATGTGACAACACTCGAAAGTGAGTCATATTTCATCACAGAATATCTAAACATGACAATTGGGTCGCTTGAGCTGAAATGTTATAGAGAATTTATTAGATACTGTGAACCTAGAAGAAGGACAACTCGGGCGTATTACAATATCTGAACATACAAACACCAGGTTCATGATCAGTATCTGTCTTGGAAAGAGAAATCATTTGACAATATTAAGTTAAACTAGTTTAGACAGAGCAGTTATGGGAGGAACGGTTTTGTTAACGAAAAGGCATAGGTCGATTAACGAAAAGATAGATTCAGGGCACCTAAGACACATTGAACATGAACATGCACGAGACGGGGAAACCAGATTGGGATTAACAATAGTATCTTCGGGTGAGGATGAGAGCCATGAACTACACAGTCAGGCATACATAACGATGGCTGCACAATTACATGCGAATTGCGACACATGTATTCGTGAGATGTATGATGCATGTATGTGTGAGATGTATGATGCATGTATGTGTGAGATGTATGATGCATGTATGTGTGAGATGTATGATGCATGTATGTGTGCGTGAGATGCATGATGCATGTATGTGTGAGATGTATAGTACGCATGTATGGGATATACAACACGTGTATACGTGATATTTATGATGACAGAGGTATTGTGACACGCATTTTACCTGAAGGCCAGTTTAAGACCGCTTGTGTCCCCTTCATTTTCGCCTTGGGTATTATGTCCATTCAACTGTGAATATCATACGTTGTGATTACCATAGATTCAAATGTCACTGTTGTTTCTTATTATTTTCATTTGTTTACTATACGACTAATGTATATGTCCCTTCACATAGTTAATATAGTTATTTCTGTCCGTGTTAATACATACATATTGACGACTGGCCTAAACGATTATGTTGCTTCACATCTTGCGATTTCCAAAGCCATCTTAAATTCGTATGTTACCGCCATGCCCCGCCATAATACAAGACTATCAAGAATTTTATCCGACCATCTTATTCTATTTTTATGTCCCCAAATCTTTCTGGTTGCCAGAACAATTTCCAGTTTTTGTCCTTTGATAATGTGGCCCCAAACACGATGACAGTCTTTTTCATGTGTTTTTATTAAGTTCTCTTTGTATCGTATCCTCATTCAGAACAGCCAGATTATCCAGGCATTGCCAACACAACCCACCATGCCATGGTTAGAAGCGATGTAGATTTTCACACAGTACAAACATACGATGGTGCATTTTTCTACTTACATACATCTTTATTTCATCAATGTAGAAGTTGGAATTCTGTTCCAAGATACATTTATTTCTGTCGATGAACTTTTCTCTATCTTCTTTAGTCCACCATTCGCGCAAGTTCCCCTTTTCGTCAAATCGCCTGCCTGTGGAGTATGACAGCGATAGTGATGTATTACTACCAGCTTGAAACATAATCCACATATCACTGTGGCTGATATGTTAGAGTGAAGGTTTATACTGAGCAGGACCTATCTTCACATCAAAGAAGGGAAGACAGTGTATGAGGAGTGCAATGTAAACTGTAGTGTGTGGGCACCCAGGGCAGACAGTAATGTGTGAGCATTAGCGCAGACAGTAGTGTGTGGGCATCTAGGGTAGACAGTAGTGTGTGGGCCTCGGCCTCTAGAGTAGACTGTAGTGTGTGGACATCTAAGGTAGACAGTAATGTGTGAGCATTAGGGTAGACAGTAGTGTTGGTTAGTCGCGGTTCCAACTTCACGGCAACGGGTCGTCCCCATTATGCTCCATTCCTGTGCCAGTGAATATCACACAAAATACTCCTCATTGCCCAATGTGAAAAGTGGAAAAGACAGGAGTTTCGGCAATCAGACAGCCTGCACGGGTACACTATGCATAATTCTGCCGCCAGAATGCCAACACAATAGTCATTTATGATAAAACAGTTCATCGACGATGGTATCAGCAGTCACCAGAAAGACTTCATTGACCCGGGTTTTCTCACCTGGCTCAGTATCTTTCTGCGGGGCGATCCGCCGAAAGCGCCGCACAAAGCACGAACTATGTAGCTCCAGCGTCGAATCCCAGGAGTCTACTGAAAAATGCACTCGAGAACCTACAAGTCAAACCAGTCAATTCAGCAACAGCCGGTAGCCATTATTCTGAACATGCAGTTCATTGTACAAACAAAAGCGGACAGATGTAAAATCATTCTACATGAATTTCACAGATCACAGAGTAGCGCCATGCACTCACTCAGTAACTGGGCGAAAGAACCATAGGCAGTAGTGTGTATACATCTAGGGTAGACAGTCAATTGTAGCATCCAGAGCAGACAGTAGTGTGTTTACATCTGTAAGTGGCACCTTGCAGTCTTGACAGACTAAAGTATGTGAGTTGGAATGTGGCCAATTATTCCATCACAACGCCTGGGCAGAGTTTCAGAGAAACATGTGGCACCCTAACGACATGATCTCTCTCTCGGCCTAGTCTTGTGTATTCCAGAGGAATAGGTAACCAATACGTCTGGCACAAGGTAGTCTGCAGACGCTGGCGGCACAGCGTCGAATCCTCCTAGACCTCGCCACCATGAGCAGGTGGCGAGTGATGGCCAGACCCTGACACCCAAGGGACCCGGCTTAGAAGCGTTCAGCCAAGTCCCACAGGTGAGGGCCTCGTACGAGACCGGACCATAGGGGTGCGCACTACTATCAATCACAAGTGTCCGGACCTGTGTAAAGCGTGCACTATCGTCAGACTCTCCACCTGACTTTTAGCGGGAATAGACCCGCCAGAGCTACCACAGGAGACATTGCTCGTCTATTGCGAGCAATGTCTCCCATCCTTCCATTGTGCGGCTCTCGCGACCAGCGAGAATAGGCCCGCCGGAGATTGTGCTCGTCTGCTGCGAACAAATCTCTGCCGTGTTTGAATAAGTAAAAAACGATAAAAGTAGTGGTATTTCAATTGTGCTTGCGCTCCCACCTATGCTACACCCTTCATGTGTCTTCACAAAGTCGGACTAGAGTCATCTAGGGTAGACAGTAATGTATGAGCATTAGGGTAGACAGTAGTGTGTGGGTATTAGGGTAGACAGAAAATTGTGGCATCTATGGTAGACAGTAGTGTGTGGGCATCTAGGGTAGACAGTACTGTGTGGACATCTAGGGTAGACAGTAATGTGTGGGCATCTAGCGTAGACAGTAATGTGTGGACATCTAGGGTAGACAGTAATGTGTGGGTATCTAGGGTAGACAGTCGTGTGTGGGCATCTAGAGTAGACAGTAATGTATGTGCATCTAGTGTAGACAGAAGTGTGCGGGTATCTAGGGTAGGCAGTATTATGTGATCATTAGGGTAGAAAGTAATATATCTGCATTTAGTGTAGACAGTATTGTGTGGGCATATAGGGTAGACAGTAGTATGTGTGCATCTAGGGTAGACAGTAAATTGCGGAATCAAGAGTAGACAGAAATGTGTGAGCATTTGGGTAGAGAGTAATGTGTTTGCATCTAGTGTAGAAAGTAGTGTGTGGGCATCGGGCATCTAGGGTAGACAGTATTGTCTGGCCATAAAGACTAGACAGTAATGTGTGGGCATCTAGGGTAGACAGTTGTGTGTGGGCATCTAGAGTAGACAGTAATGTGTGGGCATCTAGAGTAGACAGTAATGTGTGGGCATCTAGAGTAGACAGTAATGTGTGGGCATCTAGAGTAGACAGTAATGTGTGGACATCTAGGGTAGACAGTAATGTGTGGACATCTAGGGTAGACAGTAATGTGTGGACATCTAGGGTAGACAGTAGTGTTTGGGCATCTAGGGAAGACAGTAATGTGTGGACATCTTGGGTAGACATTAATGTGTGAGCATTTGGGTAGAAAGTAATGTGTCTGCATCTAGTGTAGACAGACATGTGTGGGCATCTAGGGTAGATAGTAGTGTGTGGGCATCTAGGGTAAACAGTAGTGTGTAGGCATCTAGAGAATGCAGTAATGTGTGATCATCTAGGGTAGACAGTAGTGTGTATGCATTTAGAGTAGACAGTAATGTGTGGGCATCTAGGGTAGACAGTAATGTATGGGCATTTAGAGTAGATAGTAATGTGTGGGCATCTAGAGTAGACAGTAATGTGTGGGCATCTAGGGTAGACAGTAATGTGTGGGCATCTATTGTAGACAGTAGTGTGGTGGCATCTAGATTAGACAGTAATATGTGGGCATCTAGGGTAGACAGTAGTGTTTTGGCATATTGGGTAGACAGTAATATTTGGGCATCTAGGGTAGACATTAATGTGTGGGCATCTAGGGTAGGCAGTCGTGTGTGGGCATCTAGAGTAGATAGTAATGTATGGGCATCTAGAGTAGATAGTAATATGTGGGCATCTAGAGTAGACAGTAATGTGTAAGCATTAGGATAGAAAGTAATGTGTGTGCATCTAGTGTAGACAGTAGTGTGTGGGCGTCTAGGGTAGACAGTAATGTGTGGTCATCTAAGGTAGACAGTAGTGTGTGGGCATCTAGGGTAGACAGTAAATTGCGGCATCTAGAGTAGACAGTAATGTGTGAGCATTAAGGTAGACTGTAATGTGTGTGCATCTAGTGTAGACAGTAGTGTGTGGGCATCTAGAGTAGACAGTAATGTGTGGGCATCTAGGGTAGACAGTAGTGTGTGGGCATCTAGAGTAGACAGTAATGTGTGGGCATCTAGGGTAGACAGTCGTGTGTGGGCATCTAGCGTAGACAGTAATGTATGGGCATCTAGAGTAAACAGTAATGTGTGGGCATCTAGAGTAGACAGTAATGCATGGGCATCTAGGGTAGACAGTAATGTGTATGCATCTAGAGTAGACAGTAGTGTTTCGGCTTCTAGGGTATACAGTAATCTTTAGGCATCTAGGGTCGACAGTAGTGTGTGGGCATCTAAGGTAGACAGTAATGTGTGGACATCTAGAGTAGACAGTAATGTGTAGGCATCTTGGGTAGACATTCGTGTGTGGGCATCTAGAGTAGACAGTAATGTATGGGCATCTAGAGTAGATAGTAATGTATGGGCATCTAGAGTAGAAAGTAATGTGTGGGCATTAGTGTAGAAAATAATGTGTGTGCATCTAGTGTAGAAAGTAGTGTGTGCGCATCTAGTGTAGACAGTAATGTGTTTGCATCTAGGGCAGACAGTAGAGTGTTGGCATCTAGAGTATACAGTAATGTGTGGGCATCTAGCGTAGACAGTCGTATGTGGGCATCTAGTGTAGACAGTAATGTATGGGCATCTAGAGTAGAAAGTAATGTGTGGGCATCTAAAGTAGACAGTAATGTGTGGGCATCTAAGTAGACAGTAATGTGTCGGCATCTAGGGTAGACAGTAGTGTTTGGGCATCTAGATTAGACAGTAATATGTGGTCATCTATCGTAGACAGTAGTGTTTGGGCTTCTAGGGTAGACAGTAATATTTGGAAATTTAGGGTAGGCAGTAATGTGTGGGCATCTAGGGTAGACAGTAATGTGTGTGCATCTAGAGTAGACAATGATGTGTGGGCATCTAGATTAGACTGTAATGTGTGGGCATCTAGAGTAGACAGTGATGTGTGGGCATCTAGAGTAGACAGTAATGTGTGGGCATCTGGAGTAGACAGTAATGTGTGGGCATCTAGAATAGACAGTAGTGTGTGGGCAACATGGGTTGACAGTAACATTTGATCATCTAGGGTAGACAGTAGTGTGGGGGCACCTAGAGTAGACAGTAGTGTGTGGGCATCTAGTGTAGACAGTAATGTGTGGGCATCTAGAGTAGACAGTAATGTGTGAGCATTAGAGTAGAAAGTAATGTGTGTGCATCTATTGTAGACTGTAGTTTGTGGGCATCTTGAGTAGACAGTAGTATGTGGTCATCTAGGGTAGACAGGAATGTGTGAGCGTTAGGGTAGACAGTAGTGCGTGAGCATCTAGTTTTGAATAAGTGTGTGGGCATCTAGAGTAGACAGAATTGTGCGGGCATCTATGTTGGTGTGAAGAAACGATGCGGTATCTGTCCTGTGTCGTTAGAGGTTCCGCTTGACCCCGGCGCGTCATCAGGGACTTCCCCTGTTATTAATAGACTGGGGAAAGTCAAGCACGTTTCTTCGTCGATAATGTTCTCGAAACACCTAGACTTGCGTGACCAGGTAACTCAGTACAGTCACATTATTTCTTGCAAGGAGTAAATCGAGTCTCCAGTGCTGATAATTCAGGATTCTCGAGAATTTGAGACACAACGTGGTTCACTACTTCATCGTGCGGGTTAAGACGCACGTAGGAGGGAATTCGGCAGCAAGACCCCATTCACTCTCGACATCTTGATGTGTGCAGTCGCACACTCAACTTCCAGCTAAATGTCATCCCGAAAGGCATAGTGGCCATCTGACAGTTATGATAGGTGACTTTTAGTTGGTTCACATGTTCAGGTAAATACTTATTTAATTATTTTACCCTTGTAATTGAGCGTAAACGCGACCGTACAGCAATTAATTAAATATGAGAGCGATTCTGCATTGCTAATTAGTTGCCGATCGATAAGCCGTGTCGAAACTAGGACATCGTACAGTTGTGTACGGCAATGTTGACAAAGCTTAGTTATAACTGTGTGTTGCTTATAACGTAAAGGCAAGTCCGTTATATCGACCTAAATGTGCTCAATGGTCATTAATTATGTACGGTAAGTATTTGCATATACTAGGCTTGCTATGCAATTATAGGGAACAGTTTACTGTTGTATTTTGTGAACTAGACTTAGATCAGTTAGTATCTGATGTAAGTAGAGCCTTCGGAATAGACAGGTAAGTTGATAGTGTGAGGAATTTATACAGTGAAGTGCCTAGTTGCTAAGGAAGTAGAGCACGTACATCTAAGCCATAGGAAATGATGTAGCTATTTATAATGACTTAATAGAGATTTCATTTCGTGGAAGGAGGAATTCCGTGAAGTAGTGATTTCAGGTTTGTGATAGCTATATATATATATATATATATATATATATATATATATATATATATATATATATATATATATATATATATATATATATATATATATATATATATATATATATATATATATATATATTGTTTTGGCATATATATATACTAGGTCATGTTGTGTGATATGTGCACGAGCGAGATACCGACCGCCGTAGTGGTTCGAAGCGTCAATATGCGTCACCGTCGCGATGTAATACTGCGTTCTAAATGCTTCTGTTTACTGTCCTGTTCTTTCCATACTGGCATGAGTACGTGCGTAATAATGCGATGGATGTATGGTAGGACGCATGGAGCATGAATCAGGCACGAGGACAAATGGGATATGGGGACTGAGTTCAAGTTGAATAAGTATATGACTGGCAAACCAGGCCAGCCGTGAAGTTTGGTCATAACCCAAGGCTAATCCGCTTGGGAAGAGATCAGAACTGGAACGTCTCCTTTGATCATGTAGGAGATAACATGGTTTAGCTTGGATGACTTCTGGCCTCTAGATAAGAGGGACCCAGAAGAGGTTCGCTGCCAGTGGGCAGGAGATCCCACGTGCGAACTGGATGGTGTAAATATAATGTATTGAGGTGTTATTAATTTAATACCTTAAGATGATACTCATTATTGTATGTACTATGTAAGGGAGGGGTCCAGCGATCTTCTTTCCTTGTTTAGTTTCTATGTAAATAATAGAACTAGTATAGGTATTCAACTAGCAACAGCGACTTATGAATAGTGGTAGGAGAGACATGTGATCAGACCCGAATTTCTTAGAACTCAATCTCTCCGACGGGCTGCTCTATGTGGCATCTGACATTGACGGGATATACCTGCTTGAAATATACTCATATAGAGATGATGCCCTAATTAGGTGTAAAACTAATTAGCATATCGGAAGGCTGTATTGTCCGTGATTTGATGCATGTGCTCCAATGTTGGTGCCGAATACTCTCACCTACCGCTCTTCCTTTCAGGTATTGCCTGTTGGTGAACTAGATTGCCTGTTCGGGAACTAGATTGCCTTTTGAGGAACTAGATTGCCTGTTGGAGGAACTAGGTTACCTGTTGAGGAACCAGGTTGCGTATTGATGAACCAGGATGTTTGTTATCCAGAAACCACTACGTCTGTACGGGCGAGTAATTGGGTACGAACCTACCATGCCTACTTGTGAACCATCATGCCTTTTGTAATCCACGAGGTTTGTTATAGTCTATGAGGCACTACTATTTCTAAGATGACTTATTTCACATGAAGCTATTATGCTTGTGTAGAGTGATCAATTGAACTAAAGTGAAAAATGATGATCAGCTCGTTCCAGGGAGACTTGCCAAGGTGGGGCAGTGTCATAGCTCTGGGAGCACATCAGTTCCCGTGAGGTTAACATCTGTCTAAACGTGGCTACAACCAAAGGTGTACTTGTCGACACTATCATATGTGCGGTGACTACGTCTACACGAGTGAGGTCAAGACTAGACCCATGCCAGTTGGACGTCTAATGGTTATGACGACATAGAAGGTACATGAGGTTCAATTCAACATTAATCTATTGACCAACCACAAGGTTATCAGACATTAATATGTGTGCTTCAGAACTTTAGTGTCAGCAGAGTCAACAAACATTGACAGGTATATTACCATCCCAATTGTGGCAATCTTGATGAATATATGCTACTTGACTCTGGGGGAGTCAGGTCAATTGTGAATGTACAGCTGTTCTAACATCTTCTGCCAGAGGTTATACGCAGACATGCGTGTGAACTGTTGTGATCTTGCTAACGCAACTATCCGTTACCCAACCAGGGGTAAGATAGTCCATGAGCATGAGATTGGTCTTTTGCTCCAACGTTGGATGTCAAGATTGTTTACCTGGGGACACCACAGGGTAGAGGGTCTCCCAGCCAGGCTGAATAATAACTGTCTTTGGGTCATAAGACAGTGACTCGAAGGGACATTTCTGACTTATAGTTCTTCTAGTCAGCCGTGGTCCGAGTGGGTAATTCCATTTATTGCCGATCCGAGCTCTTGGGACGGAGTGGTCTCCAAGATTCCAGTCAACCATACTGGGAGGGAGCCGGGTGAGTGCCGGACCGACTGGAGGGTACACACACAGCAAATCTGCCTTTCAGCCGATGACGAAGATGGCTGATTCTCTGTTTCTCTGATTCTGTCTCTACTCTATTCTCTATATTGTACATATCAGGGTTTTAATTTCCTTTCTTTGTCTTTAGGGTATAATATACTTTGTTTATGTTGACATATTCTTTTCTACAGTTATTGAGTGTGGTCTCGGACGATGCCTAAGTGTTCATTGTCCCAAGGTAGAGGGTAGATAGTACGGGTCTAGAATCTAGGAGGGGCTTGTAGACTTATTAAACTTAAACGAGGGCAGCAGCAGAGTTACAGTGTATCTACCTGTCCAGCCCCTGGGGTCAGAATACACGAGAGTGCTAGGGACACCTTGGGGCTTGGGTTCACTCACAACAACCGAGGCGATCCTGTCACAGGTAGTGTGTGAGCACCTAGGGTTGACAGTGGTGTATGTGCATCTAAATTAGACAATAGTGTGTCGTCATCTACGATAGACAGTAGTGCATGGGCATCTAGGGTAGACAGTAAATTGTGGCATCTCGGGTAGACAGTGGTGTGTGTGCATCTATGGTAGACAAGAGTATATGGGCCTCTAAGGCAGACATTAGTATTTGGGCACTTAGGGTAGACAGTAGTGTGTGGGCATCTAGAGAGGACAGTAGTGTGTAGGCATCTAGGGTAGAGAGAAGTGTGTTGACATCTATGATAAAAAGTAATGTGTGGGCATCTATGGTAGAGAGTAAATTGTGGCATCTAGAGTAGAAAGCAATGTGTAGGCATCTAGAGTAGACATAAGTGTGTGGGCATCTAGAGTAGACAGTAATGTGTGGGCATATAGATTGGACAGTAGTGTGTGTGCATCTCTAGTAGACAATTGTGTGTGGGCATCTAGGGAAGACAGTAATGTGTGGATATCTAGGGTAGACAGTAATGTGTGGGCGTCTAGGGTAGACTGTAATGTGTGGGCATCTAGGGTAGAGAGTAATGTGTGGGCATCTAGGGTAGAGAGTAATGTGTGGGCATCTAGGGTAGAGAGTAATGTGTGGGCATCTAGGGTAGAGAGTAATGTGTGGGCATCTAGGGTAGACTGTAATGTGTGGGCATCTAGGGTAGAGAGTAATGTGTGGGCATCTAGGGTAGAGAGTAATGTGTGGGCATCTAGGGTAGAGAGTAATGTGTGGGCATCTAGGGTAGAGAGTAATGTGTGGGCATCTAGGGTAGACTGTAATGTGTGGGCATCTAGGGTAGAGAGTAATGTGTGGGCATCTAGGGTAGAGAGTAATGTGTGGGAATCTAGGGAAGACAGTAATGTGTATGCATCTATGGTAGACAATAGTGTGTGGGCATCTAGGGGCATCTATGACAGACATTATGCGGGATATCTAAGGCAGGTAATCTGTGAGGTTTCTAGTGGAGGCATCTAGGACCAATGGTAGTCTGTCGGGCATTTAAATCAGACAGTAGACTATTTGGCATCCAGAACAGTCTATGGGTCATCCATGACAGACAGAAAGTGAATTATCAAGGATAGGTAGTCTTGTGGTGCCACGAGCAAACAGCAGTATGTCGGGTTTCAGATGTTTTGGTGTAACTTTCCTCTGAAGTAAACTAGACAGGCCGAGTGTGTGAGTGTGTATGTTTGTGTGTGTGTGTGTGTGAGGGAGAGAGAGAGAGAGCGAGAGAGAGAGAGAGAGAGAGAGAGAGAGAGAGAGAGAGAGAGAGAGAGAGAGAGAGAGAGAGAGATCCTGCCGCATTGGCAATACATAATCTCTACCTCTACAATTCAGCCCAGGAGAGGTAAAACTCATCCCTGATCTTAACGTGTCTCAGAATCAAAGCGAGAGGCATCAGTTAAAGGTTATATGTCCTTACTAATTGGCGTAGATTGGTTATCTGTGAAAATGAAACACACCTAGAGATGTTACTGATCAGCTACCGTCCTCTCTCACCCATCCTCTGAGGACGGATCTCACGGTGAAAACCACTACTCATTTTATTGGAATTGTAGAGGGCAGGTAGAAAAAAGACAACATGAGTGGGCTTTGCAATGAAGAATGCACGACTGGGAATGATTTACATTGCAGCTGGATGCAATGACAGACTATTATGTCTGCGCTTTGCAGCCTCTTATGATTTCCCACAATTGTCACTGTATACGCATCGACACTCACTTTCTCTGAAGATGTGAAGGATTCGTTCTCTGAGGAGTTAGATTTTGTGATCAAGGCTGTTCTAAAATTGGCGATTGTTCTGCTGATGTCTGGACGGACTCAAATTGATGGCAAGTGTGCCTTGAAAAATAAAACATCTGTCGCATGAATGAACATGGACAAAGGCTGATGGGACATTGCACCTGAAATGACCTATGTATCACAAACTCCTAAAGAGCAACATAAGATCACGTGAAACACCAATGATCCGGCCATTGGCACCAAATGGGCCTCATCATCACACGGAAGCACAATTTTAATCAAACATCTTTAACTCGTGGCTAACACAGTGCTGTTTGCAATGCTGATCATTCGTTGGTGGTTGAAAGCGTTAGAATGAGACCAAAAACTTCAGAAAAAGATCCGAAAATTGTGCCGAAAGTGAAAAATGGGGTATACTTAAGGAAACTCTTCATAAAACAGCGGCTGGGCTTTACGGCACTGTGGATCATAAGAGACAGGACTGGTTTGTGGTATACAGTGAGACCTACAGCCCGTGAAAGATAAAAAGAAGATAGCTCTTTTTAGAAACAAGGAAAGAACAACGCAAAACACAGTCAGTGAGCTGAAACAAGTGATTGGGGATATGAAAAAGACAGCCAGGCAGTGCACACATGACTATTGGATCAAGTTATGACAGTACATTCAAAATGCGAGTGATAAGAGAATTATTCTTGTTATGCATGAGTGGATACAGATGGCCTGTGGTTCAATAATTAAAAGAAGTGCACCTTATCTGGAGAAATCATCACTGATAAGAAACAGCAGATGGATAGAGCGCTATTGGATATTTGCTCAAGCGAGACCAAACTGGGGGATGATTCCCCCACAATACAGAGGCTCTCTTCCAACGTTTGACTACCTGGACACATTTCCCATTATAACATAAGTTAAGTGTGATATTAATTATCGTGCTTCTGGAAAGCCTCCACTATTGGCGGGATTCCAACAAAGGTTATCAGGAGTGGGCAAGACATACTCACTCTACAGATCGACCAGCTAATAGAGCTATGCTGGCGAGAAGGACAAGTCCCACATGATTTCAAAGATTCAAGCATGATAACACTGTACAAGAACAAAAGGTTTAGAAGTAACTTAACAACTAATGGGGTGCCTCTCTTCAATGGATCGTTGGGAAAATATTTGCCAGAATTGTTCTGTGCAGACATCAAGTGTCAGGAGATAGAGTCTTTCCTGAATTACAGAGGGCTTCCGACAAAGCCGAACTACAATTAATATGATATTCCCATTGCAACGGCTGCAAGGAAACTATCGTGAACAGAATCCACAACTTTTTAATAGCTTTACAGATTCCTCAAAGGCATTGCATTTGGTCAGTCGTGAGGGACTGTTCAAGACGCTAAAGAAGATTGGTAGCCCGCCAACTCTTGGTAGCCCGCCAATCCATCGTGGAATCCTTCCACGCAAGCATTAAAAGTATAATCAAGCTTGATGGTGCATTTTCAGAAGAGTTTGAAACTAAGCATAGAATTAAGCAAGGTTGAGATACAGTGGAGGTGTTAATGAATATGTGATATAATAGGGGCGTTAATAACCATGTGATACGGTAGGGACGTTAATGCACACGTGACACAGTTGAGGAACTAATGAACGTGTGATACAGTAGAGGCGTAAATGAACACATTAACAGTAATGTAGTTAATAAACAAATACACGTAAAACACAACATCAGGATTGGAGTATTAAAGAACGTCACTTGTAACTTACCCGTGTCATCGAACAAGTGTGTAATTTCATGACCGATAACAGTTCCGATAGCAGCGTAGTTCTGGTAACTGTGGGATACACACGAAAACTTGTAGTTTATAGCGGTTCTAAGACTAACACACAAACTGACCTTCGACATGCTTCTTCTTGTGTTTATTCTAGTATCTCATAATTCTGCCTTTCATCATCTTGCATTTTATGCGGCTGGGGTTGGCAATGCTGTTCAATCAATCAATCTTGTGCCATGCCGGAAAGCGTGGGCGGTAATGATTCGCCATTTCACTCGATCACCAGAGTCGTGGATCAGCTCAGTGTTCCTTCTCGTCCATGCCATGTGGCCAAGCCATCCAGGTATTTTCCTCTCGGTCTTCCTCTTGGTCTGTTCCCTTCGATCTTGCCAGCTGTCACTAAGTTCTTCAGTCCATTTCTTCTCATAACATGTCCAAAAAATTTTGACTGTCTACGTCTAATTTCTCTAATCAATCTACGATTTTCATTTGTCTCTTGTAGTACTTGGTCATTGGTTTTTCTATCTGTCCATGGTATTCTTTGCATTTTTCTCAGAAACCACATTTCTGCAGCCATCAGATGTTTTTCAGCTTGACTGCACATTGTCCAAGTTTCACATCCATACAAAAGAACAGGCTCTATGTATCCCCTCAACACTCTTTTTCTCGTTTCAATTGACATCATTTTATTGGTCAGAATGTTTTTCATCTTGCTAAAGGCTACTTTCGCAATGGCGATTCTTGTTCTAATCTCTTCAAGGCATCTGCCATCAGATGTTATGACTGTTCCGAGATAATTGAACCGATTCACTTGTTGAAGAATATTCGTCGTCACTAGGAAGAACGAAATACCACAATGTAATATACAAGTAAATGGGAATATTCTTCAACAAGTGAATAGGTACAATTATCTCGGAACAGTAATAACATCTGATAGAAGATGCCTTGAAGAGATTAGAACAAGAATCGCCATGGCAAAAGTAGCCTTTAGCAAGATGAAAAACATACTGACCAATAAAAAGATGTCAATTGAAACGAGAAAAAGAGTGTTGAGATGCTACATAGAACCTGTACTTTTATATGGATGTGAAACTTGGACAATGAGCAGCCAGGCTGAAAAACATCTGATGGCTGTAGAAATGTGGTTTCTGAGGAAAATGCAAAGAATACCATGGACAGCCAGAAAGACCAATGAACAAGTCCTTCAAGAAACAAATAAAGATCGTAAACTGATCAGAGACATTAGAAGTAGACAGTCACAATTTTTTGGGCATGTTATGAGAAGAAATGATTTGGAGAACTTGGTGACAACTGGTAAGATCGAGGGGAACAGACCAAGGGGAAGACCTAGAAACAAGTATCTGGATGGCTTGGCCTTGTGGCATGGTCGAGACAGAAACACGGAACTGATCCACGACTCTGATGATCGAGTGAGATGGCAGAACATGACCGCCCACGCTTACCGGCATGGCACATGATGGATGGATGGATACATTTTAAGAGAGAACACAAACTAGAAAGGAAAAGTCCAAATCACCTTGCACGAGCAATATTCAGACAACAGCATACTAGAAACTGATATATGGAAGTTAGAAGCTCTCGCACCAGAATCACGGACGAGCTGCATAGATTTATCAAGTCAAATCATGAATGACTCAGAAATAAAATCCAAGAACAAAAACACTGAATCAGAAGAAAGAGCTCTTGTATTGCACATGATTGGGGAAATTTACCCTTCTAACATCTTGACACGTGTATTCTCGGGTGATTCTGCCAAAGAAGCTAAACAAACAAACAAAGGAAGGTAATGAAATCTTCATCATCATGCAATAAAAGACATCGTGTGGATGATGTCTTCAAGAACAAAACTAGTCTAGACGTGAATAGGCGACCATTATGCTATCCATTGAAATTAACAGTCAGCCTGTAAAAAGTGGGAACTCCCCGAATAGTATAATCCACCCCAGTGCTTTCGGGATGTAAGAACACTACTTAAACATTATATGAGATTAATTGGAGGGAACAATCCGAACAAACAACATATAGATCCAGAAAACTGCAGCTTGTCAGAAAATCACAGACCAGAATCGTGAAACTTAGAACAGGACAATGTAGGCGTAGAACATACTTCCATCAAGTGGGTCTCACTAACTCTGACACTTGCAAATATAGAGTACTAAAGCAAACTCCAAAGTAATGACATAAAGGCTGCCAGGACTTCGCTAACTGAAAGTGGAAATATGGCCCACGAGAGCGGCCCTTGGATAAAAACTCGTGGAGACAGATGAAGACTTCTACCGAGCCATCCTGTTTGTGCCGGTTGCCGAAATATAGGCACGGTAAACGTTGATCTCTGAATAAAGAAGAAGAATTGCAGGATGAAGAAGAAGAAGAAGAAGAAGAAGAAGAAGAAGAAGAAGAAGAAGAAGAAGAAGAAGAAGAAGAAGAAGAAGAAGAAGAAGAAGAAGAAGAAGAAGAAGACGAAGAAGAAGAAGAAGAAGAAGAAGAAGAAGAAGAAGAAGAAGAAGAAGAAGAAGAAGAAGAAGAAGAAGAAGAAGAAGAAGAAGAAGAAGAAGAAGACGGAGACAGAGAAGGATAATTTGTTTCGGGTTCTGTCACTTCAATCAGTCAATCAATCAATCAATCAGGTGCCGTTTCCACAATGAAGGTTTGCTGCAATGGATCCTCAACACTGTCTCTCTCTCGCCCAGACTGTGCATTCTGTCAAGCTGATGGTCGTCCATCTCTTGATGTAATCTTCCCACTTGTAGCGCTGTCTACCTCTTGCTCGCTTGACCTCAACCTTGCCCTCCAGAATGGTGTATATACGAGTATCATGTCTTTTAACGTGGTTGAAATATTTCACTTGCCTCCTTGTTATTTCTGTCATCAACTCTCTCTGCATTCCCAGTTTTTCCAGAACCTCTGCATTTGATAGGTATTGTTTCCATGAAATACGACATATTCGTCTGTATATCCACATCTCCAATGCTTCTAAGTGATTTCTAGTTGCTTGTTCAATGTCCTGGTTTCCGTTCCCTACAGTAGCGTTGAATATACTTGCATTTGACAATTCTCATTTTTAATGCCCATTTAATCTCTCTAGATGTTAATACTGATTTCATGCTGTTGAATGCATTTTTGGCCATTCCTATTCCTTTGTTTATTTCTATTTGACTTATGACATAATCTGTTATTATATGTCCAAGATAGGGGAAACGTGTTACTTGTTCTAGTATCTCTCCTCTGGTGCCGCTGTTTTTGCGGAACCCAAATTGTTCTTCAGCTACCTCCTCCTCTATTTTATGTTGTATTCTTTCTTGTATCTGTCACTTCAAAAAACTCCAAAATTTTGACACAGTTATTTAATGTCACAGGTAGAGAACTTTCTTTCTTGTGATAGATTCATGAACCAAGTGTGACATTGAGAGCAAAGTGTGGGAAGAATAGATCGCATGGTCACATGTTGATTGATTAGATTGTAATGTTCGCATGTGTGAGTGAACGTGACAACTGATAAGTCAGTGTTTGACACATGTTTTTCATCTCTGTAGGAATGTGCAACCCCTGTTACACTCTGGATGGATAATTGAACTCCGAGATTGGTTTTGCTTTGATTTTTTATGTTGCATATATGATGAGCATGGAGATTTCATGATTTTCATTGTCTTGTCGGTGGTGATTCTCAACATTTATTTTTCACACATAGTTGAAAGTGAATTTATAAGGTTTTGTATTGATATTTCATAATTGTTAATTAAACACAGACCAACTAAAAATGTAAATGGTTGAGTGACTTGTTTAAATAGCTACGTAACCTCTATTGATATCCAATAATCCCGCCTTTATCTGCCTCTGAAGGATCATCGCTATCAAATGTCTTGCCAACTGGCGGCAGCATTGTCGTTCATCTCACTCCACTGATCTCATCCTTGGTGCTCTGGATCAGCTGTTGACTCAAAACCCAACATCAAAAACAGTTGGGGTATTCTCATGTGCGCTTCATGCTCGACATCAACAACCAACGAATAGTCTTGATAATAATGGCACCAGTTGCAGTCTGGTTTTATGTTCGTCTGCCTTTCTGCAGAGTATTGAGTGTCGGTCAGATGGTATCCCTGCATGCCACAGTTTATGTTTATCGAGGGTCATTTCTCTCGGCTTGCCTGTGCTTCTTGTCGCATCGATCTACCGGTCGTTTCATTGCCACTCTTCTCACCACATGATCAAGTAATCACATGAGTTTCTTTCTTCTAGTTGTATATACTGTTCTACTTTCATTAGCCTTTCTCAGGCAAACATCTTTAGCAATACTAGCAAGGTATTCGGCAGCATTCTTCTCAGAAACCACATCTTCATTGTTCCTAGTTTTTTTTCTTCTAAATTTGTTAATTCACGTTGTGTGTTTCATTGCCATTCAGTAAAACAAATTCCATTCAATCAGCAGTTTGTTTCATACACTCAATGGTAATGACTTATTAGACAAGATACTCTTCATGTACTGAAATGCAACTTTTCTTTAACCTGTTCTGCGCTCAATCTATGTCTTGCATATTCTATCTGTTATAATTGCCGCTAGATATTGCAGCGAAATTGGTGTGGATGGCGTCGATCTCGACCCTATAATTATATCATTCATATAACTAGCTGTCTCCTGGTGAACTTTCTACTGTCTACTCTGGGCCCCTAGAATTTGTGAACTAATTTAAAGATGTTCTATCCTATCTATAAGAACTGAAAATCTCATAGTGAAAGGTAACAAAGGTAATACACATTTAATAGAACCACCTGCTTCAAAAAGAAAATGCAAATTACTAATGTTCAGCACATAATATTTGCTGTCTTTTATTAGATCAGTTGGAGGTTGAGAGCATTCCCAACCGAAATGCGCATCATCGAACAGAGAAAGTTCCTTTTCAGTCTATTGTCATCTCTGTATAAGCAACGATGGATACCATCATTCTGTTTGGTCTCTAGCTTCCCCTTTTTGCAAACCGGGACTTTTAGGTCTGGAGTCAGGTCACAGGAAGAATTGACTTGTAACGCAACTGGATATGTACATCCTACTGCTCTTTCAACCCGGGTCATAACTTGCACCTAATATTGCTTGACAATGGTTGTAGCCATACTGGCTGAATACTTCTTTACCAACAAAGATGTTGAAACAACTAAATTGACATTGATGAATCAACCAGCTTCCAAGCTGATTTCTTGAAACAAAGATTTGGCAGCCCATCTCTAATTTGTTTATGAGATGACTGTTCTGGATTGTGAGGACTTGATTCCCCTGAGGTCGAACTTTCACTTTCTCAGGTATAGGGTATCAGCATTGATTTCTCAGTGTGACCCCTGACTTGCCTGGTTCCCACTTTCCTCACTTATAGGAGGCAACAACAAAAGAGGGAACCTTCTTATAGAGATCTTGACACAATTTCCATGACACACGAAATAGATCTCTGTGTATGTAAAATATTGGGAGCTTTAATTTACTTCGGAGTTTAATGATATGCGCCATCTCTGCGCGAGGGTTGATGTGAACTCATATGGTGGGTCATGTGCAGAGGCCTTTAAAGTGTTTCAAAACTCCGACTGTTTTTTCCACGTATGACAATCTAATAAATTTCCCGAGTTCCACAGATCTTAGGATAGAAAATCGCCCTATAAATTACACTGTCTTAAATCTGTGAATTATTTTCAGTGGTCATTTTAGTGTCCCAATCGGATATGTAGAATGGTTTCATCCTATGTGAAGCACGTAGAATTCCCCGCACAGATATCCATTTTATGTCTCCCGACTTCTAGACTCACATGGTTTAGAAATAGATTGGGGAGGGGTTTGGCAGACTCGAACCTGCATGGGTTTTGTTGTAGATATTTAAATGCATCAACTTTGTTAGGCATTTTTCTTTCTATTGTAATCTATTGTGGTGACTTTTTGTTTCTTTCCATTGTTTATATTTTTCGTTTTATCAATGTGGATAGCACACTGATTAGGATTAGTAAATTATGTAGGTATGAGTATTAAAGATGCGACATCGGTAGGGATTAATAATGTAAGCTGATATGATGTAATATAATACACACATAAGTTTAGGAATATGGACATACAGGTTCGAGTAAAACACATTGGCATATTGGAGGTCAGACTGACTTACTCTTGGAAATACTCCGAGAAGAATGGTTGTTGCAAAATACCAGCCAAGATCACTGAAATATTCACGAAATCGTTACATTACACTCCCGAGGGCTCTCTCTCATCTTCTAACTCTATTATTCTTTTATCTGTCACTAGACGTTCAATACAAATACATGACATGTACACAAGTGCAGACCTAATAAAGTGAACTCACATGGTAAACAAGACATAGTTCATTTTACCATAAATTCCTCTTATAAGAAACAAGCGACAAAGAAGAAAAATTGGAGGGGATAAACATATTGTTCTTCACAACAGAAATTCGCCACATCCGTTTGCACTGTATATGGTTGGTATCTGTAGCCTATGGGTAGTGTATACAGTTTCACAATCCCGTAATAACGGCTTCAATGTCAGCGGTAGCAATTTAGAATCAGATCTTCCTTGAAATGATGTTTACAATGGCATGATACACAGACAGGCAGTCAGGCAGGCAAGCAGACAGGCATACAGGTAAATAGGCAGGTAGGCAGGCAGACAGGCAAGCAGACAGACATACAGATAAAATAAAATGCGATGGTGCTATTACATCACAGATCCATAGCATGAAACTGCTAAGGGAACATATTTACAGAGGTGTAAAACGATTGTAATGTGGGTGAATAACGCAGCCAATGGACTTTCCCGCGCCATGACAGGAATTGGTAAATGATATGCTAAACATTGTAAAGTAACAAGGGACACCCTGAGGCCTATTCGATCTTTGCTGCTGGGCTATTGTTTTATAAACGAGTATGGTCTCTTAGGGTGATGTGGTTAATATAACTTTTGTAGTGACCATTATTTTCTGAGTGGACACTTGGCAGGTCATGTCAAATTTTACAATCTGCCTTGATGCATGTTTCATCCCTAGACTGCCGAACGACAGTCAGGCATATTCGCCACGGTGCTACCACCAGACCCCAGGCAAAAATACTCGCCACTGTGCTACCGCCGAACAGCAGGCAGACATACTCGCCACGATGCTACCACCAGACAGCAGACAAACATACTCGCCATGGTGGCTACCACAGGACGGCAGACAAACATACTCGCCACGGTGCTACCACAGGACAGCAGACAAACATACTCGCCACGGTGCTACCACCGGACAGCATACAAACATACTCTCCACGGTGCTACCACCGGACAGCATACAAACATACTCTCCACGGTGCTACCACCAGACAGCAGACAAACATACTCGCTACGGTGCTACCACCGGACGGCAGGCAAACATACTCGCCACGATGCTACCACCAGACAGCAGACAAACATACTTGCCACTGTGCTACCCCATAACGGCAGACAAACATAGTCGCCACGGTGCTACCACAAAACGTCAGGCAAACATACTCGCCACGGTGCTACCACCAGACGTCAGGCAAACATACTCGCCACTGTGCTGCTGTCTGGCGGCATGGAAACATACTCGCCACTGTGCTACCACCAGACGGTAAGTAAACATACTCGCCGCGGTGCTTTACCTCCAGACGTCAGGCAAACATACTCGCCACTGTGCTGCTGTCTGGCGGCATGGATACATACTCGCCACGGTGCTACCACCAGACGGCAGACAAACCTACTCGCCACGGTGCTACCCCATAACGGCAGACAAACATAGTCGCCACGGTGCTACCACAAAACGTCAGGCAAACATACTCGCCACGGTGCTACCACCAGACGTCAGGCAAACATACTTGCCACTGTGCTGCTGTCTGGCCGCATAGAAACATACTCGCCACTTGTGCTACCACCAGACGGTAAGTAAACATACTCGCCGCGGTGCTTTACCACCGGACGGCAGGAAAACATATTCGCCACGGTGTTAGTGTCGGAGGCAGGCAAACATCCTCGCCACGGTGCTAGTGTTGGGCAGCAGGCACACATACTCGCCACGGTGCTACCACAAAACGTCAGGCAAACATACTCGCCACGGTGCTAGTGTTGTGCAGCAGGCAAACATACTCGCCACGGTGCTACCACAAAACGTCAGGCAAACATACTCGCCACGGTGCTACCACCAGACGTCAGGCAAACATACTCGCCACTGTGCTGCTGTCTGGCGGCATGGAAACATACTCGCCACGGTGCTACCACCAGACGACAGACAAACCTACTCGTCACCATGCTACCCCAAGTCGGCAGACAAACATAGTCGCCACGGTGCTACCATCAGACGTCAGGCAATCATACTCTCCACGGTGCTACCATTAGACGTCAGGCAAACATGCTCGCCACGTTGTTACTGTCGGGCGGCAGACATACATACTCGCCACGGTGCTACCACCAGACGGCAGGCAAACATACTCGCCACGGTGCTACTGTCAGACGGCAGGCAAACATACTCGCCACGGTGCTACCACCAGACGGCAGGCAAACATACTCGCCACGGTGCTACTGTCAGACGGCAGGCAAACATACTCGCCACGGTGCTACCACCAGACGGCAGGCAAACATACTCGCCACGGTGCTACTGTCAGACGGCAGGCAAACATACTCGCAACGGTGCTACCACCAGACGGCAGGCAAACATACTCGCCACGGTGCTACTGTCAGACGGCAGGCAAACATACTCGCCACGGTGCTACCAACAGACGGCAGGCAAACATACTCGCCACGGTGCTACCACCAGACGGCAGGCAAACATACTCGCCACGGTGCAACTGTCAGACGGCAGGCAAACATACTCGCCACGGTGCTACCACCAGACGGCAGGCAAACATACTCGCCACGGTGCTACTGTCAGACGGCAGGCAAACATACTCGCCACGGTGCTACCACCAGACGGCAGACATACATACTCGCCACGGTGCTACCACCAGACGGCAGGCAAACATACTCGCCACGGTGCTACCACCAGACGACAGGCAAACTTACTCGCCACGGTGCTACCACCAGACGGCAGGCATACATACTCGCCACGGTGCTACCACCAGACGGCAGGCAAACATACTCGCCACGGTGCTACCACCAGACGGCAGGCAAACATACTCGCCACGGTGCTACCACCAGACGGCAGGCAAACATACTCGCCACGGTGCTACCACCAGACGGCAGGCAAACATACTCGCCACGGTGCTACCACCAGACGGCAGACATACATACTCGCCACGGTGCTACCACCAGACGGCAGGCAAACATACTCGCCACGGTGCTACCACCAGACGGCAGACATACATACTCGCCACGGTGCTACCACCAGACGGCAGACGTACATACTCGCCACGGTGCTACCACCAGACGGCAGACATACATACTCGCCACGGTGCTACCACCAGACGGCAGGCAAACATACTCGCCACGGTGCTACCTCCAGACGGCAAACATACATACTCGCCACGGTGCTACCACCAGACGGCAGGCAAACATACTCGCCACGGTGCTACCACCAGACGGCAGACATACATACTCGCCACGGTGCTACTGTCAGACGGCAGGCATACATACTCGCCACGGTGCTACCACCAGACGACAGGCAAACATACTCGCCACGGTGCTACTTTCAGACGGCAGGCAAACATACTCGCCACGGTGCTACCACCAGACGGCAGGCAAACATACTCGCCACGGTGCTACTGTCAGACGGCAGGCATACATACTCGCCACGGTGCTACCACCAGACGGCAGACATACATACTCGCCACGGTGCTACCACCAGACGGCAGGCAAACATACTCGCCACGGTGCTACTGTCAGACGGCAGGCATACATACTCGACACGGTGCTACTGTCAGACGGCAGGCAAACATACTCGCCACGGTGCTACCGCCGGACTGCAGGCAAACGTACTCGCCACGGTGCTAGGCGCCGGACCCTGTTTATTAGGATGTGGTGTTAGCCCTATATTTTTTACCCCTGTATTAGGATATGGTGTTAGCCCTATATTTTTGACCCCTGTTTTAGGATATAGTGTTAGCCCTATATTTTTGACCCCTGTATTAGGATATAGTGTTAGCCTTTTATTTTTGACCCCTGTATTAGGATATGGTGTTAGCCCTATATTTTTTACCCCTGTATTAGGATATGGTGTTAGCCCTATATTTGTGACCATTCGGTACCATAAAGTGGTTGTGGTCAGCATCACACCGGAAGCTTTGACTTTGGTGACAATTTTATGATTTTCATGTAATGCTGTTCGAGAGAGACAGACAAACAGACAAACATACATACAGACAAATTCGGAGTCCAGGTTAATGAAACAATTATCGCCTGAAAATGATTCGAACACCAAAATCATTAGTATTGGGACTCTTTCCTTGGTGTTGAAGTTGAGGACTGGACGCATATGGGAATGTCCCGGGTACTGTGAAGTCGGATCTTGCCTCTACTCAACACGAAGCGAACACATGACGGCCGAGCGTGCAGGCAAGCGGTGTAGGTATCTAGACACACTAACAAGATCATACAGCGGTAATAAATACATTCACCATCATGAACAGGTCTTTTACATAACCTAGTTCCCATCACAGCCCTCCGACAAGGTTCTCCATCCTTCACTAGTTCTCCAGTCTCATACATGATCATGCACAATGTGTCTTCAGTGTTGTGTGTCCATCTTCGTGCTGCTTGTATCCCGGTTTCTCCCAGGAACCACACCTCTTGGTTTTGTTCTTTCTAAACCACTGCGTCTTCTGCTTGCTTGCTTGCTTGTGTTCGTTGGCTTGAGCTCCAACGCAAAGTTCTGTATGTCGGATGAAGGCATCCTGTTGTCCAACATCAGTGTGATGTCATACAGGACCTGAGGTTTGCGTGAGTATCCGTTGTCCCATGTCTGGCTTATTGGTGTGCAGACAGGTGGTTCCTCGCCGTACAGGCAGACACTCTCCGACTTCGGAGGAATCGGCGATCCTATTGACTTCAGCCAGGACCCCGAAGGGACCTGTTGCCAGGACGCTCGGCGAGGACGCGTCAATAGGTCTTGGCCAGTATATAACCCGGCCCTGGTGCCTTGGAAACACCTCTGCGTCCCAACTGCGTCTTCTGTTATGGCTCACTCATTTCCCTTCCTAGACGATATCCTGTATATGAACCTATTTTCTTCAATATCCAGATCTCTTCAGAATGTCAGGATTGTTTCTCTTCTTGATCCACGGCTTTTAAAATTGGTTCTGTAATAGATAAGTTCAAAAGCCTTCGTTACTGATTGCGAAACAATCTCACACCATATGTTCTCACAGGAAGGATGCGTGTTCTCAACAATGTTACTTTAATTTATTTGCTGATGTTGTGTCATAGCTTCTGAATACTGTTAAACCACTGTATTTCTAGGTCATCTGACATGCCTTGAACACTCGCCATTGCTGTTGATTATTTAGCCAAGATATTCTTCTTCTTCTCCTGCGTTTATCCAGAGGTTTTTTTTATTTGGATGTGATTGCGCTGTGCCTGTTTTCAACAGAACTGCAATACTTGCTCCTTTAGTCGACACATCCGAATTCTGGGGCATATGTTGACTGGGTTAACCCTCCCAGGTGTTTCGAAGTCCATTCGACTCTCATTGTTGTTGTGTCATCGACATTCCAGCTGGTCAAGTTAGAACGTCCGAAGACATCCCGGTCAACCCTGAAGAGAAGGCAGGACCAGACCATGGGCATTCCCCGCCTTCCAATGAGGCTTCCATAGTTTCAAAGCCGACACATTGCGCTCTGGTACTGGGCTCATCCAAGGACTCGTCACGTCCTGCACATGGCTGCTTAGCCTAATGTCCGTATATTGGACATTTCGTTTAGAACAGGCCGCTTCCACTCAAACCAGGAGAGATCAGTCTGCAGATGACATCCACTCAGCGAGCTTTCGGTTCGGACTTTCCACGAAATGGGTTTGCTAGCCAAGCAATATTCAATTTCGTGCCTCTGGTTCGCATACTCGACTCTTACTGTTGTGGTGTTATCTATATCCCAGCTGGCTCACCTAAAATAACCGAAGACATCCCGGTCGGCCCTCAGGGGAAGGCAGGGGCAGATCATGGGCATTTCCCGCCATCCAAGGAGGCTTTCATAATTGTAGAGCCGACAAATAGCGGTCTGATACTGGACTCACCCAAGGAATCGTCACGCCCTGGACATGGAGAATGGGCGTTTAACGAGACCTTCGTCGATCGATCGTACTGGAATTGCTCTTTCGCCAGCTCAAAACGCGACTCCAGCTTCGCGCTTCGGTCACATTCTCGAATTACCTGCCTCGCTAACTTGCATTGGCTGGGAAGTTAACGATTGGGTGCACCTCACACAGCCATACGAGACAACGAACGCCAGACGCGCGACTGATCTTGCGAACCTGACCAGCCCTCACAGCCAAGATATTCAACGTTGGTGGTATGTCTATTTCTTCGTTATTGATTGTGATGTTTGGTTCACATCTAATTTTTCCTGTGAACATTATTTATTTTTAAATAAGATAAACATATGATAGTAAACTCATTATGTATGATAATGAAAGTGAGCCTGACTACCTCATGTCGTAGAACACTTTAACTGTAAAAGCAATATTGACAAATTCTACAAATGTCTTGGCGTGAGTTGGTTGGGAGTCCATACACCGTTGGAAGATGCATGTGGCAGCAGCAGAAGAAAAAAAAAGGCATCAAGAGTTAAAAAGACACAAACCTATCGCATTCTCTTGCACAGAAGCGAACGCGTTGACATGGTGAGGAGGATGATACCATCTGTGGGCAAGATAACATAATCATATGTTCAAAATGTACTATTGAAATGTAATACACATAAACGGTAACCGTTGAGGAATCATGGCTGTCATGACCCAGTTTATGCAGGGTCGGAATGAAATGATTGAGAAACCAAGAGAGATATAAATAGTTGGTATGAGTTTGTATGAGTGACATGATCAACTAGAACACAGTGAATTATGATTGGTTGGGAGTTGTTGAGCCAAAGAGAGAGGACAAGGGTAATACATCTACACTGAAAGGTCAACACGGACAGTGGATGAATGTGGGGCCATAGACCAGAGATATGTCAGTCACTGACCAGACTTTTACGATACAATTGTAAGTGTGATAGAGGATGGTGTAAAAGTGATATAGTCGGTGTAGTGTAATATAATTCATGGAAGGAGAGGCATGATTGTACAACTGTACTTGTATATTGAGTTCAGTGAGAGTATCACTGAACATGGTGTCCATGAAGTTAAGAAGAACAAAGTGACAGAAGTCAACGCTTCCTGTCGGCAGTGTTACAAGTATTTCGTGTGTGCACCATCAGTTGTTTATAGAGTATTGTAGTAGTAGTATTAGTATTAGAAGGCCTCTTTCAGTCCTGAAGGACTACAGAGTTGTGCCACTGGGGAGGTACCTGGCAGCATCGCTGGTGATTGTATAGGCCATCATCTGCAAACAGTAGTTCTCTTATGCATCATGATCTTATTTTGGCCTTTGCCATGAGCCTTGATGGGTTATCAAGTTTGCCATCAGATCTTGTATGGAGGTATATGCCTTCAGAGGCAGACCCAAATGCCTGCCTTAAGAGAACGGTGAAGAAGATACCAACAAGTGTAGGAGCAAGCACGCAGCCCTGCTTTACTCCGCTGCTGATGCTGAATGACTGGGATGTTGAGCAGTCAAATAAAATGTTTGCATGTTTTCATGAAATGATTTGACGAGACTAAGAAAGGTGGGTGGATATACTATCTTTTCAAGGATCTTAAAAATGCTGTTTCTGCTCACGAGGTCAAATGCCTTTGTGAGGTCGATGAAGGCAATATATAATGGCTTCCTCTGTTCTCTGCACTTCTCTTGGAGGTGCCGGAGTGAAAAGATCATATCGATGGTGGACCTGTTGGGTCTGAATCCGCACTGTGATTCGGGGTAGATTCTTTCAGCAAGAATGTGTAACCTTTTAAGGATTACTCGAGTAAATATCTTGCCTGTAATGCTGAGCATGGAAATGCTGCGATAGTTGTTGCAGTCACTTCTGTCGTCTTTGTTTTTATAAAGGGTAACAATGTTTGCGTCTTTCATATCTTGTGGTATTGATTTTTCTTTCCAGCAAAGCTGAAATATTGCATACAGTTCTGGGATGATTGTTTCTTTGCTTTAAAATTTCGTGTGGAATACTATCTTTTCCTGGTGCCTTGCCGGATTTGAGAGTGTCTAGTGCTTCGCTCATTTCTGTGAGGCATGGTTCGTTATCCAGGGCATGCATGGTGGGCTGTCGATCGATGGCTTTCAGAGCTTCTCCGACAGTGTTCTCTCAGGGTATAGCTCTGAGTAGTGTTCTACCCAGCGATCCATTTGTTTCGCTCGATCTTTTATAATTACCCCCTCAGTAGATCGTAAAGGGGCCATCTTATTTTTTGATGGACCGACAGCTTGCTTGAAGCCCTCGTACACCCCTCTTATATTTCCAGTGTCTGCACAAGTTTGAAGTTGAGCAGGTAATTGTAGTCAGTACCTGTTCGCACATTTTCTTGCCATCTGTTGTACTCTATTTCTGGCCATTCGCAATGCTTGCAATGTTTTCTCTGAATGTGATGTTTTATGCATTGAGAATGCATATCTTTTTATCTCCAGGATTGGGAGCATCACTTCAGAGTGTGCTTCAAATCAGTCGGTTGACTTAGTTTGCTTCTTGCCAAATGTTGATAGTGTTGTATTGTAGATGGTGTCGCGAAAATGACTCCATCTCTCGGTGGCAGTTTGTGGGGCCAGACAGAGTATCCGCTAGAGCCTGCATGAATTTGTTGACCTTCTCTTTATTCTGGGTGCCGCTGGTGTCAATGCGTGGTCTTCCTTCTGTTCTTCTTCTGTAGATTCTCTTCGGCTTTATCTTCACCTTGCTGGAGACGAGTGAATGGTCGGTGTCGCATTCATCACCATGATAGCTGCGAGTCAGCCGTACATTGTGGAGATTGCTGCGTTTGGTGAGGACCAGGTCGAGATGGTGCCAGTTCCTTGATCTGGGGTATCTCCATGACACCTTTTGGTGAGGTTTTGTATCAAAGAAGGTGTTGGTCACGCACAGATTATGATGGCTGCAGAATTCCTAGAGCAGTTGTCCATGACATTGATCTTCCCAACGCCAAACTGTCCTAGACATGAAGGCCATGATTTGTGGTCGGAGCCAACCCTGGCATTTAAGTCCCCCAGGATAATAAATATGTTGTTTCTCTGGTGTTTCACTGACTTCTTTGCTAAGGTCATCATAGAACTTGTCTTTAGATTCTGATGCTGCATTTAGTGTTGGAGCGTAAACGCTTATAATACTAACTGGGCCTGCCTTTATCTGGAGTTGGAGCTTCAATATTCTTTCAGTGCCAACACTTGGTGGTATGATGGACTTAAGCAGCTTGTTTCTGATAGCGAAGCCAACTCTATGCTCCCTGGTCTCTCCGCACGGCTTGCCATGCCAGTAGAAAGTGAAGTCCCTCTCCTTGATGTTTCCAGATTCTTGGAGTCAGGCTCTTGCAGGGCGAAAATGTTTATCCCCAGTCTTAGTAGTTCGTTGTTTATCAATGCGGTTTTGCGGACATCCACAATCTCATTTAGATCGTCTGAGATGCCAGGGGTCATGGTTCTTACGTTCCATGTTCCCAGCCTTAGGGCCGGTTTTTTCCCCTGTTGCTAGGTGTATATATTGCGGTCCATGTGTCAGGATTGTCTCCCTAAGCTCCACACACCCTCAGGAGCAGATGGACCGTGGTGAGACAACACCTTATTGACTGACTGGGGACTGCCCAGCTTAGGCGGGCGGTAGCTGTCTAGTGAGATACGTTGATCTCTCCCACCGTCGGAAACAGCCCCTGGCGCCTTACTCTACGCCAGGGGAGGGCAAACTTTTTGTACAGAGGGCAGCATTGACAAATGTAAAGTTATTGGGGGGCCGCGCTCGCGCGCGCGCGCGCGCACACACACACACGTATATATATATATATTCTTGGTATTAAGTGGCAAGACAAAATCACAAATACTGAAGTATTGGAAAGATCAGGTTGCGTGACAGTTTATTCCATGCTCAGTCTTCGTAGACTTAGATGGATAGGACATCTTAGGAGGATGGATGATGGTAGAATACCAAAGGATATCTTTTTTGGTGAATTACAGATGGGTAAGAGATCTCAGGGTCGGCCTCTACTACGATACAAAGATGTGTGTAAGCGGGACATGATTGATACAGGCATTGATAATGCACATTGGGAGCAAGTCGCCGCTGAACGTGTTGCATGGAGGGCAAATATCAGAAATGGAATAAAGTCAAAGGAGAAAATTATTGCAGAAAAGTCACACACCAAGCGTTTGAGACGTAAGATGGTGCATGATGGTGGAAATGACCACGTGTTCACATGCACCCACTGTGAACGGACATTTACAGCGCAAATTGGCCTTATCAGTCACACTCGCTACCGCCATAGTTAAAAGTTATTATGCCTTTTTAAAGCACAAACTATCGTCTGTCAAGACGGCAAGGTGCCAATGAATGAATGAATATATATATACTAGCTGACCCGGCCCGGCTTCGCCAAGCCCTTGGTGGGGAGCATCTCATTTAATTCATATAAGTAGTCATATAAGTTCCCGTTCCCGTTACCGACTGTCTGTCTGTCTGTCTGTCTGTCTGTCTGTCTGTCTGACCCGGCCCGGCATCGCCCAGGCCTTGGTGGGGAGCATCTCATTTAATTCATATAAGTAGTCATATAAGTTCCCGTTCCCGTTACCGACTATCTGTCTGTCTGTCTGTCTGTCTGTCTGTCTGTCTGTCCGTCTGACCCGGCCCGGCTTCGCCCAGTCCTTGGTGGGGAGCATCTCATTTAATTCAAATAAGTAGTCATATAAGTTCCCGTTCCCGTTACCGACTATCTGTCTGTCTGTCTGTCTGTCTGTCTGTCTGTCTGTCTGTCTGTCTTACCCGGCCCGGCATCGCCCAGCTCCTGGTGTGGAGCATCTCATTTAGTTCATATAAGTAGTCATATAAGCTCACGTTCCCGTTCCCGACTATCTATCTGTCTGTCTGTCTGTCTATCTGTCTGTCTATCTGTCTGATCCGGCCCGGCTTCGCCCAGCTCCTGATGGGGAGCATCTCATTTAATTCATATGAGTAGTCATATAAGTTCCCGTTCCCGACTGTCTGTCTGTCTGTCTGTCTGTCTGTCTGTCTGTCTGTCTGTCTGTCTGTCTGTCTGTCTAATCATTTATTGGTTGCAGTTAGAACAACCTTAGATAAACGAAGACCAACTTACAAAAAGCATTAGAAAGAGCACTTGAAAGATCTTTACATCTTCCCCAACAATTAACTTGGGTAAATGGAGCAGCGGCAGCAGCAGCAGAAGAAGAAGAAAAAGGAGGAGTAGGAACTGGGAGGAGGAAGAGGGAGGAGGAGGGAGGAGGAGGAGAAAGAGAGAAGAGGAGGATGGAGGAGGGAGGGGGAGGAGAAGAGGAAGAGAGTAGGAGGTGGAGGAGGGGTGAGGAGGAGGAGGAGGAATATAACGCATATGCCTGTAGATTTAATAATGGCTGAAGTTGTTCCATGTCTTCTTAGAGTTGGCGACAGTGTAAAGAAATATAAAATCTTCAAACTTGATAGAGATAAGGTAACTTTGATTTATTCATTCTTTAAGCAAAAAAAGATGAGTTACAATGTTATGCATTATGTATTATTTTTATGAAAACTTTAAAAATGCCTTATAGATTGTATCATTATTTATTATAACTCATATGCCGGTACATAACTATGGACAAAGAGTTTATAAATCTTTGAAAACGATGCCACAATATGACTATAAGTTATACAGAAAAGTTATGCCCCTTGAAATAACTTTTACAGAGTTAAGTCCCCTGAGATATATAAAATTATAATGAAAAATGAAAAATGAAATAATATTGGGTAAGCAGCCAATTTCACACTAAAAAAATATGGCAGTGGGCTGCGTTGTAATGAAAGGAAGACGTGTAGAAAGTTTCATCTCAATCGGATGGGCCGTTCGCGAGCGCATAAAGGACATAGGGACATACAGACAGACAGACAGACAGACGGAGATAGCCTTTTATATATATATATATATATATATATATATATATATATATATATATATATATATATATATATATATATATATATATATATATATATATATATATATATATATATATATATATTTGTTTTTTTTTTGCATATCCTTTACAGGACATCGCTGTCAACAGCAGCATCTTTCAGCTGTCTGTTGATTTCTTGGCAAGATTACGCTCAGTAGTTTGCCATTTCTTTCTGAGCGGCCGGCTCAGTATCCCGCAAGTCACCAGCGGGGGTCGAACCGCTCCCAGTTCTCTCCCGCTACGAGACTCTGCGTGATAAACGGGATTACGGAGAAAGTGTTGTAACCCCTCAGCCAGAGAGACCGGCTTAATATATATATATATATATATATATATATATATATATATATATATATATATATATATATATATATATATATATATATATATATATAGTAGGCCGGTCTCTCTGGCTGTGGGGTTACAACACTTTCTCTCTGTAATCCCGTTTATCACGCAGGGTCTCGTAGCGGAGCGAGAGCTGAGGCGGTTCGACCCCCGCTCGTGACTTGCGGGATACTGAGCCGGCCGCTCAGAAATCAATGGCAACCTACTGAGCGTAATCTTGCCAAGAGATCAACATACAGCTGAAAGATGCTGTTGTTGACAGCTAAGTCCTGTAAAGGATATGCTAAAAAAAAAATATATATATAGTAGGCCTCTTTCAGTCCTGAAGGACTATAGAGTTGTGCCGCTTGGGAGGTACCTGGCAGCACCGCTGGTGACTGTATAGTCCAATGCGAGAGTGACAATCCCTGTCACAGTTTCCGCATCTGTAAGACGAGGCAAGTCCCGCAGTAAGTGACTGCGCTTTGAGCCTGTGCCGCCTATCCTCAGTTTGTTGGATCAGATTGCGCTCACAGAGCACCAGTCCGTTTCGTACATCTCTTCTCCAGGAGCATCTGTCTGTTGCAACTCTCTCCCACGTGTCTGGATCTATTCCAATGGTTTTCATATCTTGTTTACACACATCCCTATATCGCATTTGGGGTCTTCCGGTTGGCCTCTTTCCTGTGGCTAGTTCTCCGTAAAGGAGATCTTTGGAAATACGTTCATCCTCCATTCGAGATACGTGGCCCAGCCACCGGAGGCGTCTCTGCTTGAGGAGGGTGTGCACTGTGGTAATATCTGCTCGTTCAAGCACCTGTTTGTTTGTTATGTGGTCTTTCTATGTTATGCCCAGGATACGTCTCAGACATCTCATGTGGAAGGAACTCAACTTCCTTTCCTGTCTTGAGTACAAGGTCCAGGATTCAGACCCATAGAGTAGTGTGCTAACAACACAAGCTTTATATACTTGAGCTTTTGTACGCTCTGTTAGTCTATTATTCTCCCAAACTCTTTTAGCTAGCCTGGAAAATGTTGTGGCTGCCTTTCTAATGCGTCTGTCGATTTCTGTCTCTAATGAAAGATTATCTGATATTGTCGACCCCAATTACACAAAATCGTGGACGACATTCAATTCGTAATTAGCAATTTTGATTGACGGGGGCGCACCACCGTCTTGTTCCATCACCTGTGTTTTATTTAGGCTAATGGTGAGCCCAAAGTCTTTGCAGGCGGCTGCAAAACGATCTATGAGCCTTTGGAGATCTTCTGCTGTATGAGTAGTCAGTGCTGCATCATCTGCAAAAAGTAGTTCTCTTACACATCTTGATCTTATTTTGGTCTTCGCCTTGAGTCTTGATGGGTTAAAAAGTTTGCCATCAGATCTTGTGTGGAGGTATATGCCTTCATTGGCAGTCCCAAATGCCCGCCTTAAGAGAACAGCGAAGAAGATACCAAAGAGTGTAGGAGAAAGAACGCAGCCCTGCTTTACTCCGCTGCTGATGCTGAATGACTGGGATGTTGAGCCGTCAAATAAAATGGTCCCCTGCATGTTTTCGTGGAATGATTTCACGAGACTAAGAAGGGTGGGTGGACATCCAACCTTTTCAAGGACCTTAAAAAGGTCGCTTCTGCTCACGAGGTCAAATGCCTTTGTGAGGTCGATGAAGGCAATATATAATGGCTTCCTCTGTTCTCTGCACTTCTCTTGGAGCTGCCGGAGTGAGAAAATCATATCGATGGTGGACCTGTTGGGTCTAAATCCGCACTGCGATTCGGGTTAGATTCTTTCAGCAAGAATGTGTAATCTTTTAAGGATTACTCTGGCAAAATTCTTGCCTGTAATGCTGAGTAGGGAAATGCCGCGATAGTTGTTGCAGTCGCTTCTGTCGCCTTTGTTTTTATAAAGGGTAAAGATGTTTGAGCCGGCTTCGTGGCTTAGAGGTTATGACTTTTCTCCGTAATCTCGTATACTCGCGTCAGGTAACGTGATAACGGTTCAAATCAGCAGTGGTTCGAATCGCATCGGTAACTTACGGGGTATGTGAGCCGGCGCTCATAAAGCAATGGCAAACTACTGAGCGTAATCTTGCCAAGTGATCAACATACAGCTGAAAGATGCTGGTGTTGACAGCTAAGTCCTGTGAAAAAGGATATGCTAAAAAAAAAAAAAAAACGATGTTTGCATCTTTCCTATCTTGTGGTATTGACTTTTCTCTCCAGCAGAGCTGAAATATTGCTTACAGTTCTGGGATGATTGTTTCTTTGCTACAGTTTTACATTTCAGGTGGAATACTATCTTTTCCAGGTGCCTTGCCGGATTTGGGAGAGTCTAGTTCTTCGCTGATTTCTGTGAGGCAAGGTTCGCTATCCAGGGCATGCATGGCGGACTGTTGATCGATGGCTTCCAGAGCTTCTTCGCTGACAGTGTTATCCACTGAGTATAGCTCTGAGTAGTGTTCTACCCAGCGATCCATTTGTTTCGCTCGATCTTTTATAATTACCCCCTCAGTAGATCGTAAAGGGGCCATCTTATTTTTTGATGGACCAACAGCTTGCTTGATGCCCTCGTACATTCCTCTTATATTTCCAGTGTCAGCACAAGTTTGAATTTGAGCAGAGAGTTGTAGCCAGTACCTCTTCGCACATCTTCTTGCCATCTGTTGTACTCTATTTCTGGCTGTTCGCTATGCCTGCAGTGTTTTCTCTGAAGGTGATGTTTTATACATTGAGAATGCATGTCTCTTTATCTCCAGGACTGGGAGCATCTCTTCAGAGTGTGCTTCAAACCAGTCGGTTGACTTAGTTTGCTTCTTGCCAAATGTTGATAGTGCTGTATTGTAGATGGTGTCGCGAAAATGACTCCATCTCTCGGTGGAATTTTCGTTTGTGGAGCCAGGCAGAGAATCCGCTAGAGCCTGTATGAATTTGTCGACCTTCTCTTTATTTTGGGTGCCTTTGGTGTCAATGCGTGGTCTTCCGTCTGGTCGGCTTCTGTAGATTCTCTTGGGCTTTATCTTCACCTTGCTGGAGACGAGTGAATGGTCGGTGTCGCAGTTAGCACTATGATAGCTGCGAGTTAGCCGTACATTGCGGAGATTGCTGCGTTTAGTGAGCACCAGGTCGAGTTGGTGCCAGTTCTTTGATCTTGGGTGCCTCCATGACACCTTGTGTTGAGGTTTCTTGTCAAAGAAGGTGTTGGTCACGCACAGATTATGGTGACTGCAGAATTCCAAGAGACGTTGTCCATTGTCATTGATCTTCCCAACGCCAAACTATCCTAGACATGAAGGCCAAGATTTGTGGTCGGAGCCAACTCTGGCATTGAAATCCCCCAGGATAAAAAGATATTGTTTCTCTGGTGTTTCACTGACTTCTTTGCTAAGGTCGTCATAGAACTTGTCTTTAGATTCTGATGCTGCAGTTAGTGTTGGGGCGTAAACGCTTATAATACTAACTGGGCCTGCCTCTGTCTGGAGTTGGAGCTTCAGAATTCTTTCAGTGCCATCACTTGGTGGTATGATGGAATTAAGAAGCCTGTTTCTGATAGCGAAGCCAACTCCCTGCTCCCTGGTCTCTCCGCACGGCTTTCCATGCCAGTAGAATGTGAAGTCCCTCTCCTTGATGCTTCCAGATTCTTGGAATCTGGTCTCTTGCAGGGCGACAATGTCTATCCCCAGTCTTAGTAGTTCGTTGTTTATCACTGCAGTTTTGCGGGCATCCACAATCTCATTTAGATCGTCTGAGATGCCAGGGGTCATGGTTCTTACGTTCCATGTTTCCAGCCTTAGGGCTGGTTGTTTTGTTTTTTTCTTGTTGCTAGGTGTATAGATTGCGGTCCATGTGTCAGTATTTTCCCCTAAGCTCAACACACCCTCAGAAGCAGATGAACCGTGGCGAGACAACACCTTATTGACTGGGGGCTGCCCAGCTTAGGCGGGCGGTAGCTGTCTAGTGAGATACGATGATCTCTCCCACCGTCGGAAGTTGCCCCTGGCGCCTTGCACTACGCCAATCGAGCATTATAGACTTATAACCGGCAAAAGCTGCTTTCCGTGTTGTGTCACCGCTTTACACGGTGCTGAAGTGACCTCTTCAGGGCACAAGCCTGGGCAATGGAAATCGGAGAACCAGCTGTTGCCCAGTAGCAGGTTCCCCCTCTCCACGTCGCCGATGTTGACCAAGGGAAAGGCAGTAGCCAATGCAACTTGGCATCGGTGCCGTCGCAGGAGTTGCCAGAACTAGGTTGTTTACAACATGGAACTGCCTTAGGGACTCCATCTCCGGATTTGTCCCCAGGGTTTACTCCCGAAGCCTTTCCCATATGGGTATACCCGCAAGGCAGCGGAGGTTTGAGATTTAGAGTTCCTTCTCTTAGAAGAGATACCAACCAAGGCTGACGAGCCTCCTCTGCCCGGGAATCAATAAGGAGGGAAGTTTACTATTCTTCCTTCCTGGCAGTGACCATACTGATCGGATGACCGTAGCCATTGTCTCTATTGAGAGACCCTCTTCGAAGAGATACCAACCAATCCTATCCACCACCTGCGCACATGGCTTCACGTTACCCTGTTGGGGTGGGGGGGGGCGGCTAAACGGGTACTCCACCTTGCCCAAGGGTGTCCCGTAGGCTGGTGGAGAGAATGGGCACCTTACTTCTCCTTTGATAGGGGGTACCTGTCAGAGTGTTGAGAGTGTGAATACAGGACATAGAGAGGACAAGGGACAGAATAGAGTTAAGACAACTGAGATAACGACATATAGGAGATAGATAGGACATCTACAGTCTAGCCGATAGGGTAGAAACAGGACATAAGTCAGGACACAGGATGGTCATAAGACAGGACATCTACAGGACAGTAGATGAAGTGGAGACAGGACTTAGGAGGGGACACTATCGTGTCTTAGACAGGGTAACGGTAGGACCAGACCGGGTGATAGAAAGGGACGACAGTTCACGGGACACTGCCCTGAATGGACTAGATGTACATCGACTAACCTCTCCTAGCACGGACAGACTGCAGTACAACGAGACTATTGAGACAGCACGGGTTTCACACAACGGCACGGGGTCTAGTGCGACAAGTCCAGCCCTTGAGCTTTGAAACGCCAGACGGGACTTGGGACGGTTTCAGAGGAGGACACTTGTGTTTTTCGTGGGCGAATGCTTAGTTTTGCGAGAGCGCTAGTTTGAGGATAGCGAGTATAGGATTGTGGCATTGATTGTATGCTATCAGAGTATGAAAGGCGGCATTTGTATATTCATGTGAAGTTACCGCCTGTGTGTACCTTGTAATGATATCGGGTTCGCCTGAAATAAATAATAGAAATACCATACGTGCAACTGATGTTTCTTTGAGTGCGTATGAAGGAGCAGGAGTGCCTGTGTGCGAAGCAAGACGTTGACAGTACCTCTACCCCGCTACCCGGTGGCAGCTATAGATGTCATGACATAAATGTGTGTCATCAACTACAGACACGAATTACATGTTTGCTGCCAGCTATAGATGTCATGACATAAATGTGTGTCATCAACTACATACATGAATTACGTGTTTGCTGTCAGCTATAGTGTATATATAGTATATGTGCAACATGATTATTAGCATAATACTGAAGGTCATGGGTCATTATAAAGACAAGCACAATTGAGACGGAAATTACATTATACGCACATTAGCTAATTATGGACTAGATGAGCATTATCAAAGAGGAGGTAGAGCTGTAGAGTGGGCAACAGAGCATGAAGTGATTGTTGGGAACATCTGATATCAGCAACATTCAAGAAAATTATGGACCTGGAAGAGTCCTGACAAGAACATCAGATACCAGATTCATTACAGCATTACCTCGCTGACAGAAGATATCGAAAAGTTTTAAAAGTGGCAACAACTGCATCTAATCCAGAAGCTAAATTGATCATAGATTTGTTATACTAAATTTACATATACGTATAAAGAAGGTCAAGCACAAACCAAGAAACATGTGTCAGGATTATGTTTTCTGAAGAACGAGACAGAGATCGCCATCATCATCATCATCATCATCATTATCAACATCATCTTCCACTTTTGCCGTCAAGAGTCTTAGGGAGGGATAATTGGCACTCCAGCACCCGATGGATAACACTGGATAGTGTCAATCCATGTGAATGTACAGTGTCTTTGATGTCTTAATTATATTTTCATTTCTGGCGTCCACTTGCTCTCTTAGCAGATCTTCTTTTATGTAGGGACAGTGCTGGTAGTTGATAGTGTGCATTCTAACGAGATGGCTGAACCATTTGATATTCTGCCTTTCAATAAATGTGGCACAATGTGTTGACCTCACTGTCTGTGTGATAACATCATTTGTAATCGGTCACTGATAGTTAAGTTGACAGCACTCCTGAATCATCTCACCTCCCAGGTGTTGATTTTTCCTAAGTGTGATTTGGATAATGACCAAAGAAGAAGAAGAAGAAGAAGAAGAAGAAGAAGAAGAAGAAGAAGAAGAAGAAGAAGAAGAAGAAGAAGAAGAAGAAGAAGAAGAAGAAGAAGAAGAAGAAGAAGAAGAAGAAGAAGAAGAAGAAGAAGAAGAAGAAGAAGAAGAAGAAGAAGAAGAAGAAGAAGAAGAAGAAGAAGAAGAAGAAGAAGAATGGGGAGGAGGGAGGAAGAAGAAGAGAAAATATATTTAAAAGGGTTCACTGAACCTTGTGCTTACATGTTGAAATTCACTGGTTTCCTTAAATAAACAAAATCTCTCAGTTGTTCTTGCCTACGAGCGAGGATCCGATTATTGTAGAAGTTGTCTTCGCTCATCGTATACTGTTTAGCATTGGAAATAAAGTCATTAATAATAGTCAGAAAGTGACTCAATGATGACAGAAGAGTGACATAGATAAGCTTACAGTCATATTCAAGATCCACGGGGACACCATTACCTCATTGAAGAAATAATAAGTATATTAACAGTCACTAAGGTGGTTATATTGTGGACACTCTTGTTCAAAACGTATATCATTCTTCGATTTGAGCCCGCTGACATCACACGGCATGTATGACAGGTTGCTTTCCTAGTTGCATTGATCGCACCTTCTTTCCAGATCCTGATACAATCATTAACTTACTCTGGCAAAGACTCCAGGAAGATAACCAGCATGAAACCAATCAATGATAACAGTAGGGTTTGAAATGGATGAAGGAAACATCTTACATATCTCTCATGGTTTAACTAGGTAAAAGTATATTGGTTAGAAGCTTCTCCAGCTGATGAAGAACTAACTGCAGTTATTTCTGGTTGTCCTTTCCAGCTGTTGTTAGTGTCTGTTACAATACTATGTCTGTACAGACCCACAGTTCAGATGCATAGATCATATCCATTGCATGTCAAATGAGCGGCATCTGGATAAAACACCTTTTTCTTCATTGACCTTCAGAGGTCAATATGAATAAATGTAAAGTAATCACAATAGGCCGGCTTCGTGGCTTAGAGGTTATGACTTTTCTCCGTAATCTCGTATACTCTCGTGGGTAACGTGATGACGGTGAGAATCAGCAGTGGTTCGAATCGCATCGGTAACTTACGGGGTATGTGAGCCGGCCGCTCAGAAAAAATGGCAAACTACTGAGCGTAATCTTGCCAAGAAATCAACATACAGGTGAAAGATGCTGGTGTTGACAGCAATGTCCTGTAAAGGATATATTTTAAAAAAATCACAATAGAGTTTGTCCTGAAATGGAAAGGATATAGGCCAACATAAGTTGAACACTCTTGCAACAAATGTTTGGATGTCATTGTGACATTACGGCCTGTCTCAGCCATCCTCATCTTTTTTACTGGGCTATCAACAGTTCAAATATGGTAACTTAGAAACGTTTTGACACATTCCACAATACGTTGACAGCGCTAAATAAAGAAATCCACGTTCTAGAAACACACTTTTCAAGCGTCAGTTCAAGTCATCTCCAAAAATAACTTGGGTGTTACCTAGCAACCATTCATTGAAATTATGAATGAATGTAAAAAGCGGAAATTGGATTGGCTAAGAAAAACAACTTTCAACTTTCACGTCAGAGTTCAATGCCAATTTCAGCCACTTTTGTAAGGCGTACGTGCGGTTGCTTAACAACACGATGAAGAAAAGGGGAGGGAAGGCAAGGTACACATCAATAAACAAATGAGATATTCATTAAATTATGATGATGTGGTTGGTGTGTGACGTTGAACACAAACTGATCACGTAGTACAAAAAATGCTCCCAACTATACGTGAGAATGTATTTCGAAACCCAGTGCATTTCAATGTTCGTCAGGACTTGACTGGAGAACTCTTTAGCCTTTCTGTTAAATTTTATAACATCTTTCGTGGTCACTCCTACGTCGATTCTTTTCTTCTAAACCTTTCTTAAGCTCTCCCGTGAATCGTCGATAAGTGTACCACTTTAAACATGTATTTATAAATGCTTAATATTGCGATAAATATGTGCATATGAATTGTGTTGAATTTCAATGAGAACCACTGAGATTTTGCTTGCTGTACTCATCTTTAAAATGAAATATCATGCCAACTAAACAGAATCCGACTATTGTCTGGACTCACTTTTCTGATGATAGAGTTTTCTCAACATTTCAAGAGAGTTTGCCATAAATGGCAATCTTTATCTTCTATCTCAAGAGTTCTAGTGATTTAAAATCTGTGCTCATCATTTGTCTGTGAATGAAGCCATATCTTGACCTTTGCATTAAATGTGGAGTCGCCTCCGCAAGATAGCGACCTGCTTATTTACTGCAACTATACATGATGTGCACTGATTAATCTTTAACTTATCTTTTCCTGATTATGCTCAAGGAATATTCAGGAAAGTAATACATTTGTGCTTAAGTGATTTTCTCATGTGAAATGGAAACACTGATCAATGAATGCTTTTCGCAGGACATTACAATCAGGGCCAACATGAAATCATAGTGTAATTAGTCTGATCAGTTTTACAATTCAGAGCTATGCCATGTTGTAACTATATAAGCCTGTGTGGGGAAATAGATGTTCGAATTTGTGTCCTTTGCCTCTAAAAAATGGAGATGGTTTGGTGGGACAATATCCCAGTTGGGTGTTCAAAACTTCTGTTAACATAATGAGATATTTATCTATCTACCGCTCTGAATTATTCTTATGATCATGAGTTATGACAAGATGATGATGAAATTGTGGTTATATATTTCACAATTTTATTTGTTGAGTCTCTGATGATTTTTAAGAACCTTTGAACAATATGGGATAAGAGGGAAACTTATAGAATCTGATAAGACATCTGTTTTGGCAGGACGATTCTTCCTATTACTGAGTTCTAAGTGAGCTGACAATCGTATTCATCGAAAGACATGTATCTTGCTAAACATTCATGTATCTTTGGGACGATTCGTCTTCACTGAATGACAACCTGGTTCTTTATTTATGTCATTTTCTGAACCCAATATCATTCAACCATCCTACATGATGTTGATTGATTGTTTGATTATAAAACACATACCAACACTATGCAACAAAACTACACATGATTATGAAATCACTCAATTTTATTGATGAAAATTGGTCTTATTGTATTTGATACAAAACCATGTTTATTTTTCCATCAATGATTGTTATTATGATTTATCATGTCAACACATATTTTGTCATTCATATGATGTGATTGAATTAAATGAAACACGATTCTTTCAGTTTCAATAGGACAAGCCCTGTCTTTCCAGTAATTCATATATTTGTAGTTTCGGCTAAGATAGTACTTTTTCCTGAATGCCGCTAGTGTCTTACAACTTTTCCTTCGTCCATGATGATTTCAGCCTTGCTGAAAATGTTCCGCCTGAACTAAATTTATCGGAGCTCGGTGGAACTATTTCGCCTCGTGATCAAAGTTAATATCTCACTTTTTTACAAACTCTCTGCAGCATTACATGATTACACAAGGGGGTAGATAGAACTGTTGATCATTGGAACACTATACACTTTCCTACTTCAAACATTGTCTGTTTATTAAATCCCTGGGACCTAAAACTCCTCTAGACAACTGATAATACTTTATATATATATATATATATATATATATATAATCTTTACGCAACAGGGCCTTCCCGATTCCTCTTCATTGTCAAATTAGTCAAAGGAGCTGTCAAGGAGTTAAAGTCCTTAATGTATTTCTGGTAGAATCCACATCAGGATACAAATGAACGAATATTCTTCTTGGTTCTTGGGCGAGGTGCTCTTCGGTGTTTTTCAACATTCCCTTTAGGACGTGTCATTAATCCTTTAGGTAATTGATGACCAAGAAAATTTAACTGCTGGAAACCTAACTGGCACTTCATGGGGCGTGCTGTTAAACCAGATTATTTCAGTCTATTGAAAAGAGGATGTAAAACCTCCACATGTTTTTCAAATGTGGTTGTAGCAATCAAAATATCATCCATAAAATTGCTGATAGCTGGATGTTTCAGTTTGTCAAGTAGCATCCTCATCATACGTGTAAGAACACTCGGAGCATTACTTAGACCAAACGGAAAAACGTTAAATTTATAGTGTCCATTAGGGGTACTAAAGGCTAACCATGGTCGAACTTCACGTTTAACTAGAATTTGATAATATCCCTTGCTGAGATATATCAGAGAAAAGTGATTGGCAGTGCTGAAGTAGGTGAAGAGTTCATTCTGATCCGGTAATGGTTTAACTTGAAATTCAGTGATAGCATTGAGCTGTCGTGATTCGATACATAGTCGATGTTCTCCACTAGGTTTTCTTAACAACATTATGCTTGCATATACGGTGACTCAGATGGTGATATAATTCCAGACGAAAACATTTGCTGAATTTCTTCCTTTAAAACATTTACCTTAGCATATGGAACAGAATAAGTTTTGACTGGCACAGGAGTAGGATCAGTTAACTTCATGTCAAACTCTATCATATCAGTAAGTCCTGGCTTGTCCGTAAGTACTTCTGCATATTCTGCTAAAAGATCTTGAATCTGCTTCTGCTGATTCTGCAGTAATGTAGCATTGATGTCCACATCTTAAAAAGTTTCTTTAGCTTGCAGTGTGTACTCCGTTCCCATCGTGGTTCCTTGATCTACTTCAGTAGCCACGGCCAAAGCCATCAGATGTGTTGTCTCAGTGGTGAAGGGCCTTTAGTAATATTTCGTTAAGAGGTTTATGTGAAAAATCTTCATCTTGCCTCAGATGAAAATGTTGTGGTTAGTGCGAGAAATCTTCTCTGTCACCTTGTATGGTCCTTTCCATCCGATCTGCAACTTACTCAGACTAACTGGAAGAAGTAATAGCACTTTCTCTCCCACCTCCAATTCTCTATATTTTGCATTCTTGTTGAAATATCACGCCAGTATACGCCGAGCTTGTCGCAGATTTTCATATGCCTATCTCCAACGGTGTTGTAGACGTTGTTTTAACACAGCAACATATTTTGAGGCAGTCACAACTGTCTCGTCCACCTGCTCATCAGTCCATGTACGAATCAAAGCTGCAAATGGTACCTTGATTGGTAGAAGAAACAACAATGAGACTGGTGCAAATCCAGTTGCTTGGTGGGGTACTTCCCGATAAGCGAATAAAGATGACGGTATATAGGTGTCCCACTCATGCGGTTTTTCCTGAGCGAATGTTCTCAAGATATTAATAAGGGTACCGTTAAATCGTTCTACAGATCTGTTCGAAGCCGGGTGGTACGGTGAACTATGAATCTGCCGAGAATGAAAAAGTCCGAAGACTTCCGTCATAAGCTTTCATTTGAACTGTGATCCATTATTTGTCATGATCCTGATTGGAAATCCTAATCTGGTGAAAATACCAAGCAATGCTTCAGCTACGTGCTTTGAATCGCTGGAAGGCATCGGCACGGTTTCTGCCTATATCAAACACGTTTTGACAAGAGTAAGTATATACCGTTTCCGCCTCTTCGTTCGGTTGAATGGTCCGACCATATGAAAAGCCACTTTTTCAAACGGCCTAGAAGTGATTGGCATTTCTCCCAGGATTGCCGGTGCAGTTCGGTGTCTGGGAATAACCTTTTGGCATTTTGGACATGGCCCCGCACATATCGCAGAATGCCTGCATTCATTCCACGCCAAAAGTAATGAGTTGAGATTCTCTGCATGGTAGTATTGATTTGCGCGTGTCCTCTAAATGGTAGACTATTAGAATTATCTAGAATTTGTTCTCGAAAAGAAGAAGGTACGGGGAGTTACGCATGCTCTTGTCACCTTCTTTTCTTCCATTCTATGAAGTATGCCACGCTTCATAAACATATATCCATTTCGGCGGGAGTATGAGAAATAGACAGTTTACGAAAACATGCTGTTAGCGAGATATATGTTGCCTGAGCTTGTTTCAAATCCTCAAAACGAAGATTAGTTGGAGGTTTCCATGTGAGTCCGTATTATCCTGAATCATGGTCGTCAAAGCTGAGATCAGTACAGGTTTTCTTCGTTAACTCAGGAATACATATCGACATCCCAACATTACAGGGTATATCTTATCATCTACGATTTCTACTTTAATTTCGCCAGTCACATAACGAGATTGCATGTATACCTTTGCCACCGCACTAACATAGGTACTGACTTCCTTAAAGGTATCTGTAGTTCCACTTTTTCTGTCGCGACGTGATCAGGCTTCACGAGTGAAGATTAAACAACATAATCAAAATTCAACACGGTGCCATAAAGGCACATGGTTTCGAACCCATTAAGAATTATCGATTGGACAACAAGAAGTCTCGAATCGGCGTCTTTGTGATTTATCTGATCGGAACTTCCATTCAGATACGCTGAGACATGGGACGAATGCTTACTTTTGCAATCCTTGGTATGATGGCCTAAGGTTCTGCAATGAAGACAAAATTCCTTCCCTTCTCCGTTTGCCTGCTGAACTAAGTTCTTTTTTGAAAATTTAACCTTTGTGTTTTGCTTATTGGAGGGGTTATCCATGTTCTCGTTTGGCTTCCGAGATCTTTCCAGGGGGCTAGCGGTGGTTATTCGACGATGTCCTCCTGCCGCCTTCTGAGACCTCTCATATCTTTCAGCAACGATAATAATGTCTTCCAGTCTGCTTGCCCCATGTAGAGTAAGAAAAGGTTTCATATCCATTGACATTCTGTCTATTAAATGGTCAATAATAATCAGTTCCCTCAAAATCTCTTCAAATCTACCTAAGGTAATTCACTTACCTAAATAAGTTCTTACCCTCTCTACAAATTGTGCAAAGGTTTCACATTGTTCCTTATTAGCAGATCTAAATTTTCTTTTGTAACTATCTCCATCTACTTCCAATCTCGGATCCTATCGGATCCTTTCCAGTCTATTAATCCACTGGAGCCCTACGCGTATCAGTCTTTCCAAGCAAGGATGCAGAATCAGATAAGTGCATTTAATTAGTTTAATATTGTCATAGTGTGTTTCATGTAGGTTTGTGTCGGTTGGTATTTGTTTTTCCTGTGCTGGCGGAGGCTTTGGCCGCAACGCCCAATTTGTCTCTTGTAATCGTGTTTTAGTAAAGCTCACAATCTACTTCTCGTTTTTTTTGGGGGTGATTCATTCATTGCCTTTTTAAGCTTTACTGCAGTTGCCCCCATTCTTGTTTATCTTTGGAGCCGGCTTCCTGGCCTAGACGTTAGCAACTGTTCTCAGTAATCTCGTAAACTCTCGTAAGACACGTGACGACGGTGAGATAATCTTTTCGTTATTCAGTCATCACAACTATGTTATCATTATTGCGTTGATTGTTTATTGTATAACTTCCAACTCGTATTCCTGCAGAGGTGGAGAGTCCCAGCAGCGTTCCGCCGACTGGAAGCCAAACAGCACACGCACGTGTGACTATAACAAAAGTGTGATGAGATAAGGTTAAGACAGAATACTTCGGACAATGTGGCAGGCGTCAATTCAACAATCAGAAATATAAGAGAGGCGTTGATAAAGTGGTGCACAACAAGTATTTCTCAGCTAATAATGAAAATAGAAGCAAAAAAAAAAAAAAAAAAATTGCACACTTCAAATGTGGCATAAGCCGATTGTGTGCACCAAATTACAACCCAACCCGCACAAACAATGTGACTGCTCTAAACAGTTGAAATGGTGCGTGTTAGAAATATGAGTTACACGCGGCGAAATTAGATATAATTTTCCTTTGCAGAGAAGGAAACGGTTGTAAACATTTACACGTGTCTGTGTGGTGTGTATGGAAGTTTTGGTATCGACAGGAGTGCAGTCAGTCGTTAAGTTCAGAAAATCAAAGAATCAGGAAGTGGAGATACGGAGCTACTTGATCGGCCGCTCTGTGGACGTCCTGCCAACGCCACCAATGCAGAAATGTTGAAATGCGCTGAGATCATTATTCTTACTGATTAGCGAAACACTCTCAACAATTTGCCTTATAGCTGTCGGTCAGCAATGGTAGTGCAAATGCAGTTAGAAAGTTTCGGTTCCTCCTGGTCTCGCAAATGACCACCGATTGCGAAGGGAAGCAATATCTGCTGAATTTTTGAAGCATTTAAATGCTGATGGCGATAACGTTTTGGCTAAGATCTTTACGGGTGACCAAACCTGGGTATATCATTGTGAACCTAAGCCAAAAAGACAGTCAACGGAATTTCATCATCTGCAATCACCACGCAGAAAGAAATTCAAGACAACTCCTTCATTTTTTCTAGGTCATGATAACTGTCTTTTGAGACATTGACAGTGTGATCCTTGAGGATGTTCTGCCAAGGGGAGAGTCAATTCGCAAATTTAAGTTAAGACATTGAAATAACTCAATCAACGTCGTTGTAGACTTCAGCCGCACAAGAATCCAGCAGAACTGCTTCTCCTTCACGACAATGCGCGAGTAGTACTAAATAGTAGCATTAGTAGTAATAGTAGTAGTAGTAGTAGTAGTAGTAGTAGTAGTAGTAGTAGTAGTAGTAGTAGTAGTAGTAGTAGTAGTAGTAGTAGTAGTAGTAATAGTAGTATTAGTATTAGTAGTAGTAGCAGTGATAGTAGTAATAATAGTAACAGTAGTATTAGTGGTAGAATCAGCAGCCAGATTAGTAGTAGTAGTAGTAGTAGTAGTAGTAGTAGTAGTAGTAGTAGTAGTAGTAGTAGTAGTAGTAGTAGTAGTAGTAGTAGTAGTAGTAGTAGTAGTAGTAGTAGTAGTAGTAGTAGTAGTAGTTACAGTAGTTGTATTAGTAGTACTAGTAGTAGACAGGGAAGGTATGGAGCTTGGAAGAAGAGGAGACAGAAGCTGGATGCAGCGAGGGAAAGGTGGAAGCAGGATACACGAGCAAGAAGACGGGAGGTGGCAGGGGACTTAGGAGGATATATTATCATGTAATCTGGTCAATTATGCTGACCATACAACATGCGATAAGGATGCTACACAATATAGTCCCAGATAACTCGCAGTACTAATGAGTTGCTTTGTCCCCCTAATCCGACTTAAATGGCCTGACACCCGCCCAATCCCCCTAATCCGGCTTAAATGAGCACATTTGTCCCATAATATGGCTGAATTAGCATTTAACATGGACAATTATGCTGACTACACAACATGTGACAGTTTGCGATAAGATTGACCAGGCGTATGAAGTAGGAACCTCCGTCTCCTCCTCCACGTCTCATCTACCTCCTACCTCTTTACCTAATCTTTCCTCCCCTGCCTCTGGCACTCTCATCCTCCTCCTCCGCTGTCCTCTCTTTCCTCTTCCGCCTCTGACACCCTCTTCTTCCTCCTCCGCCATCTCCTTTTCCTCCTACCTCTTTACCTCCTCTTTCCCCCCTCCGCCTCTAACACCCTCCTCCCCTCCCCCTCCTACTCCGCCTCCTCTTCCGCCTACCTCTTAACCTCCTGTTTTCCCTCTCTCCTCTTCCGCCTCTGACACCCTCCTCATCCTCCTCCGCCGTCTCCTCTTCCTCCTATCATTTTACCTCATCTTTTCCCCTTCCTCTTCTAATTCCCTCCTTCTCCTCCAAATCCTGCCCCTTCGTTCATTCCTCCTAACTCTTTAGGTCATATTTTCCCATCTTTTCTCCCCATTCACCCTCCTCTTCCTACCCCTCCTCTCTTTTCTCCTCTGCCTCTAATACCCTCCTCCTCCCCCTCCTCCTCCCTCTCCTCTTCCGCCTACCTCTTAACCTCCTGTTTTCCCTCTCTCCTCTTCCGCCTCTAACACCCTCCTCATCCTCCACCACCGTCTCCTCTTCCTCCTATCATTTTACCTCATCTTTTCCTCTTCGGCTTCTAATTCCCTCATTCTCCTCCAAATCCTGCCCCTTCGTTCATTCCTCCTAACCTTTTAGCTCATATTTTCCCCTCTTTCCTCCTCTGACACCCTCCTCCTCCTAACCCTCGTCTCTTTCCTCTTCCGCCTCTGACACCCTCCTCCTCCTCCGCCGTCTCCTATTCCTCCTACCTCTTTACATAATCTTTTCTCCTTCGCCTCTGACATCCCCCTCCTCCTCCGCGGTCTCCTCTTCATCCTGCCATTTTACCTCCTTTTTCATCTTTCCTCCTCCGCCTCTGACACCCTCCTCATCCTCCCCCTCCTCCTCCGTCTCCTCTTCCGCCTACCTCTTAACCTACTGTTTTCCCTCTCTCCTCTTCCGCCTTTTATCTTTCCTCCTCCGCCTCTGACACCCTCCTCCTCCACCGTTTCCTCCGCCTCTGACCTCCTGCTCCTCTTCATCCGCTGTCTCCTCTTCCTCCCACCTCTTTACATCTTATTTTACCTCTTTCCTCCTGCTCCGCCTCTGACACCCTCCTCTTCTGCCTGCCTCCTCCTACATTCTAGGCATCCTCCTTAACAACGAAAATTTGTCTTACACCCACGCCACAATCAATTCCCCAACCTGAGGTCGAGCACTGTAACCCTAACACAACCACGCACACGCACACTCGCGCACGCGCACCCGATCACCCTCTACTACAACGAATAATACGCCCACACCTCCCACTGCAATCCCAATAGGCATCTCGACCACCACGACTCTACGCCCACCTCCCTGCCTATGAATCGCTATTTTAAAAAACAAATTCAAACCTCCCCCCAACTCACCACTTAACATACATCTTTAATCTTCCCAGCCTCCACAACCCCACAGCAACTAGTAATAACCACCTACCCATCCACTTCACATATTTTATTGGGCTCGAACCCATCCCGCCCACGCACACGCCCGATCACCGCTACTACAACTAATAATAGCCGCCATATTAAAATGTAAATCACAAAAAGGGATTAGTGAGACCAGAAATTAGCTATATCAACTTTGGATTCGGATTCTCAATCCAGATTAATTTTTCACCGGGTCGCGTGATGTCACATAGAGCTATAGAAGGAAATATTGCGGATCTGGATCTGGTATTTGAGGTCGGAAAATGCGCATATAGTACCACTTGCGCGCCCTCACACAAGTCTGGCAACACGGGAAGCAATCACCAAATTGGGTTGGACCGTTCTACTCCATTGTCAGGGTGTTGGATGTGTGGGTACAGGACATGGAGGGGCGGGGGACAGAGTAGAGGTGGGACTGGATGGATAGCGATGTGCAGGACATGGGTAGGGACATCTATAGCATAGTCGATAGATTAAAGACAGGACGTGAGTCAGGACACATAGCGGTCATGGGACAGGACATCTGCGGGACTGTGGATGGAGTGGAAGGCGAGGCCTGGGTGGGGACACGGAGGTGTCGTGGATGGAACACTGGCGGGGCGGGACCGAGTGATGAGAGGGGACAGAAGTTCACGGGACACTGCCCTGAACGGACTAGACGTCAGTACATTGAATAACCTAGCCTAACACGGACGGACTACGGTACTACGTGGCGGCTAGGACCACACGGGGGTCACGAGCGGCACGGGGTCCAGGATCACGAGTCCAGCCGACCAGCCTGAGAAACGCCAGACGGGACCCTAGACAGTTTCAGGGGAAGGATGTTGTGTTTCCTAGAGCGAGTGTGTAGGCTTCGCGAGAGTGCCAGTTTTGTAGATAGTGAGTGTAGGACTAGTGTATTTGATTGTGTGCTATAAGCGTTTGCAAGGCGGCCATTTGTATATATTGGTTGTGAATTTACCGCCTGTGTGCACATTGTAATATGATCAGGTTCGCCTGAATAAAGGGTGAGAATAACCTTATGCACGATTGATGTTTTCTTCAGTGCGTAAGAAGCCGTTAGAATGCCTGTGTGAGTGTGAGACGCTGACATCCATCCACGCTATAGCCCCGATTTGGCACCCTCTGATTTTCATATATTTGATCAACTTACAGAAACACTCCGTGGGTCAAGGTTTGAAAATAATGAAGAAGTAATTCATGTAGTGAAGAAATAGCTACATGATCAAGACAAAATCTGATACAGGTAAGGAATACATGCACTTGTTTCGCATTGGCATAAATCCGTACGAGTTGATAGGGATTAAGTTAGATAAAACCTATGTTTACATTACATATACATGTATAGTGTGTATACATTTCATGCTTTTTAAATATCAGCTCCTAAGAAACACGATGAGGTGTATTATTTTCTGAACGCCCCTCGTAGATTTTTTTTTTTTAAATTCGCATATCCTTTACAGGACATCGCTCTCAACAGCAGCATCTTTCAGCTGTCTGTTGATTTCTTGGCAAGATTACGCTCAGTAGTTTGCCATTGTTTTCTGAGCGGCCGACTCAGTTATCCCGCAAGTCACCAGCGGGAGTAGAACCGCTTCCAGTTCTCGCCCGCTACGAGACTCTGCGTGATAAACGGGACTACACAGAAAGTGATGTAACCCTTCGGCCAGAGAGACCGGCCCCTCGTAGATTAGCGTTTGCAATTTTGATGGTGTGGTGAGAAACGTTCAGGGGGTCAGATCGGCTGAGTCTGCACCACTCAGTATTGGTACATGATGAGGCAGACGTGGTCAGAGCCCTTTGGGACCATGTGTATAATGCAGAAGAACAGACATATCATCACAGCCTGGAGAGAATAGAGCTGCAAGGCAGTGACCAGAGGTTCTGGCCGACACTTAGGACTCCGAGGAAGGCCAGACGGACATGTAATCAGGCTGCTAATGGGGCATTAGTATCCATAATCTTCACTGGTTGTTGAACATGAGGACGGAAAACTAGCAAATTAATTAATGTAAAATTATCTTTAAAAAATCCAATACAGTACACGCAACAGTTGTTGGGCTGATTGCAGCTTCCTGTAAATAACATGCAATTCCCATTTAACAGTATTTCTAAAATGTTCTTAGTGGCTTCTGGTATATGTGGTCATAGGGAAATCCAGTCACAAACAAGCGGGTTAACAGTCAAGGGGGTCGACATTATTGCACTTATTTCTACCCCATATCTGCACCTAGGCCTCTCTCAGCAGTGCAACTATCCTCATGAAAACGTGACACAGAGCACAAACACCATAGTTCAGGCAACGACACTCGGATCTCCAAATAAAATTACACTCGCTAATCAAATGACGGAGTCCGAGAAAGAACCAACGACCTTCTCATCACGATGCAGGAGCTTTAAAGACTTCACCACTGACCTTCTGCCGCTCATAGTGACGTACGAAATATTATGGTTGCATTTGTTCAAGTTTCCGTTTACTCAGTTCTAGACTAATAAAAGTAGTTCCAAAGCAAATATTGCCGCTCTGGTGTGACATGTTCACTGTTCAAATGTGCCAGCTATGAAATATGAGGTGAGCTTGCCACTTCCCTTTCCTGTCACCTTTTCTAAGCATCAAGCCCCAGAACTAGAACATTCTCAATAGAACCTGGTACACTTGTTTATGAGGCTGGTTCAACCCTAGAGCTGTACTGTTGAGCAACAATAATTTGCCTTCTACTAGGGATTGAATCTAAATATCGTTCTTTCAGGCCAGAGCACTGACCAAAATATCACACAGCTTGCCTTATCTAAAACAAAAGAGAAATATTGTATCACTCACGTTTTCAAACTGTTGTTCAATGTCTGCGTCTTCAAAGTCACCATCCGGGTAACCAACCCACCGCTTCATGGCCGTCAGCTGAAACAGTGATATAGTAGTAGATTGTAGTTTACCAATCTACAATTTACGACTCTGAATAAAAGATTTTTTTGTTGGTTCACTACCTTTTAACTCGAACATAGTCCATACTGGACTGACTTATGGGTATGGCTAAGTCTTCCCTTTAACCAGTATGCCCCGGTTCAGAGGAACCCATTCCGACTTCTGGGGTATTTGTAATTTACGTTACACAGCAAGCGATTTCTAAGAAAAGAGATGAAATTAACTTGAAAGCTTTTGAGATGAGAGTTATGGCAAGATGCAAACAATTAGCAGGACAGAATTCTGTGTCATAAATACATTCCAAAATATCTAGATGTCACCTTTGATCGTCGCCTGACTTGGAAGACACAGTTTGAGACAAATCTAACACGAGCAAGGCAAAGAATTGCAATCATGAAATTGCAAGCTGGTGTAATATGGGGAGCAGATGAGAAAGTTATGAAAATCGTATGTACTGGACATAAGTGGTTTGAATAATGTATTGCAGATTAGGAATGAAGAAGAAGATGATGATGATGAAGAAGAAGGGGGAGGAAGGAGAAGGAGAATAATTATAAGAGGTACTGCAATTTGGGTAACAGGGGCTAATACAGTACACAGAGTCAGAAATCAAGGGATGTGAATCATAAACTAGAGACTGTGAAAACAAAGGATGCTAGGTACTGAAAAAAGTTCGCATCTCAATAACCAGTATAGGAGAAGTCGATAGTCGTGGCTCCAGCTTAACGGGAACAAGTCACTCCCACAGTGCTCATTGACACCATGTGATAAATGGAACTGACAGCAGTCGTGACAAAAACCTTTGCAGTATCTGAACCAATGAAAATACAGATCTGTCTGCGCAAAACTCAGTAGAATATGAAAGTGGTTGCTATTCATGAGTTTAAATATTGGAGCAAGGAAATACTTCAATGGCAACTCAAAAATAACTAGTATTAAATACATATAGAGCTTTGATAGAGACACTGAAAACAACAGCAGTAATGCTGTTGGCAAAGAATAATAAATTGTGTTCAGTTGAGTTAAGAACTGACATCACTGCATTCCGAACATTCCTATACGAGCTCCGTCCCTTTGTTGAGCAGCCAGCGAAGAGTCGCACTACTAATCGTTCCCACCGCAATCTGATTTAAAGTTCACCCGGGCTCCCTCTCAGTTTTGTAATTTTTCCAGAACCCCTTCCGATTCCCCGCAATCGCATTCTTTCCACACATAGGTTCTCAATCTGTTCCTCCGCCTTCTCCACCTGGTTCCACAAGCGCACGACCACCTCACCCTTGTCCATAGCAATCTACCAACAAGAGGTGCATTCCCCGCCAGCCTATCAATGAAAGAAACACATAGCTCGCTTCACATATGTGAAATCAGTTTTATCAATAATGAAGAAGAAACGAGGAAATAAAAACGTTAGGAAAATAGCAGCACTCCATGGACTATGTATTAAATCCATTAGGGTTGTAATACACTTGATGCTATTATATTGCGATGACACCGCGCCAAATTGACACATGAAATGTGGTCGGTTAAAGCAGATAATCCCAGCCACAACCTGGATAAATCTAACCAATGGCGATCTGACAGTCTTTGTGTGTAGTTGTCAGCCCATCTGGATCGCGAAGGCGAAAGCCGCGGGAGTTCGCCCTGTGTAAATGGTTGTTGATTTGTTGGCAGCCTTCGTCTATGTAAAACCGTAACTTTAAAATGATTAATTTAACAGTTAGTTTTCTCATTTCCAACGTCATGCTAAGTGGACACATCATGAATGGCAACAACAGTTAAAATAAATAAGTATTAAAGAACCTAGCTGTTATACAGATTAATTTACTGTTCTTGGAGCTATATGTAAATAAGCGTTTAACATAGATACATTAGAAATCAAGCACGATGACTTGAATAGTGAATATCCTAAGAAACTCCCCGGAAGGTTAAACGGGTCAACAATGCCCGCAGAAGTAGGATGTGTCGACCTAACGGCGCAAGAACGCAGCTCTGCTGTAAAAAGGCACAACACTACCATGTCCGAAAAAAAACAACTCCGGATGAACGTAGAAGAAGAATTGTGAATATAATAAATTAGCACATGTGTTTCTGATGACAAAATCAACTAATCAGTGTCATAAGTGGTTTTGTAGTTTCCCCCAAGGTAAGTATGCCTTGCTAGCAGAAATGTCGGGGTGTGAGATATAAAATATATAATATCATATATTATTACATGTACTAAACACTCAAATCATGCCTGGCCTCATGGTGTCATTCCAACCATGCTGGCACATTACTGAATGTTTGGTAGTTGATTGCTGAGAATGAATACTCATAAGTAATAGTGAGTGATGAAAATCATGACAATATTAGTAATATGTATAATATGTATGCTTATCTCAAGATGATAATACCCCCCCCCCCTCCTCTCTCTTTGGGGGGGGGGGGTATTTTACATGATTCTTCTGTGGAAATACTATGTTGGTGGCTAAATGGTGTGTTAGTGGCTCCATGGACTTGTGGTCAATCCATGTAGCTTGTGACAATAGAGAAGGAACTAAAATTATATATGGTGTTTAGAAGTAGGTACCCAGATGACTATAATAGCCTAGATAAATCACTACTGTGCTCTAAAATACTAACATAATACAGAGCCCTATGGCAGATTCACCAAGATGGTCACACGGTAAAGGAATTTGTTATATAGCAATAGTTGAAGTCTCGCATTACATCTGAGGCAAGGATGCAGTGGTGTTTCTTCTAGAAGGTGTATCCGATTGTTAGTATGATCACTGCGACTGCGATTCCATCCATAGTAAAACATAGTGCTTTTCATATCATGGAAAGTGTGAGATATTACCCTTGTCATGGAAAGAAAGGGGTAATGCAGGGCTAGTTAACTAGACTATTAATCATACACTGCAACCCAAGAGACAGGAACAGCAAGGGTTTTGAAGAACACTAGAAGAAACACGTTTAGTGACACTCAGTGAGCTCAGCTGTGCATGTGAAACTCGGGGTCACAAGCGGCTTAAGTCAACGGCCTAAGTGGAAGATAATAACAACAGCGTTTTACTCTAATGGTTAATGGAGATTGAGGGGGAATTGAGGGGGTATTCACTTGGGGGGGGGGGGGGGAAGCTATAGTCTGTCCAGAAATGAATGCCTTCATTCACGTTCAAATGTTTCGAAAACTGTATGGTACATCGTTATGAAATGTTTCCTGCCGTCTTATATTTACACCCACCCAAGGAATATGTCTTTGATTGGTCCAATAGCAACTTAACTCTTTTGGTGCCAAACAAAAATTGGGTCCTGACCAAACAGAAATTCATGGCAGAAAATTGGAAGTAGTGGTGTGTCACAATAATGCTTTTAAAATGGTTAAAATGGTAGCAGATATATTGTATTATATATCAATTTAAAGAGGACTGCACAAGGAACATGATAGTATTAATTGATAGGGTAGAAATATTATGACAATAATGAGAGGTTTAGTAATAACAAATGAAATTAAAAAGGTAAACATTATTTGAAAATGTCACTTACCGTGGCGTTATTTATAATCCACTGCAGCTAATCCAGTTAAATTTGCTGAATACTGTTACACACACCACTTGTGTTCAATAATATCACAAGAACTGCACCACAACACTAATAAAACATACGTAAAACATAATATTTTGAAGCACATAATTTTCACACAAAATGTAAAATTGTTAGTAACACACCACTCAGATTGTACTGAGAAGAAGAATATAAACACTATTTTCTATTTAGTTATGATTATTATTCTTTTAAATTTAATTATTTAAATACTCCTTAAATACTTTGCGATAGGCAAAACAAATTTAGAGGCATAAATGTGGCCCATTAGCGCATTCAGAATTCGATATGTGCCATCATATTATGACATATTATGACGAACATTCGCTTTCAGTGGTGTTTCGAACTATCTAACGATATAATCTAAATAACTGAATAATGCAGGTGGTTTCAGTTTTAGAATCTTACACAGTCCTTGAAATCACTATAAATATAATATCTAGCTTGATCTGATGTCAGTCTACGAGGCCGCATACTCGATGGCGTTGCTATTTGTGAAAAACGAAAACAAAGAACTTAACACTAATTTAAAACTAAAAAAACTCACAAAAACCATTGTATCCTACCGTGTGACCTTACAAAGCCGAAAAGGAAATGTTCTGGGTGTGTGAATTTTCAATTAACCGTAACTTAAAATTGCGGAATGTAGCAGAAATGTATCAAATAAACCACTGCTTATAATGTGGCGATTAAAGGGCCCCCCCCCCCCCCCCCGGCCGCCGACGTCGGTCAATTGTGGCGACGTATGGGCTCAAGCCACCAAGGACACCGGAACTGAATATACACAGGATGAGTTGTTTCCATTTGATTTGTGTATGTGTCCTGCTTAGTTGTCCAGAGTTAACAGGCATCCATTCATCGCTATGTTTACTCACCCTCATTATTAGCGGGAGGTTGGAGGACTACTTTTGTGTTATTTCACTATCACCCAAAAGTACGATCCGATTAGTTACATTCGAAATAGACTTGGTAATTTAAGTAAATTTTCGACTGCTAGAGAGAACTTTGTCTTGTTTTGTAACGTAGCCCATTATCTGTTGTTCTTTAGCGTCATTAATGTCTCTATTATGTAAAATTATTTTGCCCACAGGTGTTGTGTTATTTAGTTGAAACTTCTGATAGGTGTTATTGTTTGTCCAGTATCTTTATAATTTTGTTGAGCAGTATTACAGCAAGTTCATCGCAGTCGTTTCGCCAGAACAAGACCAGCAGCGACACTGACTAAAATAAAATCTTGCTGTTGAGGTTCTTTGCCATCATCAATACAGATACTAGTATCCGAACACACTGATACAGGTAGTATCTGCAGCTATTGTACATTGGTTCCAACTACATAGTATTGACACATATATTGTAGACAGGTACACAACAAAAACTTGTCTACATTAGCAGACTTTATTGCACCTGGTGAAAAATGTGGTTTCACAGGCCCAGAACTTATGACATGGGCAGAAAAGAAAGTCTCGGAGTTTCAGGCACAACAAAGAGAAGACAGAGCAGCAGCCAGAGAGGCCAGAGAAGCACAAGACAAAGCAGCAAAAGAACTTGAAGAACTTGAGCTATAAAAATTAGCAGCACAAGAAGCAGCAGCTAGGGAGGCCAAAGAGGCACAAGAAAAACAAAAAGATAAAGAACTAGCTTTAGAAAGAGAAAGATTATATCTCGAAGCAAAAAAACTACAGTTTGAAAAAGACAAACTGGCAGTCGATCAAATTATGAAGGACAAAGATATTGAGGGTAACATTAAAGTGAAAATGATAGAAAAATGGGAAAAAGAGAACGTGAACAGGCAATACGACCCCACTGAAGACCAACAGATTAAAATAGACAATGATAAATCAGACATATTAACAGACATATGACAATCAGACGGAAAAAAAAAACGGAAATAAAGACCAGCAATAATCCAATATGGATCTAAAATTACCAACACAATCCACTCAAGAAGTTATCACATGGGATGCACTTTCATTCAGACCAAATTTAACTGACAAAGAAAAAACCAAGGTAGACTTTCTCATTACACATTACAAACAAGCAGTCCATCATTTTCTGAAAGTGCATCAAGTGTTCAACAAGAGTTAACACCATACTTACACGATACAACTATAACAAAGATTAATAGATGTGCAGACTATAGTCTCAGTCAACCCACATGTTATGCTGAAAATCAATCAGAAAGATTGGTTGACACATCTTTTGACGAGGATTACGATCAGAGAAATATAGATAACATTGACTATATAAAACCAAACTGGGAAAACGAAAATCCGCCAAAGATACCAAAGGCACATTATACTGACATAGACTCGCTATTAAAACAATGGCAACATCAAAATGTTCCTCAAGACCAAATTAATAAACGGACACGAGTCATTAAAATAAGAAATTGGAATAGATATTTGAAATTGTCTAGGATTGACAGATGACGAAAGGAAAGAAAAGACACAACAGATTGATAAATTTAAAACAATAACAACATATGTCACACAGACAGACGCAAACCATTGTTAAGTTATGCACATCAAGGAACTCTGACCTATTATATCTATAGGTACTGAACAAAACATCAGTACCACTTATAAGATAATTTCACAAGTTATCAAAATGGATCACTCTTGCCTTGTGATATGTATATAATGTTTAGATATTTTAGAATAAATACATTTTTTTTAACAGAATGAATGCTTAGTTAACGATAATGTTGATTTTCATAATGTTGTTTGAATGGACTTAATACAAAGAAACATCAAATGTAAATATAGTAACAACAACTATATCTATGATATAGAGAAGCTAAATTCTGATATGACATACTGTCCAGGTGATGCCACCACGATAGTATATCATGATCCTATGTAAACGATAGCTAAAGTAATACTTCTACACCATGATGATGTTAATCAAATTCCATGTAAATATGAATACCTTTTATGTGGATAGCAGAGAACAAATTGCAAATGTACATCACATCACCTACAAATCACTTATGCATAACCTCATAGCAAGGGTGCTTGAAGAATCAACAGAACTCTGAATTGCTAATCAGGACATTTGCTTAAGATTAGTTACTGCTATCCATTGAATTAATACTTGTATTTATCCATATGTACATAGATACGTACATCCCAGTATGTTATTATTCTCAGATAACATTAGATTGTCTGAAGCTGAATGGAGAGTGAGTAAGGATGAAACTACAAACAGAAGACCCACGCCACTTGAACACACGATGAACACCACAGAAGTCCAAAAACCACCATAAAATTCAGAAGATACTGTTAAATGGATACAAGGTTGATCTACATCGCACAAGTATTCATCACGAGAACTAAGTTCATAACATTAATTTAAGACTATAATTTCTATTATTATCATCATCATCAACATTTTTTGTGAAAAAAAAAAAAAAAAATATATATATATATATATATATATATATATATATATATATATATATATATATATATATATATATATATATATATATATATATGTAACAAAAGAATAAAAAAATTGATGAAATGAGACCAAAAAAAACAAAACAATACAACAAAAAAAAAAAAAAAAGAAAGAAAGAAGAAACAATGTTTTGAAATGGGAAATTGAAAAAAAAAATAAAGGAAAAAAAATATATTATTTCCCCGGATATTATGATTATCATTTCATTCATCATCATTATGACAATTAATGAATACTTAATATATTGTTATAGATTTTGAAATTGAATAGTCCCAATAGAACTTATGATCTTATGATAAGATCGACTACACATAGTACGAGAGACACCTTTGAATCTACAACTCGAATTCTCTAAAACAGTACGTCACATATGGTCATAATTAAAACAAACGGTTCAAACTGAAAAAAGTAGTAAAGCAAAGTATGGTCACATTTCAACAGAACATATAAACAACAACAATTGGAAATGAAAGTTTGAGAGAAACAAAACATGTACAAGTCTGCAGAAATGTTCTAAACCAGAATATTTCAAAGAGAACATGAATAAAACAACGAACACGTTGTATATGTGTGAGATAACTGTGTTGATTCAATATACAGTGAGGGCTAATTATAAAACATGTATACATTGAATGAAAAATATTATTGTAACATTAATTGCAAGTATACATAAGAGAGAGTATATTGTTATTAATTGAATATAATGAAACATGTATACATTGTATGGAATATATTATTAGTATCAATAGAGTATTATAGAAAACGTATGTATTGTATTCATATGATGATGCAGTGATGTAAATGAGTCTCATTAGCAAATACATAATTGGAAGGGACAAGTTAATAAGTTGTATAGGAAAGTGGTATAGAGAACAAACAGAGAACCAGCATTGCCATAACAGCCATGTGGAATGATAGCATCCAGACAAAAAAAAGATTAGTTCAACACACCCCAAAGCAGATAATACCTGGGTCCAATACAGAAGAGATAAATACACTACATGCATCAACTCAGCAATAAAGTCAAACATAACACATCTACGTCCAAGTCAAAACAAGAGCGATCCATAGATAAAAGAAGGGACAGTGAAAGCCATAGTCTATAAGCACACACAGATGCCTTACCCAGGGCGTGAGGGCTTGGAGATGGGTAAGATGTTCATGTAAATTACATGATTGAGGATCTGCTAGGGATGTTTAGAGAAACATTGGATCCTAGGTCAGACTAGATCTCAGACCTCTGAATTAGAAAGGAGACTGTGACTACACGGAGTCTAAGGTGTAGACGGGATACCGTGTCCGCATAATATATTATATTTGTGTGTGTGATGTGGTTTATTGATGAAGACTATCATGAGTCTAAATGAATCATGGAAGAGATAATCTCATATGTAATGACAATTGACTTACAATTATGTGCAAGTATTGATAAGGACCAAAGCGTGCGACCATAGAGTCCACCAAAAGAGACTGCAGTGTGTGATTATCCAAATCATGTCAAGAAATAGAAGACTGAGTAAAGGTAGTAAAAATGTTTACAGCATTTTTTTTTAAAGGGGGCATAGTGCCATGAGATGGATACGAGACGTAGAGCAAACGTAGAAACTAGATAGATGTCATTAAGACATAGTTGAAAAATCAAGCGAACACCGGCATGAGTGGGCGGAGTTAATATGGTCATATGACTGCGCTCAGGTCAAAAGCAGAAAACAAGTGATCGAGAGACGGCGCTGAGACGTGAAAGAGGAAGGTCGATTGAGAGTGTTTGACAGTATTTAAAAGCGATGGAAAGCTACTAAAATCATCTGAGATGCAGTCCAAAGTGAAAGAATGTTCCTGTTGTGTAAATTGGCGATCATAAAGCAACACACTGAAGCTGACGCCTGATGATGGGGCCGTAAACGCCGACAAGTGGTGGCGAGACAGCTGACACAGTTTTGATATCACCCGAACAGAATGGCGGGCAGAGACACGCCGTGACAAAGACGTATTGGTTACAAGTGATTGCGTGAGTAGGAATAGAACTGTTAAGTAAGTTAATATAGCAGGGTAGGGGAGGCGAAGTCGTTAACCTTGAATTACAAACAATTCAACTCCATATCCTTCAGTTGCCATCTTTGTTGGGTTCTTGTATCAAATAAGGTACTCGTATCAATTGAAGGCACGGCAGTATATTCAAGTTGGCTGAGAACAATTTAGGTTTATAAAACCACAGTGTCCCGCTAACCTTCCAGATGGATCCCAACACTGGGTGGACAACTCCTGCGGTTACTAACCTCTGACGACTCTGTCGTCACACCACAACCCCCCCCCCCATTGCTACCTCCTACTATGGTGCTTACCCGTACACTGTTCCATAACCAAAACCTTTACGTTGCCCACTTCACTGCCTTCCAACTCGTATGACTCTGTTATATTAACAACTACATTATACATCAGTAAGATCTAAACGATGCATCAAACAAAGTTCCTTCATGACGATTAGATTAACCATGCATTGTGTTTTACGTAAGCAGTGGGTGTGCTGGTCATATGCAGAACGCGAAACGGCAGGAAGCCGGCGGTGTATGACAGCCACGGGTGATTACTGGTCTACAATAAAACTGTGACTGTGTTGTCTATGGACGCAAAGGACTTGCGAGTTGTGTGCATAACAGATCTGTGAACCGTAAAGTGTTTGTACGAACCATAATAAATAGTTCACCCTGGACACATCCCAAGATGTCGGACATGTGCCATGAATTCATGCACTTGGCAATGCTGTCCTATACTACTGGGCACATACCGCTTTATCTTTCCATCCATCGATTGCCACTCCTTTTCACTTGTGTGATGCGCATTGATCCAGGCTTCATCCAAATACTTTGTGTCGTAATTTTATGTGCATATTTCCCTTATTTCACGTAGATATTTGCTTCTCATGGCTCCTAAATGCGGTTGCTCACAAAGGATATTTCTACCTAAATTGTACTTTCTAATCGTGAAGCCTAATGTCCTTATAATTTTCTACAAAGTTGTCTTGGATATCTCTATGTCATTGTTCTTTCTCAAACAAACCCTACGGTTCCTTACAGACACTGCTTCTTTGGTATCCAGCATTTTAATAAAAGCTCTCCTTATGATATCCTTGTCAAAGCTGTCTCAATTGTCTTTCTACCTACCGTTTGCTTATTGCGTGATGGTTTCATTCCAGATTACAGCACCAATCGACGAAATGACCATTTTCTCAAACTCAATGCATGCACTGTTCTTTTCTCGGGATTTGTAATATTATATGAAACAGTTTCCTGTGATCAGCTTCTTGATAAACATATGTGAACAACTTCATAGTGATGCTTTGAGGTGTACAAAATTTCACATTCAATCCCATTCAACAATATTAACAATTTCAGATGTTAGTGATAAATTGTAAGGTGTATAAAAATAACCACGTTTCATGAAAGCACCCACATTATTGACAACACCTCCGTGTGTTGCCGGGGCCCATAAGGGAAGCAAAGAATAGCAACACTGCAGCCTACCACGCATGTCGTAAGAGGCGACTAAGAAGGCTTGATGGTTCCGTCGCCCTGCTACTGAGTGAGTGCGTGGCGCGACACTGTGAGCTGTGAGTTTCGTGTGAAATGCTTTTGAATCTGCCCGGGGTTTTTTGGAATGTGACTGCATGTTCGGAGCGGTGGCGGATGGCTATGTCCCAGAGTTGACCGGTTTTTGCCTTATGCAGAAATGCGTGGCTGCTGGGCTTCTGGTTGACTGCCACTGCCATCGACGATGAACTGTATTTCGTGGACTGTGTGGGTGAACATCTAGGAAACATCCATATGGGAAAATGACTGCAGATTCCATCAGAAATGAACTGGGTGTTTTGTGGGGATTATTGTGTTGACATTCTGGCGGCGGCATTATGCACAGTGTATCTGTGCGGGCTGTTGTTTGTTGAGACTCCTGTCTTTTCCACTTTTCACATTGGGCAGTGGGGAGCATTTTGTATGATATTCACTGGCACAGGAACGGAGCATAATGGGGACGACCCGTTGCTGTTAAGTTGGAACTGCAACTAACTAACTAACTAACCTCTGAACACTTCCCGTTCCACTACGCGTTTCCATGTCAACTTTTGGATGAAAGATCGGTAATGTAAGTGATTATATCTTACCCCTAGCAATACAATTTATACACTTTGTGATGGGAAGGTGGGCAATGTAAGCGATTATTTCTTACCCATAGTAATGCAGTTTGACCACTTTTGGATAGGAAGATGGGCAATGTAAGTTATTATTTCTTACCATTATTAATGCCATTTATCCACTACTAGATGGACAGATGGGTAATGTTACTAACCACTCGTTCTTAAGACTTGAATACACTACTAAAAATACCGAGATAAAAATGGCTAGCGATGGTGTATCTTCCAGACGGCTTGCATTGTGACATTGTGGCGAAAGTATTAGCGAAAATCTTATGTGCATCATGCTACTACTAATGATGTCAAATGTCTGTCTGTCTGTCTGTCTGTCTGTCTGTCTGTCTGTCTGTCTGTCTGTCTGTGTATGTATGTATGTGTGTGTGTGTGTGTATATGTATGTATGTATCGTAATAAGTGTCGTCCCTGAGGTGAGGGGGATCAACACCCAAATTCTTTTAACTCCATGTCATTATCTTGAGGTTCTCCTGGATCTCTGTCTACAAAACCCCATCAGTCTTTTGATCTCTCTCTCTCTCTCTCTCTCTCTCTCTCTCTCTCTCTCTCTCTCTCTCTCTCTCTCTCTCTCTCTCTCTCTCTCTCTCTCTCTCTCTTCTTAACACAGAACCATGCCCTCTCTCATTCTTTTCCAAAACATACTACACAACTCTAGTTTCTAACAAAATGACAAATTAATTTAATAAAGAAAAGTGTCAGGTATGTGCAAAGTATGTGTGTAGAATGTCTGTCGTATAATCTATGAGTATGCAGAATCAGACCGAACAGCTCAGGATCAAAGTCTGTTTTCATCACAGTACCGGCCACACAACAGCACCATAGATCAAGTACAGAAGGACCTCACCAATCGAATCGTCTCTCCGGCCAGGTGTCGACTTCCACCAGTGGCTCTTTTATAGTCCGGATGCCTGGTCACCAATGGTGGATGCAGTCCAATACTGACCATGAATCAGACACACACAGTGTAACTAATATGTCACTAAAAGTTATGTGATCTAATATCTCTTGTACAGTAAAATAAATGTTTACTGTCACTTTGAAACAAAATGTTAATTGTCAATTTCTCACAGGAATTCACCATTTGGAAAACGCAATGTTAATTGTTAATTTCTCCATATTAATACTATTGTCCCGGTTACTGGTGGTATTGTAAGTATCTTCACAATAATATGATGAGAACTACCATGGAGGAATCACTCTTAGATGATCGTCGGTTCCTACTCAGCAGAGGCCAGGTTCTTGCAGACCCTCTGCGTTATGGGCCCAGGGCAAAGGCCGCTGAGTAAAAACTGCCTTCAATGATAGAGCCATAATCTTCTTCTATGACTTGTCTGCTAGCTTATTTTTTGAAAACATAGTGGAACCATATATTTACTCCCGTCTGAAATCGAGACCACTAAATCACACAATGGACAAATGTCCGCCGATGTAAATCAACATAAGACATCGTGGTCTGTTTCCATAATCAGAACAGGAACATCAAACAAGTCCTTGTTGCCTGTACATTTGGTCGACTCCCGCCAAAGGTGTTTGTCCAGACTGTTTTAAAACTGTGTCTGAATGACGTCACAAATCTGAATAGACACTAGGCGTCGAGAAACTATTTTTTTCTCTCCTTTTCCGACTCGATGTAAACAACCGGTCGGCTGTCCGTCTTTGATCTGGGAAATTGTTCCCGGTACTCCAAAAAGTCTTGCCGGCTTGTGATCTGGAGAAACCTTTCCCCCACAACAAAAGATCTTGCCGACTCTCATCAGAACAGTCTGTCCCCAACATCAAAGAATGGCGGCTGCCTGTAGAAGAATGGCGCGACGGTCTTTCATCGATCGACAACTCCAAGAATTCCGCGACAGTATGTATGTATGTATACATGATTTCCAAGGTCGGTTTGTGACAACATGGATGACAGTATACAAGTAAATCATGGCAAGGAAGACACTATTGACATAATAGAGACATATCTAGGTCAGACAAATAGCTTAACAGATTTAGACACATACCTTCTTAAGGGCTTCCTCCTTTGTTGCATTACTCAACCACGTGGCGTTTTCAATCATTTTTCTAAACACCCCTCTAAACTCGTCAATCATAACAGGTGTCTGTAGAAATTACAGACATATAAGACAGACATGGTGGATTTCGTTACATCACAATTTTCCCGCACTACTCTGGGCAATTATAGACATAGAAACTCAGACAAATATAGACACATACGCTCACACAACATAGCAAACACACATACATGTAAGACAGACAGACAGACAGACCAGACCAGACCGACCGACAGACCGACCGACCGACCGACCGTCCGACAGACAGACAGACATACAGACAGACATACAGACAGATTACTTACATATATTCTGGCTGACTCCGAAAACTTTCTTTCAACAAACTGTTTTCCCATCGCCTGTTTGAACATTTCTGCAACCCTGTCGAAACAATACTCCCATCGTGGCTCCTCTGATTCAACCCCATACACCACCTGTTTTAAATAGGTAATGAAAAATAAAGTTTATGTCATTGTGATCTTATGATGTTATGTGTTACATATGCTATTCCCTGACATATGTTGCCATGTCACTGTCTTCCTTTCTTGTCAATGTTCATCTACCGACAAATGGAACAATTGTCTAGTTAACATAAGACTGGATAGAAAAACTGGGTGGAGTTCCGTGATGTGTGCAATTCTTCTGGTAAGCGTCTTGCGGAAAGAAACCGGGCCAAATGTGATAACATCATGTGCAGTGAAATTAGTCCTCTCACGTTTTAACCAAGGAGAATTGGTCGGAAAAGTAATTCCGCCTATGCTTGTTATAGACCACGGATCGAAGTCTCCACAGCATGTACATTGCCCAGTAAGCTACAGCGGCTGTTTTAATAGTCTACGGCTATAGAAAGAAGGGGACGGGGATATCATTTTAAAGTGCCTTTGCAGTGTTTACGAGGTAGTGGAATAACTACCATACATGGTGATCATCACGATTAGATCCACGGGGCCAGCAACCGAACGAACACCCATTTTTTTATATTAAACTTCTTAACCACGTGTCCCGGATGTACCATTATTCATGTGAACGGAAGCAACACCCTCTTTGACTGGATGTAACCATTAACCAAGTGTCCCATATGTAACCTTAAACAAGTGACAGGAAGCAACGCCTACTTTCAGATCCCTTGTGTTACAAGCCCATATAGACATGTTTCTATATAGAGCATCCAGTTACACATAGAATATAGGTAGCGGACAGCCAGACAGATAAATCCCAGAACAGAGTCAGTCACACAAGGACGAAAACAGAGAAAAGGCAATCATATAAGCAGATAGACATACGCGCTGATATACAGAGAGACACACATACTTACTACGCATGCTACCAGACATACAGATAGGCAGACATATAGACAGACATATAAAGAGACATACAAACAGACACATAAACAGACAAACAGATAAACATGCCAGACAATCTGATGTGCATACAAATATGCGCACACATAAGCACAAGAAGACACAAACATGCACCAATAGACAGACACAAGCACGCAAACACACACCCACAACATGTCTGAACATGATGCCTATGTAATTCACTTTAAACTGGCCGTGTTATGTCTGGCTTGGGCCACGGTATGAACCATGATCCGTGTGTAGAAATAAACTCTTCGCTTTAGAGCATTTCTGTGTTTGTAAGAATTGTTACTTCAGAGCACATTTACACACCAGCTGATTGTTGCAGTGTTCGAAACGCCGCCTTGCTTGTCCGACGTCGAGGGTTCGACTATCTGCAGGGTTCGCTAGCTTTACCACGGGTTCGCTAGTCCAACCGCGTGTTCGCATATCCGCCAAGTTCGATCTTCTGCCAGCACACACACACACACACACAATCACACCCGCCCGCTTTTAACAGTAATTTTATATACAAAGCTGTAGAAAAACATGAGTTAATTTCCTTAGAAGGAATTGATCTAGTTATGACCCTTTCACATATAGGGCTTAGAGAATGGAATTTGTCTATTCGAAAAGTGACGTCATATATATTAAAGAACAAAGTATTCGAGAGAATATTCCCTAAATCTACTTGAATACACCTTTTATAACTACTCTGGTGCTTCCCACGCGGAGCCGCTACCAATCTTGTTTGCATTCCCACGTTGGACATTCTAGATAATGAGAATAGTGTGAATGAAGTTATTGTATTGCTTGCATTGCTGGTTTTCTACCTTGGACATAATGCAATTAATTTCATAACAATTGAATGTATAAATTAATAACCAGCATTGATTGATAGGGAAATTTATAGCGATTCCAAAAATGTAAATTTTTAAACACTTATATTTACATTTCACAATCTTTTCCTGGAATTTACAGGCAGTGCGTATTTAAGGTGCTTCAGTGTGTGTGTGTGTGTGTGTGTGTGTGTGTGTGTGTGTGTGTGTGTGTGTGTGTGTGTGTGTGTAGGACGCTCCAAAAATGTTGATGAAATCGGATCTGGTCGTCTTATAAAGATTGCAACAGAAGCATTCGTGCAGCTGATGGAGATGACTAGAGGTGACAGGCGGGTAACGATAGACTCTGTAGCATCTGCAATAGGGTGCTCACCTGGTTCAGCATACAGCATAATGCGTGATTGATTGAAATTTAATAAAGCATGCTCAAGGTGAAAGTCCAGACAATTGAAGGAGGAACACAAAATGAACCGATTTGGCCTGTCCTTGCATCATCTCTGTCTATACGAAGATGAAGGAGAAGACATGCTGAACGGGATTGTTACTGGGGACGAATCATGGGTGCTTCACTACCAGCCCGAATTAAAGCATGCTACAATGCAATGGAAACATGTTTGTTGGCCTTGTGTCATTCAAGGTTACGCCACCAGCAGGAAAGGTTATGCCGACAGTGTTCTGGGATTGTCAAGGAGTGCTTTTAACCAATTTCAAGAAGAAAAGTGACAGTGTGAATTCTGAATCGTACTGTGAAGTAATATCGATGCTTCATGATGCAATTCGAAGAAAATGTCTAGGACTCTTGACTAAATGTTGCTTCTTCATGACAATGCCAGACCACATATGGCTCGATTAAATCAGGAGAAAATTAACCAAATAAGGTAGGAAGTTTTGGAACATCCACCTTATAGCCTCGACTTAGCCCCTAGCGATTTCCGCCTTGGCGGGAGCCATTTCGACAATGACGCTGAAGTTAAATGTGAAGTGAAAACGTGGATTAGAAAACAGAGCACGCAGTTCTAGGCTGGCGGTGTGGGAGGACTGATAAAACGATGGGATAAATGCATCAATGTTGGTGGAAATTATGTTCAGAAATAAAGAGACAATGTACATGTATACAACTAAACTGGTTTCAAGTTGTTATTATATTAAGTTATTTCTACAGCCATTTGTGACTTACTTATTAACTTCTAATCGCACACACGCGTGTACTGACGACCATAACCTAAGTCTTTTTACAATTTAATTCTAACCCCAGTTGCTCACTGTGTACAACAACCGCATCTACTAATTGTTGCAGGTCCTGCGCATTGTCTGCAATTAATACTGTATCATCTGCATATCTAATGTTATTGATGTTTCGTCCTCCAATGCTGATTCCATTTATATCCTCTACATTTCTGAAAATATTTTCACTATACAGGGAAAAAAGATCTGGAGACATCACACATCCCTGCCTAACACCTCTCTTAATTGGCTGATACTGTCCCACTTCATTATCAATCCTTATTGCAGCTTGTTGTTTCCAATATATGTTTTTTTATAAGTCTAATGTCTTTCCCATCAATTTGTGATCTGCTAGCATATCCACCATGCTGATATGTCTAACGCTATCAAAAGCCTTTGTATAGTCAATAAAGCAAAGATGTATATCCTTGTTTACTTCTATAGCACGTTCAATAACTGTTCGCAGCATTTACACAGCATTTACTGTACCCTTTCCTTCTACAAACCCGCATTGTTCTTCCCCTATTTCAGGTTGTATCTTCTTCCTCATTCTTTGCATGATAATTCTTAGCAAAATCTTTGTGATGTGACTCATTATACTAATTGTTCTATGTTGATCACATTCCAAGGTTCCTGATTTCTTTGGGATTGCAATAAATATAGAGTTACATAATTCAGGAGGTATATCTCCAGTATCATATAATGTGTTCAGCAGTCTGGTGACTTGATCTGTTCCAAATTCTTCTAAAGCTTTAATCATTTCTGTTGTGATGTTATCTGCACCGGGGGCCTTGCCAGCTTTCATATGCTTAAGAACATTTCGAACCTCCATCTCCAAAATTGGCGGTCCTTCATTATTAAATCTAATATCATACTGTTCGTCTCTGTTATCATCATAAAGGTGTTTCACATAATCTGTCCATACCTGTAGAATCTGGTCTTTTTCTATTATGATTTTGCCATCTTCAGTTTTTAGACACCCTGTTGATGTACTTGTTCTTTTATTAGTAAGTTCCTGAATTCTTTTGTGCACTACTTTGGTATTTTGACTGTTGTGTTGGCTTTCAATTTCTAAGCACTTTTCCTCAAGCCATGCTTCTTTTGCCTCCTTACATAATGTTCTGACTTGTCTGTGAATTTCTTCATATTTGACAGAATTATTTTTGTTGAGTCTTCTTGTTTCCATGAGGTGTAAAATTTCTTCAGTCATCCATTTCTTACGACCCACCTTTTTTTAATTTTGGAATAGTTGTTTCTGCAGCCACATTGATTGAATTCTTCAACGTTTCCCATTGATCCGGGCTACATAGCTAAATTTAAGGCAGCATCTTTTAATGACTTCAGTGAACGTGTAGCTAATCTGACAATTATTGAAATACTACAGATTGCAACAGCACTTGATCCACGCTCCAAATACCTGAAGTGTTTGTCAAAAGATGCAAAAGAACGAACTTGGTCACGTATTGAACAACAAATAGCAGTTAATGTTCATCATGAGCAGATGGAGACTGCTGTAACGAATGATACTGACATTGAAAATGAAACTATATGTGAACCAAATGAAGAAAGTATTAAGCTAATGGAGTCTGAAATTGAGAAGAAAGTTTCTGAATCGGTTGACCCTTTACAATGGTGGAAACTTAATGAACATCGATATCCAGAATTGGTATTCTTTGCCAAGACCATTCTGTGCTTACCGGCTACCTCAGTTCCATGTGAACGATTGTTCAGCTCTGCTGGTTATATTGTTAATAAGACGCGCTCGTCACTTGAAGCAAATACTGTCAACATACCAGTCTGTTTGCATAGTTGGTTATTAGATGACATATGAACACGACAATCCAGTGTTATTTAGATATATTTACGCCTATAATGTGAGTTATGTGACTATAAAAGTTTTCCTTTAATTAATCAGTCGCAGCCCTAATATATATATATATATATATATATATATATATATATATATATATATATATATATATATATATATATATATATATATATATATATATATTGAGGACATTGATAGAAAGATCAATAGAGACACAGAAAGACATATTTGTCCTTCATAGATTATTCTAAGGCATTTGATAAAGTAAAACACGATGAACTGATTAAAATGTTGGAAGACACTAAAATTGATTGGACAGATCTCAAAATAATAAAACAAATATTTACTGGAACTATGTAGCAGCAGTTAAATGGAAATTAAAAGGGGATATTGTAAATAAATAGGACAAGGGGTACAACAGGCAATTGTTTTGTTACCCGATCTCTTCTCCCTCTAAAGCAAAGTAATAATGAGCGAGATCAAAGAGAAGCCAGGAATAATATTAGGAGGTTAAAATATAAATTATATACGCTATGCAGAAGACACAGCTAAAGTCCTACAACAATTGTTGGCCATTGTAGTAACTGAGAGTGCAAAGAAAGGGCTCTCCTTGAATATCAAGAAAACGGTAACGATTGTGATATCACAGAAAAATCTTACACCCAAATGTGAATAAGAAATAGAAGGTGACATTCTTCATCAAGTGGATAGTTTTAAATAACTATGGGCATTTATAACATCAAATGGAAGATGTACAACAGAGATTAAAAGCAGTATAGGGCAAGCAAAAGCTGCATTTCGGAAAATGAAGAATATATCATGCAATAAGTCACTATCATTGAATGTAAGAAAGAGATTGATGAAGTGCTACATAGAACCTGTTTTGCTGTGTGGCTGTTAATCTTGGAATGTAAAAGAACAAATTAGGAAGAAATTAGACGCAACAGAGATGTGGTTCCTGAGGTGAATGTTGCGAATTCCTAGGACTGCCAAAGTAACAAACAACGACTGCCTGAAAGAGGCTAATGGAACTAGAACATTATATACAACAATAAGAAAGAGACAAACAGCTTTCTTTGGTCATGGGATGAGAGAGAGACATTGGAAAGCATCGTAAAAGCTGGAAAGATCGAGGGGAAGAAAGGCAGAGGCAGAACTAGAGAAATGATGATGGATGGATTGGGACGGTTGGATGGAGGAATATCATCAGCAGAGTTGATCCAGAAAACCAAAGACCGAGATGTGTGCAGAGTCATGAACACCTACGCCTGTCGGCATGACACTTGTTGATGACATATAAATATATATATATATACGTATGTGTGTGTGCGCGCGCGCGTGTGTGTGTGTGTGGGGGGGGGGGGGGGGGTTACATGCAGAACTCACAATAGTTCACATTACCCTAGCAAAGTCATTAAAGGCCCTCTTCAGCCGTGGGGTTAATCCTGCAACTCTTGGCTCGGCGTATTTGAATCCGAACAGATTTTGTATAGTTCTGTGAGAAGGCATTTACTTATTTTTAGAAACAGTATGGTATTTCATATGTATACATTATCTTTGTTTTTGCTATGTTAAGATATAAGTTGTTATTTTCACCATTCAGTGGGGTTGTGGTTATTAGGTTGTCTATACCATTATGTGTTGTGGATAGCAATACTGTATCATCAGCATATCGAATCTCTGGTATGTCATGATCACCGATATGTAGGGCAATGACATGAACGAATTGTGTTGCTATATTATCATGGACGAGATGTTGCCACTGAGCGGAATGGGTTACGACTTGGCTATTCTGCTGCCATTGAACTAGTCTGTGTTTCCGATGGATGAGATGATGCCTGAGTTATAGGCATATTCAATATTCACAGACCACTGCCAATGAATTACTCTTACTTATACCAGAGAATTAGGGGCGTCGTAACTGTACATATTTATTGTGATTCTTATTTGCCCTGGAGTTGTAGTATTACTCTTTCCACCTTCTCTAAATCTTCACATATATATCACACGACAGTCTCCACCACTTTAACGATGAATTCTTCACGACACAACAGCTGCATCAATTTCAAACTATTTATTATCTTTCTTTACCACAATATCACATCAGTGTCATTAATACAATAATACTTGCATTCGGTCTCTAAAACAATAATACTTGCACTCGGTCTCTACCATCAACATCTGTCACTCGAACTCTCAACTGACGTCGAAATTTGATGACAGCTTCACAACACTGCCATATGCCATCTTCAGTCCGACCTCAAATGCGGTCTAGACGTGAATGAGCTCTCACGGACCTGTGGTTCCCTGCTCGAACATCCGCCTTGCTATTCGCAAGCAAAGCGTGATTCATAATCTTCTCACTCTTCATGTCTTGTCACTGGACTGTGCCATCTATAGTTTGAGGGCATACCTGTACTCAATAGCCCATAGACCTGACTTAGGTCTATGGCAGGCATCATATTGCTCCCTGTTTATATCATCTCTAACATTTCTCATTATATTTTCGGCGTACAGTTTAAACACATAGAGGGACATCACACAGCCCTCGCGGACTCCTTGCTTGATGTCAAACCAATCTGATATCTCGCCATCTATAATAACCGCTGCTTGTTGGTCAAGATAGAGCATGTGTATGAGTTGTATTACATGTGATGGAAAGCCTATAATCCTCATGATTTCCCAAAGTCCCTGATGTTGTACACAGTTAAATGCCTTTGCATAATCCACAGGTTTAGAATAGGTTTACATTACATTTTTTGTACTTCTCTATTATTAATCGCATGTTGAGTATGTGATCTCTTGTTCCTCTTCCTTGTCTAAATGCAGCTTGAACCACATTAATTTATTCTTCCATTTTCTCACGAAGTCTTCCCATTATGATTTTTAGTAGAATGTTACTTGCATGACTGATAAGGCAACAGTTCTATAGTTGGTTCATAATTTCAGGTTGCCATTTTGTGGTATTGGAATGAAGATAGTTCTCTTCCAATCGTTTGGCAATATACCATATTTCCATATTTTTTTTACACTATGCGTGATATATTTATGTGCGTTCTTCTCTTCCCGCTTTAATTAGCTCAGCTGGTATCACATCACATCCAGTGATTTACCATTTTTCAGGTTCTTTATTGCACATGTAATTTCATCTAATCAGGGTCCAGGTTCTGTCTCTGCTGTCAATGGTTCGTGTATCTCATTCATATCCTCACTGTCATTAATATCATACATTCCACTGCAGTATTCTTGCTAACCTTCTAGAAATTGCTTACATTCTGTTAAGGTTTTTCACAACGTGTCACAGATAACATTTAATTGAGGTTGAACATTTCTTGTCAGGCTGCTTCCGGTCACGAACATGGAGGATAGGCAATGAAACGATGTGAGATAATAGGTGAGATAGAATATTACAGAAACTGAATAGGTGAGGTTCTATAAAACATATCTATATATAATAGATACGGGTTTGATATAGCAAGTTGTCTAGAGGCACCCCTATGAGTGATGGATAGCTATTCCTGCAAAGCCCTTAAGAGAAACCATTTAAAATTGGCTCACGAATACCCCCTCTGTGAGAAAATTAGACCTAAATTTAAGTTTCAACACAGAATTTATAAGAAAGATGATTTCTCTTTCAGGCTATTGAATTTTGGCAAGTAGCCACAGCAACCGAGGAAACTGCTTCCTCACCAATAATGTTCACTGTGCTCTGGTAGTCACTCTCACATTGATCTCTATTAAAATTGTGTCAAAATGACACATATCAGTTGGACAATTGATCGCAACAGTAGTTAACAACAACATCACCAATGACTGTATTTAACACCAGCTGAACAAGACATCCACAATGACATGTTCTTGACAACAGCTGGACAATGCATTCAGAATGAAATGTTCACACCAACAGTTGAACAAGACATTCACCATGAAATGCACTTGACAACATCTAAACGGGACCTGCACATTGCACTGAAATCCACAACAGTTGACTAGGACATTCACCAGGAACTGTACTTAATAACAGCTGGACAAGACATTCACAAAGTAATGTACTTCACAACAGCTGCCCAAGACATTCCTGTGGACATGTACTTTAAAACACTATTTTCAACAACTCATTAATTTAATAGCCTGTAGGAGTCGAGTGAAGACCCATGGTTCACACTGGTTACAATATCTGCATTTCGACAAATTCCATGCATAGCTATATATATATATATATATATATATATATATATATATATATATATATATATATATATATATATATATATATATATATATATATATATATATATATATATATACTAGCTGACCCGGCCCGGCTTCGCCCAGACCCTGGTGGGGAGAATCTGATTTAATTCATATAAGTAGTCATATAAGTTCTCGTTCCCGTTCCCGACTATCTGTCTGTCTGTCTGTCTGTCTGTCTGTCTGTCTGTCTGTCTGTCTGTCTGTCTGTCTGTCTGTCTGACCCGGCATCGCCCAGCTCCTGGTGTGGAGCATCTCATTTAATTCATATAAGCAGTCATATAAGCTCCCGTTCCCGTTCCCGACTATCTATCTGTCTGTCTGTCTGTCTATCTATCTATCTATCTGTCTGTCTGTCTGTCTGTCTGTCTGACCCGGCCCGGCTTCGCCCAGTCCCTGATGGGGAGCATCTCATTTAATTCATATAAGTAGTCATATAAGTTCCCGTTCCCGACTGTCTGTCTGTCTGTCTGTCTGTCTGTCTGTCTGTCTGTCTGTCTGTCTGTCTGTCTGTCTGTCTGTCTGTCTGTCCGTCTGTCCGTCCGTCCGTCCCTCCCTCTCTGTCTGTCTGTCTGCCTGTCTGTCTAATCATTTATTGGTTGCATTTAGACCAACCTTAGATAAACGAAGACCAACTAACAAAAAGCATTAGAAAGAGCACTTGAAAGATCTTTACATCTTCCCCCAACAATTAACTTGGATAAATGGAGCGGCGGCAGCAGCAGCAGAAGAAGAAAAAGGAGGAGTAGGAGGAGGGAGAAGGAAGAGGGAGGTGGAGGAGGGAGGAGGAGGGAGGAGGAGGAAGGAAGAGGTAGGAAGAGAGAGGAGGAGGAGGGAAGAGGAGGAGGAGTAGGGAGGAATAGGAGGGAGGAGGATGGATTAGGAGGAGGAGGGAGGAGTAGGAGGGAGGAGGAGGGGGTAGGAGGAAGAGGGAGGAGGAGGGAGGAGGAAGGAGGAGGAGGGAGGAGGAGGGAGAAGGAGGAGGGAGGAGGAGGGAGAAGGAGGAGGAGAGGAGGGGAGGAGGAAGAGGGAGGAGGAGGAAGGAGGGGGAAAAGGAGAGAGGAGGAAGATGGAGGAGTAGAACGCAGAAGGAGGAGGAGGGAGGAGGAGAGAGACGGAGGAGGCGGAAGAGGGAGGAGGAGGAGGGAAGAGGAGGGAAGAGGAGGAAGAGGGAGGAGGCAGAGGGAGAAGGAGGAGGGAGGAAGAGGAGGGAAGTAGGAGGGAGGAGGAAGAGGGAGGAGGAAGAGGGAGGAGGATAACGCAGGGGGAGGAGGAGGAGGGAGGAGGAGAGGGAGGAGGAGAGGGAGGAGGAGGAGAGGGAGGAGGCGGGAGAGGGAGGAGGGAGGAGAGAGGAGGCGGAGGGAGATGGAGGAGGGAGGAGGAAGAGGGAGAGGGAGGAAGGAGGGGGGAGGAGGGAGGAGGAGGGAGGAGGAGGAGGGAGGAGGAGGAAAGATGTAGAGGGAGGAGGAGGGATGTGGAGGGAAGAGGTAGAGGGAGGAGGAGGAGAAGAGAGGAGGAGGAGGGATGAGGAGGAGGGAGGAGGAGAGGGAGGAGGGGGAAAAGGGAGGAGGAGGGAGCAGAAGGAGGGAGGAAGAGGGAGCAGAAGGAGGAGGAGGGAGGAGGAGTAATGAGGGAGAGGAGGAGGGAGGAGGGGGAGGAGTAGAAGAGAGGAGTAGAAGAGAGGAGGAGAAGGGAGGAGGAAGGAAGAGGATTTATTAGGAGGAGGGATGAGGGCGAGGAGGTAGGAGGAGGAGGAAGAGGGAGGAGGAGGGAGGAGGAGGAAGGAGGAGGAAGAGGGAGGAGGACGAGGGAGGAGGACGAGGAAGAGGGAGGAGGAGGATGGAGGAGGAAGAGGAGGGAGAGGGAGGAGGGGAAGAGGAAGAGGGTAGGATGAGGATTAGGGGAGAGGAGGAGGAGGATTATAACGCATATGCCTGTAGATAATTGCAGCGAAAAGGTGGGTCTGTCTATCTATCTGACCCGGCGTGGCTTCGCCCAGCTCCTGGCGTTGAGCGTCTCATTAAATTCATACAACAACAAAAATAACTTAAAAGAATGTCCTTCCACACACCATCCATTATTTTTAATGAAAACTGTTTTTAATCACCAACATGACTGTAGATAACTTCTTTAAGCATAAAAAGATGAGTAACAATGTTATGCATTATGAATTATTTTTATGAAAAATTTGAAAATGCCTCAAAGATTATATCATTATTTATTATAACTCATATGCCTGTAAATAACTATAGACAAATAGTTTATATATCTTTGAAAACGATGCAACAATATGACTATAAGGTATACAGAAAGGTTATTAAAAGTTATGCCCCTTGAAATAACTTTTCTAGAGTTAAGTCCCCTCGCTATATAGAAATTATAATGAAAAATGTAAAATTAAATAATATTAAGTAAGTAGCCGATTTAACACTAAAAACATATGACAGTTGGCAGCGCGGGAATGCGAGGAAAACGTGTAGAAAATTTCATCTCAATTGGATGGACCGTTCGCGAACGCATAAAGGACACACACACACACATGCATACATCCTTATATATATATATATATATATATATATATATATATATATATATATATATATATATATATATATATATATATATATATATATATATATATATATATATGAATACAACATAAGGTACATCAACCCAGAACCCACCAACATAGTACTAATCTACAAAAACAACTCTCCTCCCTCAAACACATCTTTAATCTACAAAGCTTCTCCATCACACAGTCCTAACAATATCCATAATGTCTTCCTCATAGGCACTGGAAAAAGAGATATTACTTTCGGGGCAATATATAGAGTCATATAGATCTGTCCTGTTCATTCTTATCCTGTCACCACTAGTAATCAGGGTTAAGTATAAGTTCCAGGTTGCAGCCTTACTCATGATATACCTCCTTCAGTTCACTCCCTCCTGTGAAATACTCCTCGAAAGATTACCATGTTGAATTCCCAGTGGTGAGAAGACTGCCTGAGAAGATGACGACTGAGGTCATACAAATAAGTTGAGAATCCACTCCATCTGGCAATGGGAAGAGCTCAGTACGGGCCGTACACGACGCTCTGCATACCATCCAGTTGGTATGGATATAAACACAACATTAAGCAGCATTCCCCAATTGCAAGTCCGTTTCACCACGGTTCAAGTCACAGATGAACAAGCCAATATGTGATCACCATGCTAGGCGTTCCCGAGGTTCAAGTCCCAGGCGAGCAAACCACTGCATGACCACTTCACTACGTTTCGAATGAGATAACGACATAACACTGGCTCCTGCCTTTCAGTCACCAATCTGGTTTAAATGGAATTAAACATTTCTTCAGAATCATCTCCTCTATAATACACCACAGCTATTAATGAGCTGGGGTAAAAGTTTCCCATCGTGTACCTATATTTCAGGCCTGAGGAAGATATGGTGGGTCCATGAACTCACAGTAACCACTCATTATTTAGCCGGCTTGAAGCGACTGAAACCTGGGGGTCATTCATATAAGGGTGTCCTCTTCTAGTTGCTAGAAAGATACTGCTTGAAGAAATGAGAACATGAAGACCTTGCTTGCTTGCTTGTTCTTGAAACGAATGGCCCCGTTCAACCTTCTACTATATCTGTTTGGTTGTATTTGGGTCCTTTATTGTGTGGCTTGGTTTGATTCGTTCATAGATCGGGCTGCTTGTTTTCGGCTTCCTGGTTTCTGGTTGGTTGATTTTGTTCGTTACTTTCTTGATAAGGTATTTCATGTCTAGGCAGATTCGCGCACTTGTTGAGGCCTGGAGTTATTTTGTGCCCTCCCTCCGTCATATGGTGCTGTTTCTTTCACGGACGATTACCGGTAGTCGTCTCTCCTGTTGTTCCACTTATTTCTCCGTATTGGGTTGTCTTCGAATCTTCTCGGTCTTGAATGATTCCGTGTGTTGAGGCTGGCTCCGAGTAGGCCTTTTCAATACCTTCTCTCAAAAATTTTTGTTGGTCTGGGTATCAATTTTCATCCAGTTCTATTTCACTTTCTGGTGATTCTTCTTCTGTCTGAGCCTTTGTGTTTTATGGGTCAGGTGTTTCTTTCTGTGCTTTGAGTAGTTTAGTTGTTGTCTTTCTTCTTGAATCTGAGCGTTTCTTCTGTCTTTTCTCTTTCTTATTGGACTTTTGCTAATGTTTCGTCAGTTTCAGCTTTTATAGCAGCGCTTCGAGCGACATACTGCTCTATCTGTTGCTGGACTTGCTTCAGGTCGTCCAGGATGCGCTGAACGGCCGTTATCTGGGTTTCTTGCGTCTTGTCTTTTTACTTCCTCCATGTTTCTGAACTGTGTTCTCAGGTCCTTCAGTTGGCCTTCCAATTGCGCTTTGTCGCTTTTGGTGAGTCGGTTGGTGGCCTCGTACTGCCTCCTAGCCTCCTTATATAGTAGGTTAGACTTAATTGCGATTGTCGTTGCTTCCTTGCTGTCTTGGTAGCAGGGGCAGCCGAGGTACCTGGTGCCATGGTTGCCGAGGCAGCTGGCGCACTTTCTGTTGAGGTTAGGCCTCCTGACGTCCGAGACGTTCATGCTGGCACTGACTATATTGATAGGGACCAGAGCAGTACCTACACACCTCCGCGTCGCATTTGCAGGTGGCACGGGTGGGCCAACATTTCTGGCACTTGGAACACTGTAGCACTCTCGGTATGTAGGGCTCTGGTACTTGGTCTTTCTTGTCCCATACAATGTATTGAGGGATCAATCAGTCCTCTGATGTTACGACGACAACTGTAGAGGGTATGTTGTTCTTTCCGATGATCCGCTCAGCACTGGTGATCTTGATTTTGCGGTTATCCCGGGTCAGCATCTCCCTGATCTAGCCGTTTGTGAGATGGGTCTTTACACGATTGATTACCCATGTTTTGATTGTGCGGTGCCGGGCGGCTTCCAATATTATGCTGTGGTGAAGCTGGATCGTGGTTTCCTCTTTTTGAGACATTGTCTGTAGAAGTGTTGTGGTCTTTGCGTTTTTCTTGATGGAGACCACTACTCCATCAGGTGTCTTGCGCAGCTGGTCGATGCTGTGTCTTCCCAGCTCGGTTTCCAACAGACTGATTATCTTGTCTGTTGGCAGCGCCGACAGTTTGGCTTCTCCCACGCTAGTCTGTTTGAGAAGAATGTTGCCGGTGAAGTCTACAATAGTGGTTGTTATTTCCTCCTGTGCGGAGGTGTCTGGTACATTGGGCTGCATCTCCTTGGTGTTGATAACTCCACGGCTGCTGCTGGCTTCAGTTGTGGTTTATGCGACGGGAACGGTTTCAGCTGATGTCGGAGCAGGACTGCTGCTGTTTGTAGAAACAGGCTCAGCAGTCGCAGCGGCCTTCTTCGCCTCTGCCTTCTTTTTCCCGGCTATATATAGCGCATGTCACTGCGCGGCACTTTTAACGCGAGGCATCCTCTGCGTTATCCGATTAGGCGACTTGCTCTCGATAGCGCGTCGAGTCGACTGTGTGATGTGGAAAAAGACATCAAGACCTTGCTTGCTTGCTTGTTCTTAAAACGAATGACCCCGTTCAACCTTCGACTATAGCGGTTTGGTTGTATTTAGGTCCTTTATTGTGTGGCTTGGTTTGATTCGTTCGTAGATAGGGTTGCTTGTTTTCAGCTTCCTTGTTTCTGGTTGGTTGATTTTGTTCGTTACATTCTTGGTAAGGTTCTTCATAGGCAGAGTCGCGCACTTGTTGGGGCCTGGCGTTATTTTGTGCCCTCCCAGCGTCATATGGTGCTGTTATGAAGACCTTCCTTGTGGCTGGGTTTAAATAGTATTCCCATTCAGTGCCCTCATCACAGGTAAACGAGTGTTGTAGATTCAAGCTGCTAAGGTCAGCCAGAGGTCACTGTAGTATCAATGAAATATCCACATTCAAAGGAGATGAAGTCCTTGTGTGAGATGAAGATGGCTGTGTCCTCGTTAAAAATCGACCAGTACAGTTATGCTAGTATAACATTATAGATGCACATATATCTGTGTTTCTTTAGTGTCATAATGTTATTACAAGAAGACGGGGATTGTGCTCTATGGAGAATAAATACCGCAAAGTGATATAAAGGTAAATGGAAATATTCTTAAACTGGTGAATCGGCACAATTATCTTGAATCAGTTATAACATCTGATGGGAGATGATTTAACAAACAAAAGAATAGAACAAGAATCGATATGACAAAGGCAGCCTTTTGCAAATTGAACAACATACAGACCAATTACAAGATGTCAATTACAACGTGGAAAGTGCAATGAAGTGCAACCCTAACCTGCATTTTTGTTTGGATGTGACATGTGGACAATAAATAGACAAGCTAATACCATCAACTTTCAGCGGAATAGACGTTTCTGAGGGAAATGTATGCAATACAGTGGGCATAGAGAAAAACCAATGAAGACTTCCTTCATGAAACAAATGAAAACCGTAAGCTGATGAGACAAATTAGACATAGAAAGTCAATATTTTGGGGGCATATTAAGAGAAGAAATAAACTAGAAAACTTAATGACAACTGGCAAGATTTATGGGACAATAACAAGGGGGAGGCAGAGAGCTAAATATATAGATGGCAAAAACAGAGCTGATTCACGGCGCTGGTGATCTTGTAAGATGGCGGAACATGCCGCCCACGTTTATCGGCATGGCGAATGATAAAGATTATTATTAGAATAACACACAATTGCTTAACTCCACACTATATTTGAAAGTCTTCCGAAAATCACCATCACACTTGATTATACCCGTCATGCCTGTGTGAAACGCTTCCACGATGGACAGAAGAATTAGCGTGCAGCCGAACTTCTATAGCGCCTTGAACAGACTTTCACTACTGACAATAGGGAACGAACGAACGAACGAACGAACGAACGAACGAACGAACACACTTTATTTTCAAAGTGTTAAGAATTGGGCACGCAGGCCCGTCTGACATTCTGCCCTTCTTCTCTATTTGATCTCATACATTATTTCAGTCAACATCACGTATAAAGCAAATCTAAGACAACAAAAGAACAATACGCATTAAAACGCATGAAAACTAATCAATAATACATCTATATATATATAAAAGACGATTTGTGTCTGTATTTATGTCCGTTCTTTATGCGTTAGATAACGGTCCATACGATTGAGATGCAATTTTCTATATGTATTTTTTTCATTCCCGTGCAGCCAGCTGTCATAGTTTGTTAGTGTACAATCAGCTATTTACTTACTAAAATTTAATATTTTAATATCTTTTTCATATATATATAGCGAGCGGACTTAACTTAAGAAACGTTATTTCAAGGGGCATAACTTTTAATAGCATAGCTATATATTTTATATATAGATTGTTGCATTGTTTTCAAAGATTTATAAACTCTTTGTCTACAATTATTTACAGGCATATGAGTTATAATAAATAAAGATATAATCTATATGGCCTTTTCATAGTTTTCATAAAAATAATGCATCTATTTAAATAGTGAAAATTTTCTATCTCATCTTTTTATTTTTCTTCAACAACACATTAATTTTTTTTTTAACATTCCCATATATATGGTGCGTTACACCCACGTTGGGCATCCACGATGTCCATGCCAAACATTTCCTATGCATTCCAATGCTCATTGTTCTTTTGCCGTCAAAGAACCGCTTCGTAAAAGATGTTGAACATAGGGAGATCGATGAAGGCAATAAACAGTGGTAGATTCTGATCACATTAATTTGTCTTCCTGCTGTCGCGGTGAGAATATCGTATCAGTGGTAGACCAGTTCTATGGAATGCCATACTGCGATTCATATCAGACTTGATCTCCTGAGACTTGAAGTCTGAGCAGAACAATGTTGGCAAATATGTCCCTAACGATATATAGAAGGTTGACACTCCTGTAGTTGTTACAGTCACTCCGATCCCCTTTGTTCTGGTACATGATGCTTCTTAAAGCTTTAAAATCATATGCTACGTGTCCTTCTCGCTAGCATGGCTCTATTAGTTGGTGGATCTGTAGCGTAAATATGTTTTTTTTTCCATTCCCGATATCCGCTACTGGAATCCCACCCTTACCGGTAGCCTTGCAACAAGCAAGTTCATTGACAGCACTCTCATTGTTCTACCAGTGAGAGCTTCCTCAAGTTGCTGTTGGAACTCAAAACACTTGTCAGGGTCTTTGGTGTTGATATTATTAATCCTTTGGATGGATTTGTGTTTAGTTGTGTAAATTATTGTTGGCCTGAATCTAACCTTTGTAACAACTAAAGATTGATCAGTATCACAATAAGCACTGTTGTAACTACGAGTTAATGTTGTTTGATTCAAATGTCTCTGGGTGATGATGGGATCCAGCTGGTGCCAATGGCCGGGTAATTGGTGTTTGGAAATGGCCTCATGTCGCTCTGTTGTTTTAAATATTGAGTTTGTGATACACTGGTCGTTTTTCGTGCATTGCTCGAGCAGACTTTGCCATGTTCATTCATGCGACAGATGTTGTATATTTTAAGGTGCACTGGCCGTGAGTTCGAGACCTTCCTCACACAAGCATTATAATCACCGATTTTTGAACAGCCTCGATCACAACGTCTAACTCCTCAGAGAAAGAATCCTTTACATCGTCAGAGTGAGTATACAGTATACATTGATACCGGTGGCAAATATCAAGAGATTTTCAAGCGCTGACATAATAGACTTTCATTACATCCAACTGACATTTCAAGCATTCCCAGACGGGCATTATTCACTGCAAAGCCCACTCCATTTTATCTTTTCTTCTTCCTGCCCTATACCCTTTCAAATAATGGTTTAATGGTTTTCACTGTGTGACCCGTACCCAGATGGGCGAGTCACCTGCAGGTAAGCAAAATCAATATTTAGACGGGCGAGACCGTCATCAATCACAGCTGTTGTTTACACGTCTGCAAACGAAATTCATCAGATCAGCTGTAAAGCCCCGAACACATGGTTCTTATGTTCCAGGTTGTAGGCCGTAACATAATGTTTCTATTTTTCTTTTCAGTGCCAAGTGCATTGGTTTTACAGCTTGGGATTCGGATTTTGTCCCAGCCACAAGCACCCATTGAAGATGCAAGCTGAGGCAGATCAGCACCCAACTGGTTGGGGGTTGCCCAGCTTGAGGAGGGCGTGGCTAATCAGTGACACCTGTAGGTGTCTCCCACCGGAAGAGGCAACCCGTGACGCCCCTGTCTTCGCCAAATGACAAGGTCTGATAACCCGTAACTGCTGCCTTTAGCTTTGATTTCAGAGATCAGGTAGAACCAGGGATCGTGTTATACCTTTCCATAGCACAAAGCCTGTAGATCCCTTTCTCAGACTGCGTTATTTACTCCAGAGGACGATAACACCAATACATTTGGATCAAGACGCGCTATATAAGCTACTAGACCAGCAAAAGCCACCTTTTCTGCCCCACATGGCATCGGAGAAGCTGTATTTTATTCTTTGTTTGCTGTATTTCGTTGTGTTAGCTATCTGTGGTGTCCTGTCCTTGACAAAGATTCTGAGAATCGAAACGTCGGCCGTCCTGTGTGTCGTATTGTACGCGTTTGTGTGTATCTTATTTTATTTTATTTTATTATTCATTTTATATATTTATTGAGTGCTTCTGATTTCGGATGTTCACCTGTATTTCGCGATACGATGGATCTCCTTGTAAGGTATGTGCACCGTGTTGATGTTTAGTACGTTTCTTCTCGCAGGAGCTTAATATACCTATTTGTTTCCAATTCATATTGTTATATCCTGCTGCAGCCGCTGCTTTTTCTTTCTATTCTAGATCAGCAAAGCATGGCTCTAATTGCCAGTCTGTCGGAGTTTTAATCCTAGACCATTTGCCGACCATGGCGTAAGTCATGATCTGCCATTCTTATGGAATTTGTCAACAGAAACGTCTTAGGAAGAAAAGTCGGCCGGCATGATACTATAGATAATACAAGACATATGCTAGATCATAAACAAAGAACAATAAATAATATATAATGTTATACATTCTAGATACGAGATAATGGGTAGTATACAATAGATAAAAGACAATAGATAAATGGCAATAAAATGAATCATAGTTATCAATACAAAAAAAGATAATGTATTGTAGAAAATAGGATACAGACAATAGATACGTGACAATATATTGCTGACAACAGATAATGCACAAAATACAGTACATAATAGATAATATACAACAGATAAAACTTAATAGATAATAGATATTGGCAATAGAAAACGTTAAGAAACAAGTATTTTAGACAATAGACAATAGACAATAAATGTTAGATAATATATGATAGATAATAGAAAAAAGGCAGTAGATGATAAGCAATATATATACATCCGCATCAAATCCTTTGCAGTGACGCAGAGGTGTTTCCAAGGCACCAGGGCCGGGTTATATACTGGCCAAGACCTATTGACGCGTCCTCGTCGAGCGTCCTGGGCAACAGGTCTCTTCGGGGTTCTGGCTAAAGTCAGTGGGATCGCCGATTCCTCCGAAGTCGGAGAGTGTCTGCCTGTACGGCGAGGAACCACCAGTCTGTACACCAATAAGCCAGACACGGGACAACGGATACTCACGCAAATCTCAGGTCCTGTATGACACCACACTGATGTTGGACAACAGGATGCCTTCATCCGACATACAAGACTTCGCGTTGGAGCTCAAGCCAACGAACACAAGCAAGCAACTCCTTTGCAATACGTAGCTCTCCTTAAGTCTCGACGAGAATCCTCTCGATCTGTTGCCATGACCACGCCTGGTGCAACGTCATGCCCAAGGTGCTTGCAATTTCCTGTGTCCATCTTCATTCTGGTCGACTCCAGCCTCGTCTTCCAGCAACCACGCCTTCCATATCTGAGCTTTCGAATCCGAGACATGATACTTTTAATAAGCCAGCTATCCTCGATGTTTAGATTTTGTAGAAGTTCAGTATTGTTATACACCTTGCCCCACGATATTCTAAAAATATTTATGTAGAATGTGAGCTCAGCAAACAACAAGGAGCGACTGGCCAGGTGGCTAAATCGCCGAACGCTCCTTCGGGGGTCCCGGGTTCGAAGCTTCGGTAAGGTGTGGGATTTTTTTCTTCTGTCGGGGGCAAAAAGAAAATTCTTACCTGCACAGTTCGTGGCGACTACACTAACCAGGCGGCCTTAATTCATCAGGCTCAAAGTAGCCACTTTAGTAACATTTTCTAAATTACGTTTTAATTATATAATCTGCATAGTTGGATACCTCTTGAAAAAGCAAATCCAACGATACCTTATTCAAGTCTGTAGATCAATTCTAAGCTGAGATATTAATGTTTGGGTGTCAGTTTATCATATAATGCAGACAAAGATGGAAAGGGACAAATTCCCCTTTGGAAAAGTGTGACCAAAACACAGGCCGGTTGGCTCAGTTGGTTAGAGCGTTGTGCTATTAACGTGAATGCCTAGGCTCGATCCCCATACTGCCAGCGAAATGTATTGTCCATTACCCCATGTGCACAACAATCACCTTCAGATTGATAGGACTGTGAGGGTAAAACCATATTCAGCTACTTTGGTGGCTGTCTAGTCACAGGACTATCATTCTGAGCCGGTGATGGACCCTACTATAACTTCTCCTTGAGGTTGAACTGGGAAATGGTAATGGTGGAATCGAATCGAATGAAGATTTATGGTGGAATTCAACTTTTATAAAATGCCAAATCATGCACTTTAAAAAAGGTAAATAACCAAACCATGAGTTATTTAGTCTGCATATAATTTAATTGCTGGTCCTTCACTAGACGTAGCAGTCAACCACAGCATTCTTAGCTGTTCGTGACTCCTCGGCAAATCTTATGCGCAGTAGTTTCCCATTACTTTCTGAATGACCGGCACCTATACCTTTTTCGAAAAAATAACAGCACCGCTGTGTTTTGATCCCGGGTATCCAACCAAGTGGATAATGCTAAATACCTAGGAGCACTTATAACATCGGATGGAAGACATACAACAGAGATTAAGAGCAGAATAGTTCAGGCAAAGGCCGCATTTAAGAAAATGAAGAGTATCTTATGCAATAAGTCATATCAATGACTGTAAGAGAGTGCTAAAATGCTATATAGAACAAGTTTTGCTGTATGGCAGCGAATTTTGGAATGTAAATGAACAAATTAGGAAGAACTTGGAAGCAACAGAGATGTGATTTTTAAGACGAATGTTGCGAATTCCTTGGACCGTCAGAGCAACTGATAAAGATTGCCTGAAAGAGGGTAATAAAACTAGAACATTATATACAACAATAAGAAAGAGACAACCAGCTTTCTTTGGTCATGTGATGAGAAGAGGGTCATTGGAGAACATCGTGACAATTGGAAAGATCGAGGGGAAGAGAGGCAGAGGCAGACCAAGAGAAATGATATTGGACGGATTTAGACGGTGGCATGGAGGAATATCATCAGCAGAGTTGATCCAGAACACCAAAGACCGAAATGTGTGGAGAACCTTGAACGCCTACGCCAGCCGGCATGGCACTTGATGATTGATTATATATATATATATTTACACATATGTATGACGGTCTTCCTGGCGAAGGATTTAGGACGCTGTTCGTAATCCCGTATACCCAGGTACAAAACACCGCTGCAGGAGATTCGGAAGTAGATCACGTCGCGTTTGTTTCTTACGGAAGGGTATGTGAGCGGGTCGTTCAGAAAGCAATGGCAAACTACTTAACATAAAACCCTTACATATACACGCACTCATAAATGTGTGTGTGTGTACACTCAACCACACACACGCACACACACACGCGCACACACACACACACACACATCATCATCATCATCATTGGCACTTTGCCGTCTTGACAGACGATAGTTTGTGCTTTAAAAAGGCATAATAACTTTTAACTATGGCGGTAGCGAGTGTGACTGATAAGGCCAATTTGCGCTGTAAATGTCCGTTCACAGTGGGTGCATGTGAACACGTGGTCATTTCCACCATCATGCACCATCTTACGTCTCAAATGCTTGGTGTGTGACTTTTCTGCAATAATTTTCTCCTTTGACTTTATTCCATTTCTGATATTTGCCCTCCATGCAACACGTTCAGCGGCGACTTGCTCCCAATGTGCATTATCAATGCCTGTATCAATCATGTCCCGCTTACACACATCTTTGTATCGTAGTAGAGGCCGACCCTGAGATCTCTTACCCATCTGTAATTCACCAAAAAAGATATCCTTTGGTATTCTACCATCATCCATCCTCCTAAGATGTCCTATCCATCTAAGTCTACGAAGACTGAGCATGGAATAAACTGTCACACAACCTGATCTTTCCAATACTTCAGTATTTGTGATTTTGTCTTGCCACTTAATACCAAGAATTCTTCGCAGACACCGCATATGAAAGCTGTTTAAGTTGTTCTCTTGGTGTGAGTAAGTTGTCCAGGTTTCACTGCCATAGAGAAGAGTACTAAGGACACAGGCTTGATAGACAAGGACTTTTGTTTTGGCAGTAAGATTCCTGTTCTCCCAGACTCTTTTTCTTAACCTGTTCATTGTTGTTGCTGCCTTACCAATCCGGATGTTGATTTCCTGATCTAGGGATAATTTGCTATTTACCACTGATCCTAGATATGTAAAATGGTCTACTATCTCTAGTTCGGCGTCGTCAATAAAGATTGATGGTACCCCATGTGCACCTTGTGACATAATCTGTGTCTTCTTTTTGCTAATTGTTAAACCAAATTCAGAACAAGCATTGGAGAATGCAGATAGTAGACATTGCAATTCTTCCTCAGAGTGGGTCGTAACTGCAGCATCATCTGCAAAAAGCAACTCTCTGATCAGTACCCTCCTAATTTTGGTCTTAGCCTTCAATCTCTGAGCATTGTAGAGGCCGCCATCTGAGCGTGAGTGAATGTATATACCACCATCCTGATCACGAAATGCATATTTCAGTAGAAGTGAAAAGTATATTCCAAAGAGGGTGGGAGCTAGTACACAACCTTGCTTAACTCCACTCTTGATTTCAAATTCTTCAGAAGTTGCACCATCAAACTTGATTATACCCTTCATGCCTGTGTGGAACGATTCCACAATGGACAGAAGAGTTGGTGGGCAGCCAATCTTCTTTAGTGCCTTGAACAGACCCTCACGACTGACCAAATCAAATGCCTATGTGAGGTCGATGAAGGCAATAAACAGTGGTTGATTCTGTTCACGGCATTTTTCTTGCATTTGTCGCAATGAGAATATCATATCAGTGGTAGACCGGTTCTGTCGAAAGCCACACTGTGATTCGGGGTAGACTTGATCTCCTAGGACTTGAAGTCTGCGCAGAACAATTCTGGCAAATACTTTTCCAACAATACACAGAAGTGAGATACCCCTATAGTTGTTGCAGTCGCTCCGATCGCCCTTGTTCTTGTACAGTGTTATGATGCTTGAATCTTTGAAATCCTGTGGGACTTGTCCTTCACGCCAGCATAGCTCTATTAGCTGGTGGATCTGTATAGTGAGTGTGTCTTGCCCACTCCTGATAACCTCTATTGGAATCCCATCCTTACCTGGAGCCTTGCCAGATGCAAGTTCATTTATAGCACACTTAACTTCTGTTATGGTGGGAAGTGTGTCCAGGTGGTCAAGAGTTGGTAGAGCCTCTATTGCGTTGAGGGCATCATCCGCTAGTTTGGTCTCACTTGAGTAAAGCTCCAAATAGTGCTCTACCCATCTGTCCATCTGCTGTTTCTTATCATTGATGATTTCTCCAGTCAAGGTTTTCAATGGTGCACTTCTTTTGATCACTGGACCACAGGCTTTCTTTATTCCTTCATACATGCTTCTTATTTCTCCGTTATCGCTTGCGATTTGAATGGACTCACATAACTTGATCCAATAATCATTTGCACACTGCCTGGCAGCCTTTTGCACATCCTTCCTAGCTTGCCTAAGCTCACTCAGAGTGTTACGCGTTGGTCTTTCCTTGTTTCTTAAGAGAGCTTTCTTCTTCTTATCAATCAAGGGCTGCAGAGTCTGGCTGTTGGCCGCAAACCAGTCCTGCCTCTTATGATCCACAGTGCCGTAAACCCCTACGGCAGTTTTATGAAGAGTTTCCTTAATTTGACAACACTTTTCATTTACTGTACAATTTTCTGGTGTATCAGTGAAAGCGTTCTCAAGTTGCTGTTGAAACTGAAAGCACTTTTCAGGATCATGAGTGTTAATAATATTAATGCTGGGGCTAGATTTGTGTTTAGCTGTGTAGATTCTTTTTGGTCTCAGTCTAACCCTTGCAACAACCAAAGAATGATCCGTATCACAGTCAGCACTGTGGTAACTACGAGTCAATGATATATGGTTCAGATGTTGTCTCCGTGTGATGATGAAGTCCAGCTGGTGCCAATGGCCGGATCTTGGATGTTTCCATGTGACCTTATGCATCTCTTTGTTTTAAAAAAAGAGTTTGTAATACATAGGTCATTACTGGTGCAATGCTCCAGCAGCCTTTGCCCATTTTCATTCATGCGACCGATGTTGTATTTTCCAAGGCACACTGGCCATGAACTCGAGTCCTTGCCCACACGAGCATTGAAATCACCGAGCATATAAATGTAGTCAGATTTTGGAACTGCCTTGATCACGGAGTCTAACTCCTCATAGAACGAATCCTTCACATCATCAGAGGAATCGAGTGTCGGTGCATATGCAGTAATAATGGTGGCAAACCCACAAGAGGTTGCCAAGCGCAGGGATAATAGTCTTTCATTTCCTCCTGCTGGAATTTCAATCATTCCCAGTAGCGAATTCTTCACTGCAAAGTCCACACCGTGTTGCCTTTTTTCTGCCTGCCCTCTACCCTTCCAGAAAAAGGTGTAGTTGTTTTCCCTGAGTGACCCTTCCTCAGCGAGGCGAGTCTCCTGCAGGCCAGCAATATCAATGTTTAGACGATTGAGTTCGGCATCAATCACAGCCGTTTTTCTCACATCGTCAATATTGGTCAAGTCAGTGGAAAATCCTGGACACGTGGTTCTCACGTTCCAGGTTGCAAGCCATAGCTTGAGGTTTCTATTTTTATTTTTGTTTGTACCTGGTGCATTGGTTTTACAGCCTGCGATTCAGATTTTGTCCTAGCCCCAAGCACCCATTGAAGCAGGCAGGCTGTGGCGGATCAGCACCCAATTGGCTGGGGGCTGCCCAGCTTGAGGCGGGCGGTAGCTGATCAGTGACACCTATAGGTGTCTCCCACCGTCAGAGGCAACGCGTGGCGCCCCATGTCTACGCCAACTGACAAGGACTTATAACCCGTAACAGTTGCCTCTCGCTTTGATTCCGAGACCAGTTAAGACCAGGGATGGAGTTATTGCCTCTCCATAGCACAAAGCCTGGGCTAAAATATAGAGATCATGTGTTGCCCATGCAGCATGATCCCTCTCTCGGCCTGCCTAGTTTACTCTAGAGGAAAGGTAACACCCCTACATCTGGAACAAGACAAGCTGCAGAAGCTGCCGGATCAGCAAAGCGATGCTCTAACTGTCCGCCTGTCGGAGCTTCGATCCTAGACCAGTCGCCAACCAAGGCTTAGGGCCTAAAGACACACACACACACACACACATATATATATATATATATATATATATATATATATATATAGCTTATTATATACACTATTATATAACCTCCCCCGATGGTGTTTCCAGCTTGTCGTGGTGGGGGAACTTGAGTTTCTCAATGACCCTGAAAGCTATGCCGGCGGTAGCGTAGCTACCAGCAGGGCCTCCCAAGCCGGACAGGTCAAAGGCTAGAGAACAGACAAAGAGAAACACCCTGGTCCTCCATGTTGGGGGTTGAAGCGTGGGGTTAACATCCCCACCTTTGTAAAACCCATTTTGTTACGAAACAGATACATGAGCCTCGAATTCGGACTGACTTATTTGGACATCGACCTTGGAACGTTCAAGTACTTTTGAGATTTGGAACATGGAATGTAAGGGCTGATGGAATTGCTGCTGAATTTATAAAGGCGGGTGGCCAAGCATTACATATAAAGCTATACGAACTAATAATAAAAATATGGAGGACAGAAGAATTACCCCATGACTGGAAAGAGTCGTTATTGATACCTTTAAGAAAGGAGACAAGTTCCAGTGTGAAAATTATAGAGGAATATCACTATTGTCCATAAACTATAAGATACTATCCGCAGTACTACTAAATAGACTAAAACCATATTCAGAATACATATTAGGTGACTACCAGCGGGTTTTAGACAAAACAGATCAACAAAAGATCAGATATTTATCTTACGACAAATAGCCGAGAAAAATTGGAATATAAAAGATATCTCCATAACATTTTTGTGGATTTTTAAAAGGCTTATGATAGTGTCCATAGGAATAGTCTATGTATTGCTATGAGGGAATTTGGAATACCAAGGAAGTTAATCAAGATGACCAGATTATGCATGGAAGATACTTATAATATAGTAACATATAAAGGCAGGAAATCAGACCCTTTCCAAATAACATCTGGCTTGAAACAGGGTGATGCACTATCGCCGCTACTCTTCAATCTGGCTCTAGAGAAAGTTGTAAGGAGGGTAAAGGAGGAATAGTGATATTGGAGGAACATCCAAGCTGCTTGGTTATGCAGATGATATAGATTTTATAGGAGAAAATGAACAAAAGACAATGGAAATATTGACTCACTTAAAGGAAAAAGCCCAACAGATGGGGCTAGTTATCAACCAAGATAAGACAGAATATATGGTAATTTCAAGAGAAGGAATGACTAAAAACTCTGGCCACATACAAATAGATAATATGACCATTAAAAGAACGGAAACATACAAATACCTGGGTACAATCTTCAACTGCTCCAACATCATAAGGGAAGAAACACAAACTAGAATCAATTCTGGAAATAAGATATACTATGCACTACAACGTCTACTAAAGTCAAAGGCGCTATCTCGTAATACCAAGATCACAATATACAAAACACTGATCAGACCAGTTGTGCTGTATGGTTCTGAAACCTGGAGTACAACGAAAGGAGACGACGACTTGCTACAAACCTTTGAGAACAAAGTTTTAAGACGCATGTATGGACCCTTAGGGATACACAAAGTGGAGAGTGGAAAAGAAGAAGTAACAAAGACATTTATGATATGTTTAAGTCCCCGCTAATCACTGGTATCATGAAGGCTAATAAATACAATGGCTGGGGCATATAGAATTAATGGAAGATAATAGGGAAACATAACTCGCTTACACTCAGGAAATAAATGACCGTAGACCCCTAGGTAGACCAAGAAGACGGTGGAGAGATAATATATATACAGACCTACAAGCACTTGGAATCAACGACTGGCAAGAGAAGGTCCACCAGAGAGACGAATGGAGACGGATTGTATCTGCAGCAAAGAACCTCAATGGCTCGGAACGCTGAAGAAGAAGAGAAGAAGAAGAAGAAGAAGAAGAAGAAGAAGAAGAAGAAGAAGAATTATATACACACTCACACCCACAGACATATGCTATATACGCTGTGATGACGTCAGTGTGCATTCCATGTCTGCTGTCTGCCGGCGCTCGTAGATCTGAGTGAAGTCATGATAAAAAGGTATCTAACAATAATCGACCCCGGCCGCATAGAGTGGAGCAAATTCAAACTTAAATACTAGAATTTGTTGTGAATGCAAACATGCATTCATTATCATCTTGTCGCTCTGAATAATCCATAAGAATATTAAATGATCATCACTGTACTATGACATGGAAAACCGCTAGATTCCCGCCATTGAAAATTCACATTACGGCATCATAGCATACGATCTTAATGATTTCTGTTTGGGATTTCCCCGCCGACTTAAAACGAAATTTACGAGTCAACTTACGTCTTAAAAAGACAGTCTCTTTATCTCCGTTAGAAGCAAATTTAAGAAGCCAAGATGTACAGATTTGTAGTGAATGGAGGGAACTACAATACTCGGTAATCGGTTTCTGTTTAACGTGATCTTGAAATAATCGGGGAATTTAACTATTCCAATTCCAATTCCATTTTAAAAACAAAAATTCCAAATTCGGTCTCGTCTAACCTGCCTCATCAGCTTTGCTTATTGTTGAGATCCGTGGTTTGTGTGGGTATTATTACCCTAATTATTGTCTTGTGCGCTCTTACGAGTAAGTCCTGTATCGGACTAGTTATGATGACTTTTGTGTCTGTGACTTCAGCTGGAGGGTTGTTAGGCGGCAGTCCTTTGTTCCCGTCTCCTTGTGGTTTTCCTTGTTCGTGTAGGCAAATGGCTTGTCTGGCTTGACTGGTTGTAGTCCTTATAAGGACTTATTATTTAGTATGTTTGCCTCTTTTGTGTATTACCTGTAGGAGCTTTTCAGGACGATTTTCCTCCTTGCAACTTTGTTTACTTGAGCGTTTGAGTTCTTGCTGTCTTCCGCTTGCTTCCTCCGTGGTCAGCCATGGGACAGCCTCTCCGTCAGCTATATAGTAGTCGAGTCCGGCATCGTAGTCATAGAGTATCTCCGGGTAGTCTATCGGTTTCCTCTTGAATTTCTTCACCTTCTTTCCCTTTTCTTCCTGTCTCCTTATGTATTCTTCGAGCCTGAGTCTCTCTTCCCTTGCCCGTTTCTTTTCTGCTTCTATTCACTCCTCCAAGGTAGACTCATCGGTAAGCCACTCCATGACGTCGTCGGGGTACTCATCTTGTCTTTCTTCGGCTGTCTAGCGGGATGTTGCTTTCCCCTTCGGTGTCTCCGGCGTCGTGGTTCGGCTGCTGGTTTTATGTTGCGGTTTCTGTTCAGTCTTTTGTTGGGTTTTGCCTTGCAGCTAGTTTGTGTTCTCTTGCGTGGCTTCTGTTGGTTTGTTTCGGATTAATTCCATTTCAGCTTTCAGCAGCTCTCTATCCACTTTAATGGTGCGTAGCATTTCTTCGTTTTCCTTCATCAACTCGGTCACATGTTCCATTTCTTGCTTGATGTTTTGCTGGATCTCCTTTATTTCAGCAAGCAGCTTTTCATTGTCACTGGTCGGTGCCGGTGTTTTGAAGTAGCTTAACTTGTTTTCTTAACTCGTCAATCTGGCTTTATAGTTATGCTCTTTCCACTTGCGAGATGCACGTGCCTGGCTCGCATCTTCGCATTGCCTCCTTATATGGTGTCTTCGTGGTGATGGCGATCTTTAGGACGTCTCTGCGTTTCCGGAGGTACGAACAACCCAGGTACCTTGCTCCATCGTGCCCAGTCAATTGGCGCACTTTCTTTAGCTGGTGGGTGCTCGGAATTCCGTGTCCAGCTTGTCCAGCGGACACTCCCTGAAGGCGTGGTGGTCGGTGCAGTAGCGACAGATTTCCGTCTTACTGCGAAATGTATTGGGTGATTCGTGGAATGAATCATTCTGGTTGCTGGGCACGCTTGGTGATCATCACTTCGAAGGGCGTCTCGCTGCCCTCCGTCGTCTCCACTGCCCGCGTCGTTGGGATCTTTGAGTACGTCAGGATCCGCTCCTCCTACAATATTCTGATGAGGAGATTCTCCTCTTGTAGCTGCTTCTGGATGTCTTCATCTGAGAGCTCCACTTGAATCCGCTTGACAACCCATTGGACTGTTTTTGAGTCAATGTTTCCGACTCTAGTGTCTTTCTCCTCCTTCTTATCTGCTCTCTTGTATCTTGTCTGTGGTGGGCTGTCGACGATCTCCCTCGTGGTGGCTTCATTTGTACTGTAGTTTAATGTTCTTTCAGGTTCTTTGCAGCTAGCAAGCGGCCTCTCCACGCTTGTCTTCTTTCCGGAGTTGGCGGCTCCCACGCTGCACATCTTGCGTGTCTATTGTTTCTTGCTGTTGTTCTTGCGGAACATTTTCCTCCCCCGTATCAAGCATCTTGACTTGTTCAGGTTTCTTGTCTTGAAATCGCTCGCAAATGCGAATGTATTTAACGGCGAATTTAACATCACTAGTACTCTATATATCCTTAATATCGGAGTTACAAGAACAAGAAAACGAAAATAGCCGTAAAAACATCTCCGGTAAAGATTGGCAACACTAAAACGCAGTGCCTAGCTCAAAGACCCCCTGCCATACACCGCAATGTACTTTATTGGCAGTAAATAACAGACGGTGACAGTGAGCTCAAAATCCAATATATAGTAGATAAAAGATAACACAAGTCGAAAGATGATAGGCAGGAGACTGCAGCTTAACGACTAAAGACAATAGACAATATAGAAAAGGTCTGTGAAAATACTGCATGCAAATCCACAGCTCGCATGTTTCAGTTTGATCATGAGATCTAAAGTTGTGTATCTTCAGACAACAAAGTTACAACCTTTTAGGAAAGCACTCAAGAACTGACTCTATGTCTTTCATGTATGCGGGAAAGTCGATGTTGACAATCTCATCGTCTGGCAGAGAGATGTTGGCTGCGCTGAAGGTTGATCTGATGACCCGGGCAATGTCCAGCTGTCAATCAATTATTATGTATAATGTATTAGAGCTCCTCCACTGTGGTGATAATAATTATTATATTATCATCATAAACACTGCCAACTGGCGTATGTGTGTGCGCCTATATGTTTAACTAATTAATTAACTAACCTACTACAAAACAGACGGGCGAACGAACGAAGGACCGGACGGGCGAACTACTGAATGTTTTTCTTTCCCGTTCTAAGATTTACTGCCGTACAGTAATACAGGTTCTATATGAAATTTCAGAACTGCCTTTCTGGCATTTGACTACAGTATTTAGTTTAATAAGTTATTTTAATTTTCTTCTCTAAATTTCTGGTATACAATTTGTACCTGGTTTTATGATAACCCATAGGTATTTAAAATTATCAAGATGATTAAGCACGCAGACAAGTAGGCAAGTAGCAGGCAACCAGGTAGGTAGGCGGATAGGCAAGCAGGTAGAAAGACTGGCAAGTAGGTAGTTACGACGCTTTGTCCCTCAGTCTATCTGTTTGTTTGTCTGTCTGTCTGTTTGTCTGAAGAAGAAGATGAAGAAGAAGAAGAAGAAGAAGAAGAAGAAGAAGAAGAAGAAGAAGAAGAGAAGAGAAGAAGAAGAATGAAGAAGAAGAGAGAAGAAGAAGAAGAAGAAGAAGAAGAAGAAGAAGAAGAAGAAGAAGAAGAAGAAGAAGAAGTGAATCGAATTTAATTGATCTTTATTTTCAAAGTGTAACAAATTGGGCGCGTAGGCCCGTCTTACATTCGGCCCTTCCAATCACTAATCATTCGTTCATCAACAGTGCATGATGCATTCACATAGGATAAAAAACATTGTCAATTGAATGTTGTAAGCATAAACAATACATATTGTTATGTTATGTGACACCTCTCCCCTCCCACACACACAATCCCGCACTAACCCACACACACATCCTCACCTACTCACACATCACCCACCCATACCCACACATCCCCCACCTCCACCACAACATCCCCCCACTCATTCCTCCACCCACTCACAGATCCCGCCACCAACCCAGACATCTCGCACCCCACCCACACACACATCCCTCACCCACCCACACGCATCTTTCCACCACTCACACATACCCAATCCACTCAAGCTCACCCACAACACACATGCTCCACCCACCCACACACCCTCCAACCACACACACATACCCTCTACACACGACACATCCCGCACCAACACACACATATCCCTCACCACTCACACATCAACCACACATACCCACGCATCTTTCCATCCACACACAGATTTCTCCGCCCACCCACACATTCACAACTACCCACACACCCAACAACCACACACACATTCCCCCACCGACACACATTCCCCCACCAACACACAATCTCTCTCAGACACACATCCCCCACATACCAACACCCAAATATCCCCCACCCGCCAACACCCACACATCCCACTACCCACCAATACCCAAGGAAACACACCAACCCAAACACACATCCTCTTCCCACACATCTCTCAACCCACCCACATGCCCCATCCATACTCACATCCCTCCACCCACCACCCACTCATCTCCGAAACCACTTACACATCCCCCACAAACCCACACATCCCACACCTTCCCACCCACCCACTCACATCCTCACCCGCACACATCTCCCCACCCACACACTTCGCCTATACTCCAACACACTTCTCACACCCACCCACACATCTCCAGAGAAGAGAGAAGAAGAAGAAGAATGAAGAAGAAGAAGAAGAATAAGAGAAGAAGAAGGGGAAGAAGAAGAAGAAGAAGAAAGAAAGAAGAAGAAGAGAGAAGAAGAAGAAGAAGAAGAATAATAAGAATACGAAGAAGAAGAAGAAGAAGCAGAAACAGAAGCGAAGAAGAAGAAGAAGAAGAAGAAGAAGAAGAGAAGAAGAAGAAGAAGAAGAAAGAAGAAGAAGAAGAAGAAGAAGAAGAAGAAGAAGAAGAGAAGAAGAAGAAGAAGAAGAAGAAGAAGAAGAAGAAGAAGAAGAAGAAGAAGAAGAAGAAGAAGAAGAAGAAGAAGAAGAAGAAGAAGAAGAAGAAGAAGAAGAAGAAGAAGAAGAAGAAGAGAAGAAGAAGAAGAAGAAGAAGAAGAAGAAGAAGAAGAAGAAGAGAAGAAGAAGAAGAAGAAGAAGAAGAAGAAGAAGAAGAAGAAGAAGAAGAAGAAGAAGAAGAAGAAAGAAGAAGAAGAAGAAGAAGAAGAAGAAGAAGAAGAAGAAGAAGAAGAAGAAGAAGAAGAAGAAGAAGAAGAAGAAGAAGAAGAAGAAGAAGAAGAAGAAGAAGAAGAAGAAGAAGAAGAAGAAGAAGAAGAAGAAGAAGAAGAAGAAGAAGAAGAAGAAGAAGAAGAAGAAGAAGAAGAAGAAGAAGAAGAAGAAGAAGAAGAAGAAGAAGAAGAAGAAGAAGAAGAAGAAGAAGAAGAAGAAGAAGAAGAGAAGAAGAAGAAGAAGAAAGAAGAAGAAGAAGAAGAAGAAGAAGAAGAAGAAGAAGAAGAAGAAGAAGAAGAAGAAGAAGAAGAAGAAGAAGAAGAAGAAGAAGAAGAAGAAGAAGAAGAAGAAGAGAAGAAGAAGAAGAAGAAGAAGAAGAAGAAGAAGAAGAAGAAGAAGAAGAAGAAGAAGAAGAAGAAGAAGAAGAAGAAGAAGAAGAAGAAGAAGAAGAAGAAGAGAAGAAGAAGAAGAAGAAGAAGAAGAAGAAGAAGAAGAAGAAGAAGAAGAAGAAGAAGAAGAAGAAGAAAGAAGAAGAAGAAGAAGAAGAAGAAGAAGAAGAAGAAGAAGAAGAAGAAGAAGAAGAAGAAGAAGAAGAAGAAGAAGAAGAAGAAGAAGAAGAAGAAGAAGAAGAAGAAGAAGAAAGAAGAAGAAGAAGAAGAAGAAGAAGAAGAAGAAGAAGAAGAAGAAGAAGAAGAAGAAGAAGAGAAGAAGAAGAAGAAGAAGAAGAAGAAGAAGAAGAAGAAGAAGAAGAAGAAGAAGAAGAAGAAGAAGAAGAAGAAGAAGAAGAAGAAGAAGAAGAAGAAGAAGAGAAGAAGAAGAAGAAGAAGAAGAAGAAGAAGAGAAGAAGAAGAAGAAGAAGAAGAAGAAGAAGAAGAAGAAGAAGAAGAAGAAGAAGAAGAAGAAGAAGAAGAGAAGAAGAAGAAGAAGAAAGAAGAAGAAGAAGAAGAAGAAGAAGAAGAAGAAGAAGAAGAAGAAGAAGAAGAAGAAGAAGAAGAAGAAGAAGAAGAAGAAGAAGAAGAAGAAGAAGAAGAAGAAGAAGAAGAAGAAAGAAGAAGAAGAAGAAGAAGAAGAAGAAGAAGAAGAAGAAGAAGAAGAAGAAGAAGAAGAAGAAGAAGAAGAAGAAGAAGAAGAAGAAGAAGAAGAAGAAGAAGAAGAAGAAGAAGAAGAAGAAGAAGAAGAAGAAGAAGAAGAAGAAGAAGAAGAAGAAGAAGAAGAAGAAGAAGAAGAAGAAGAAGAAGAAGAAGAAGAAGAAGAAGAAGAAGAAGAAGAAGAAGAAGAGAAGAAGAAGAAGAAGAAGAAGAAGAAGAAGAAGAAGAAGAAGAAGAAGAAGAAGAGAAGAAGAAGAAGAAGAAGAAGAAGAAGAGAAGAAGAAGAAGAAGAAGAAGAAGAAGAAGAAGAAGAAGAAGAAGAAGAAGAAGAAGAAGAAGAAGAAGAAGAAGAAGAAGAAGAAAGAAGAAGAAGAAGAAGAAGAAGAAGAAGAAGAAGAAGAAGAAGAAGAAAGAAGAAGAAGAAGAAGAAGAAGAAGAAGAAGAAGAAGAAGAAGAAGAAGAAGAAGAAGAAGAAGAAGAAGAAGAAGAAGAAGAAGAAGAAGAAGAAGAAGAAGAAGAAGAAGAAGAAGAAGAAGAAGAAGAAGAAGAAGAAGAAGAAGAAGAAGAAGAAGAAGAAGAAGAAGAAGAAGAAGAAAGAAGAAGAAGAAGAAGAAGAAGAGAAGAAGAAGAAGAAGAAGAAGAAGAGAAGAAGAAGAAGAAGAAGAAGAAAGAAGAAGAAGAAGAAGAAGAAGAAGAAGAAGAAGAAGAAGAAGAAGAAGAAGAAGAAGAAGAAGAAGAAGAGAAGAAGAAGAAGAAGAAGAAGAAGAAGAAGAAGAAGAAGAAGAAGAGAAGAAGAAGAAGAAGAAGAAGAAGAAGAAGAAGAAGAAGAAGAAGAAGAAGAAGAAGAAGAAGAAGAAGAAGAAGAAGAAGAAGAAGAAGAAGAAGAAAGAAGAAGAAGAAGAGAAGAAGAAGAAGAAGAAGAAGAAGAAGAAGAAGAAGAAGAAGAAGAAGAAGAAGAAGAAGAAGAAGAAGAAGAAGAAGAAGAAGAAGAAGAAGAAGAGAAGAAGAAGAAGAAGAAGAAGAAGAAGAAGAAGAAGAAGAAGAAGAAGAAGAAGAAGAAGAGAAGAAGAAGAAGAAGAAGAAGAAGAAGAAGAAGAAGAAGAAGAAGAAGAAGAAGAAGAAGAAGAAGAAGAAGAAAGAAGAAGAAGAAGAAGAAGAAGAAGAAGAAGAAGAAGAAGAAGAAAGAAGAAGAAGAAGAGAAGAAGAAGAAGAAGAAGAAGAAGAAGAAGAAGAAGAAGAAGAGAAGAAGAAGAAGAAGAAGAAGAAGAAGAAGAAGAAGAAGAAGAAGAGAAGAAGAAGAAGAAGAAGAAGAAGAAGAAGAAGAAAGAAGAAGAAGAAGAAGAAGAAGAAGAAGAAGAAGAAGAAGAAGAAGAGAAGAAGAAGAAGAAGAAGAAGAAGAAGAAGAAGAAGAAGAAGAAGAAGAAGAAGAAGAAGAAGAAGAAGAAAAGAAGAAGAAGAAGAAGAAGAAGAAGAAGAAGAAGAAGAAGAAGAGAAGAGAAAAGAAGAAAAGAAGGATAAGAAAAAAAGAAGAAAAAGTAAGAAAAGAAGAAGAAGAAGAAGAAGAAAGAAGAAGAAGAGAGAAGAAAGAAGAGAAAGAAAAAAAGAAAGAAGAAAAAGAAGAGAAGAAAAGAAGGTAAAGAAGAGAGAAGAAGAAGAAGAAGAATAAGAAGAATAAGAAGAAGAAGAGAAGAAGAAGAAAGAAAAGAAAAGAGAAAAAGAAAAAAAAAGAGAAGAATAAGAAGAATAAGAAGAAGAAGAAAAGAAGAGAAGAAGAAAGAAAGAAGAAGAAGAAAAGAAGAAGAAGAAGAAAGAGAATAAGAAGGAAAGAAGGAAAGAAGAAGAAGAAGAAGAAGAAGAAGAAGAAATAAAATACCTACAGAATAATCCAATAAGCGGCATACATGAATCATGAATAAGACATAATAAGAAGAAGAAGAACGGCAGCAAGAAGACCTACTAAATAAGAAGAATAAGAACAAAGAAACACCAAACGACAAAACCCCACACAAAAAAAAAAACAAAAACCACAAAATCATACTCCATACCAGCAACAAAAAGTGAAAAAAATAAAACACAAAAT